>JARHVA010004059.1:330000-460000 GCA_037957365.1 Torreya grandis
GGTTATTATATCATGGGTCATATAAATTGTATAGTTGAGTATATAGTAGTCTTTTTTTTGAAATACTGGATTTTATCTTGCATATGACTCCATTGTTAATTTTGTGTACTATGGGTATACTATTATATACGAGGGTATATGCATAGCTAGCTTACATATATTAATGCATTGGGATATGGGGTCATTGCATAGTTTTGAGTAGTATATTTCCACAATTTAATTGATTCATACATCTTTGTACTGGATGGAATTATTGTTTAGCATATAGAATAATTAATAAACTACCATCTCCTTATATACAAACCAGATATGAAAAAAAAACTATGTTGACCAATAAACTTTTGTATGAAGTTTTGTACAGAAACATGTGTATATAGAGATACAAATTTGAAGGAAAATTACATTGTAAGATTTACTTATCTTATAAATATTGTCAATATACATCATGAATAGGGAAGTTCTAATTAATGTTATAATTATAGGCTGTTATTGATAAGAATCAATAATAAATAGTGGTTTAGTAACTATGTATCAACTAAGTACTTATATAGTATGGGTTACAAGTACTCATAGATAATGATAGAAAGAGGTGGTTAAATTAAGACATTAAATTTATTAGGGATCCAAATCCATAACCTTGTAGAACATTCTACTAGAAAATAGAATGAGTTGTTGGAATGAATGTTAGTAACAGGTTTATGAGTTCTCTATTTCTCTATAATTATTATGATTGACTGTTAGTTTGTATATATTTATCATTGAATACTTGTATATAGAGTATATTATTAGAGTATCATATGTATAAATGCTTGGTTATATCTAGCATATTATGGTGCATTATGATGTGTGCTTATGTGTTATGATACTAGTATGCAGTTTATTCTTGGAAAATAACTAGATGATATAATCCCATACTTGTTTGATGATTATTATGTTTATATATTGATTGATTTTAAAATCATAAGATTGATTATGCATATTTATCTAGTAGATAACTATGATAGTATGGGATATCATATAGTAATACAAATATTATGTTATACCCAGATGGTATACACCATATTTTCTATGTCTAGACTCTCACATCTACTTGATTGACTTAATGTATACATGTTAGTTATTACTATGAATAATATGTATTATGACAATTGGTAGGACTCTTGTGTATGTGTGCATAAAACATTGAGATCTTTATGGATGCCATGTTAGTATGTTATTGTGTTCTATGGGAACTATGACTTGCTTCATTATACCTAGTTATATGAATAAAAGCTTATGTTTCCATGTATTTAAGACTACTTTATGTGACTAATTGTGAAAACTAGTAGTTATGTCTTAGAATATTAGACTATTGTAATATGGGTTATCATAGGGAGTAGTATGTTTAGAAACTAAATGTGGTAGTAAAAATTTATAGTTAAATGTGTATTTACCTAGGTAATATAAACTATAGTCATTATTTCTAGTATGGGATAGAAAATAATGTAAGATTCATTCATACATTTGATAGAATAAAGGTATGCTTTGTCTACTCCTATGTTTGGCATGTTACATAATGTGTTTGATATTAGGATATAAATTAAATGAATCTTGTGGTTGAATTATATTTTACCAATCTGTATTATTTATATGGAGTAAGGAGTGAGATGGACTTCAATGGCTAACTAGTGTCATAATGATAGATGAAGGTAGTATGATTAAGTGGTGTGTATGAATTTGATTGATCTAGATTGTTATTATTTATTATTTGTAAAACGTTGGTCCAAAGTATGTTTAGTGATACATTATCATTTCATGAGTATGATTTACATGTTTGTGTGATATCTTGTAATATAATAGTTTTCTATGATACACTTAATGTTTAGTTTAGTAATCATACAACACATGAGTACTTGCTTATCTCTCTGGATTCACATGCCATCGCTATCTAATCATCTACGAAGGGATGGCCATTTCCTGATGGGATTAGTATCAGAGATCATTGGTCTATGGTTGGTGTGGAAAATTACTTAGATGATTCTCTCCCTCCCCACAATAGTACAACTTATCAAGATGACACTTGAGATTACAAAAAATACTTGAGTTTAGGAACTACACTCCAAAGAAGCCATGTATCTTATAATTATATTGTATTGTATTAAACTTAGTATTAAATAATGTTATGAAGAATTACAATTACTTGACATTTTATATTAATAGTGATGGTTGTAGACTTTTTTTAGTTGTAGCTAAGTTAATGTGATTACTTTCTATGTTCACATTATTATGTGTACTCATGATTTTAGAGATTAGTGATATGTGACATATTATGATTTTTTATATTTGTCACACTTTGAATACTTCTTATGGTTTCTATAGATTTTTTGTGGTGTAATATATTTTGGTATATATGTTTAATAAAAAGATCACATATTTCTTTGTCTAACCCAATGAGGTTGTTAAAACATGTCACAATCTCATCAAATCATGGCTTTCATAGTTTATAATGAGGGATTTCATTCTCTAAGTCCATTAGATCCTACCAAGTGTCTTCATTCTGAGAGCCCATAGCCAAAATAAATGAGGTACAAAGAGCTAGATTCTAGTCACTAGTGGATGAGCGATATATAACCACATCCTCAATCTAAAAACATAATTATAAAGACACAAATTCCATCCCCAAGATCATGGAAAAGGGACACCTATCATACTAAGATGACAATGCACTTGGGAGTAGTGAAAAGAAACCACATGGCAATAAGACCTAGTAAATTTGGCATTACAAATTCTAAATTAAAATAAAAAATTAGTGGAAAATGGGTTAAAAGTTTTTATTTTCATTAACTCACAGAAATTATAAACTTAATGTATTTAATACATAGAGTAGCTGAATTTAAATTAATATATTTAGTAATAAAGTAAGATCAAATCACATTGACTCCTAGCTAACTTGTGCACTTCACAAATTCAAGTTTCATAAAAGACTTAAATATTCAAAGAACACATAATTAATATGAAATTTAAATGGCCTCCTCATCTTGAACTCTCCCTCCTTTGGCATGCTTGATTGTAGGCATAACTAAATACACAGACATGGTGTTTGATTTAACAACACTGCAACATAAATTTGAGCATTATTCATCTATTTGAGATGAATTAGAATATGTAAAGACATACATGGTATAATACCAATTATCTCTCTTCACATAGATATATAGAGATGACCTAGTGACCATAAAATCAATAAGCCTAAACAATGTGGTGTCAAAATTAGAGGTAATGCCCTGCATTGACCTGCTCTTTAATCTATTTATAAATGGGAAAATTACTATAAAAATCCTGCACCATAGGCTTAATAACACCCCATGGCTTACATTAGTGTTAATGCCTTTGATAATTAATATAGGCTTTTTATCCTTGAGATCACTTATGGCTAGGTCATGGTCAATTCATGGTTGTTCATAAATTTAATCCCTAATAAACTATAACATTAGGTTAAAAACCCAATTAACTTTACTATTAGAGGCCTAGTTTTTTTATACCCATAACATAATTCATACCACATGTAATAATCTCCATGGATCTAATAAACTGACTTTATGATTTTCTTAGAAATTATTACACTAGGATAAATGGGTTCCACTATTAGACATTAATCTACGCTCAAACAAAATCATTACCCTAGGAAATCATCAATTTCAACTTGATTTATCACATTAATAACCCAAGCAAGTTACCTAACATTAATTTCTATATGATTCGATATGTTTTAAATGTCATAACTATCATATTTCATTCATCCTTCACATAACCATGGGAGCCTTCCACAAAATACCCCAAAAATAGAATTTACAATGAGTTTAATATCCTTCATGTACATAGTTTTTGAAGGCAAATTAAGAGGTTAATAGAGCCCTTATACCCCATGGTATATTAGGACATTTATTGTTAATATATACATAAGTTATCATATCATATAAATATAACTCTCAATAAAATAGGTGACTATTGGTTCTATCCAGAGTGAATCTTAATTAGGATAGAGGTTGTATACACATAATATTTCAAAAAAATTATGAAACACTGATGCTTTATATCATGTTAAAATCTATCAAGTCTCAATATCTCTGAGTGAACACCTTAAGGGTGCACCAAGAAAGGGGTGGGAATACCATTGGTGCTTCATAGGATTGTTGTCCCTTATTGCCACTTATTACCAATCTAACCAGTTCTTAAAAACATTTCCTTAAGCTTTGTATCCTCATTTTCACACTCCTTCAGTCCTTTACGACCTTCATTATCCATTTTCCTAACCTAAAACCTCTTTTGACATTTTACATGACTAGGATGATTGGGTGAACCTTGTGCTCTTATTGGTAAAACTCATTTAGGGTCTAGGTTGGCTCTTGGTTGACCTAGCCCATGACCAAGTGAGTTTTTGTCAATAATGATACTAAGTTGACTAGGTCGACCCTATTGGCCAAAACTTTGAAGGGGTTTATGGTTAGATCTACCTATATAGACACATTATTCTTATCATTATTATGGAGACATCAAGACTTATTATTCATTTATGCTTCTTTATAATATGTTCTTCCATGATTCTACTTGAGGAGTCTTAGCATAGGGTTTCTACTTGGAGAAGAATCTAGTCTTGTGGATAAGTCTTAGATGCTTTGGCCTTTCTTAGTGATTCTTAAAAACCAAAAAAACCTATTGAGAATAAACTTTGTCCAAGGGAGAGATTGAGTCTTGATGGGTTCATCTTCCAGGTAAGTATATCTAACTTTACTCCTCTCTTTAGTATATAAAAGTAGCATAAGTAATGTATTTTGAATAATATTACTCTTCTTCTTCATTGCATTAGTGTCTTACCTATACATAGCTTAATTAGTATTCTATTATGCATGTTTAATTTCATTTATTTACTAACCTCAACTTCTTTTCACAAGATTTGGTGAGCACTAGATTAGATTTTTTTGCTTTACTTGTTATTAGTTTAGTGAATATGAAAATATAGGACTTAGGGTTATTTCATAGTTTTGCTTGATTGGAGGCTTTGGAACCCTTCCTAGTGATATTATTGTGATAATATATCCCCTAATCAAGTCTAAAAAATCCATATTGGTCATGTTTTTGATTATCTAATGTATCCCTAATCAGAAGTATAACTAGGATCTATCTTCTTAGATCTAGGATTGATTTATGGATCTAATGGATTAATTTATGAATCTAATGCATTTTTTATTGCATACATTCTAATAAAATTGATGTGAATCTAAACCTTGTATATTTTCTTTCATGCCTTTAATTTCTATGCATAGGTTTAACACATAGTCACATCAAAATGAATCTATTCATTCTATGCAAGTTTTCATCAGATATATGTTACTAGTTTAAATAGATTGACATAGTACTCTTATTCACTTCCAAATAATAGACGATGTCATATAGGACAAATTAGTCTCTTATTCATCTTTAAAATAACAAATTAAGTCATTTATATTGACTTAGTATCATAGTCAACTTTTCGATTAAAAAACTAGGTTGACTAGGCTAGTATATGCATCTTAACATGCTTCAACAAGTGAAGAATTATAGAACTAGGTCAACCTAATCAACACAATTGGTATAACTTGAAAGCAACATTCAAGGCACTTCAATAGAAATTTGACATTTTTTAACATCCTCCAACCCACCAAGGTTCATTTCTTTCTCTCTCTTTTAATTAAGTTCTTCCTTATAGTTCTATTTTGTAAAGTTTATAATCTTCAAAACTACAATCATATAGGAAACTAGGTCAACCTAGTTCTATATTTTGTCTTCTATTTGAAATACTAGGTTGACCTAATTGGCTTAGTTTTTAAATACTCTTGCCTTTGTAGTACAATAGTGACCCTATCAAATTTATTCTATAATGTTTGATATATTATCATTTGAACCAACTCTATATTGTGTTTAAAATTAGGAATTAACAACTATGTGCTTTTAATTAATTCACACTTTCACTTTTAGTTGCTTGCATGATTAGAATATCTCACATAATATAACTAGGTGGTTTTTTAATATACCATTTAGTTGCACTATTTTTCTCTTTATTTCACAAACTACCAAATCACATAACTTTAAAACATATTTAAACATTTGCCTACCCAAGGCCTACCTACTTAGATTTCATCACCAAGGGGGAAGCTAACTTGGTTTTATATCCAAGTATAAACACATGTTTAATGATATTTATTGGAAAAACACCCAACACCCTTATCGCTATAGAATTGTGAAGTGAGGGGATAGGCCCCAATACCAACTAGTATCATTGCCAACAGAGATCCCTTTTAGCCTAAATGTCCTAAAACCATCTATAGATTGTTTTTTTGTTCCCTAATTTTAGTTAACTTCCCTATCACACTTGAAATAACACTTTATAATAATCTAACAACTTTCAAGATGACCACTTAGTTAGCATTTTCTTTTTCAATTGATTGTTTGCTCTTTGCTCATTGTATGTTGTATTGAAAAAACTTGCATTAGCCAACGTTGGTGTAAGATTTCATGTTATGTGCCTAAATTAGATCATTCTCATTGACCCAATTAATTATGTACTTACTTTCATTTCTTAATTCAAAGTGCATTACAAAATATTTCCTTATTTTTAGTACACTATCATTTTGTTTGACACTATCTATTATAGACTATTTTTCTTCATGCCTGCAGTACTAAGTCAACCCAATCAAATATGTATCTCTTTTTCTATTCAATTTATAGTACTAGGTTGACCCGGTCAAACCTATATCCTTATCAAACTATGTTTTCCCAATTTGTAGTACTAGGTTGACCCAGTAGACTCTATACTCTTATTGTTATCTTGTCTATCCAACTTAGTTTTCTATTTCTCTTTCCTTAGCATTTTATAACCCCTATTAGAATCTTCTTGGACAACCTAAATCCATTTATAAACTATATCTAATATTCATTTCTCCCTTTATTTTCCTCCCAAGAGAACCCTCACTCTTGGAGAACCTCTTCCCCTCCATCTATAGATTGTAACATGGTTCAAATCACACCTCAAGACAAAGTAGGTGGATCTGATCCTTTTTGCCTATCAATATAATTCTCATCTTAAATATTTTCAACATAATATGGGAGTAATTTAAATGATTCTATTTAATAATTTCATTAATAATCCACCTTCCAATAACCCTCCCCCTAATACCAATTTGGGTAGTTCTCCTACAAACACCAACCCACAAATTGATATGACTCAACTTCTTTCACAATTCATACAACAAATGAACATAGTTAAAAGTTTTAAAAAATTTAAAATGATGTAATTACAATGTCATTTGATCAATATGTCTAATCAACCTCTGACTATCAATCTTCAAGCCAATCCAAATTTTATTCCTCCACCTCTTAGAGATGCCTCAGGCAATGTTATTCCTCAACTTGTTATAAATAACAAAATGATTCAAAACATTTAAAATGAGCCTTTATCTCCTTTCACTATATCTATTGATATTGGTAATATATCTCCAACTATCAATTATGATGGGACTAAAAACCCTGCATCCTTTCTCAAAGCCTTTGGCAATCTTTATAAAGAGTGGATCCAAACTAATACTTTCACCACAACTAAACTTCTAGTTAAAACCTTCATTGGTGATGTATTGGAATGGTACAACCAACTTCCCCAACATTACATTTGGAAACTTGAGGATTTATTCAATGTTTTAGTTAAAGAGTTTCAACATAATGATCTTCCATAAAATTGCCTTAGCCATTTTATCAATGTTTAGCAATCTCCCATCAAATCAGCTCATGATTTTATGATAGAAATCTCTAGCACATAAATTTGACCATAACATGACTGATGACAATTTTTTAAAACTCTTTATAACTACCTTAACTCCTTCTATTCAATATAAGGTTCACACTTTTTCTCCCCAAACACTTAATGAAGATCTTGACCAGACTAAACGTTAAAACTTCCTTATGAAGCAATTCAAACTTAATACCAAATTATTTAATGGATCTTTTCAAACTTATACCCATGCCATCACTGGTAATACTCCTCAAACCAAACTAGGAGTTGTCAAAGCTGACACTGCCTCATCTTCTCACATATTACTCATTATGTAGCAAATAAAACAATTCTTATCACCCTCTAAACCCTTTACTTATCTTAATAATCCTCCTAAGTGGTATGACCCTAATTAATTTTATTGGTTCCACACTGACATCGATCATTCCCATGAAACTTGTTGAGGGCTTACTAATTTTTTTGTCTTCTACATGCTTGGTGATTCCTTTAATCACAAAGCCATGATCAACCTTCATTGTCAAGAGTTCAACATTGCTTCTCAAAAATGATAATATTCCAAATATTTTTTCTTTCAATAACCAAAAAACTTTTTCCATGGCTAATAATCAACAAAATACCATGGATGTTTATACTATTGATGTTGATTATGACCAATATTACAACAATTCTCAATATGTTAACATAGCTAAGGTCAACTATCAATGCAAGCTATCTCACAAAGATCCTATCAGAAAACCTAAGAAACCATATTTTGAGGAACAACTCCTTTGAGATACTATAACCACTCATTTAGCTTCAGAAACCCCTGAGGAACCACCTCCTTCTTTCAAACCTCCAACAACTTTCATTCCTTCAAAATCTACCTTGCCTTTTAAACATTACATAGGTTCTTTTAAATCTCATTAGAACTTTCTGCAAGAACTTAACTCCATGCCTTTCAAGATTCCACATATTGAATTATTTCATACTTCCTTTTATCATCATAAGTCACTTATGCAACAATTATAAGAAATCAAAGATCCATCTCCTATAAATGAATAACCACCCTCTATAAAGCCTCAACCTACCAACGTACATACCATTGAAACCATTCATCCTTCTTCTAAGCTTTCTATTTAATTTCTTAAAGAGGACATGATTAATGGTGAAATCCTTTTTCTCATTGATGGTCCACCACTATTCATTAAAATAACCATTCATGCTACCCTTATCTATACATTTTTAGTTGATGAAGGGTCCATTATTAATGTGACATCTTTGTGTCTTATCCAACAACTTGCTCATAACAAGGATCATCTCAAGAAAACCCACCTTACCTATTGTGGATTTGATAAAACTAATCAAAATACATTTGGTTGTACTTAGCTTCCCCTAACAATCAAACCTAAGACCATTCAAACTAAACTTATGGTCCTTGATTTTTCTCTATCTTAAAATATACTCCTTGATTGCCCTTAGACTCATAAAATTAGGGTCATTGCTTCTTCTAATAACCAATGCATGAAATTCTTACATAACATAAAAAGATATAAGCATGAGGATGATCCTAACCCTTGGATTATTCAACTTCCTAATCCAAAATCTCAATATCTCATCTTTACCATTCCTATTATCAATAGTGTTCCCTTACCTGAGTTCATCAACATCAATCCTAACTTATAGGTCACTCTTGTTGATTTAGATGATGATGAACCTAATTATTTATAACATACATACAACACTACCAAGCTACCTACCTATATATCAAAGTGGCTTCCTCCTTATTTATTACCTCATGACTGCACTATTCCTCTCATTGATGAGATCACTAATTTTCCCCCTCTATGAAATCCTCAATAACCTTATTTACTAGAAGATGCATTCATATGCAATTATTATGGAGTGGCCAAATTATTCTAAGACCCTTTAATCATTTCTCCACATAAATTCGATAACATTAGGATTTCACCTTTTAAAACTCCCATTAAATCTTAAACATGTACCATTTCTCCAACCTATGATGATAAATACATCATGGCCTAAGCTCAATCTGGAGACTTAGATATTCAACATTATCATAAAAATTTAGCCCAAATGTATGCTTTTAACTAGGATGTCCATCTAATTTCCATAGATCATGAATTTTATCCTGAGGGTCATGTACCTCCTCTTAATTCTCTACTTCTTGATACTCCTTGGATGGTAGAATAAATCCTACCTTCTGAACCTCAAAAAATTCTTGCATCTTATTTACCACCTATATATCCCATTGCTACATCTGATTCTTCCCCTAATAAAGAAACTAATGATATACCAATCTCCTCTGATCTATCTACTCCTACTCTCGAGATTACACTAGATGCCAAGGCCATGGATATTCATTAAATACATTCTGAATATGACCTCCATGGTAATCAAATTCTCAATTTCAAAGTATATGTTTATTATTATGGTCCTCTTCCTAATCTACCTAGTGATGAATCTATTCTTGAATTGCTTCATGCCCAAGAATCACAACTTCCTTAGAAACATCACAAATGGAAGAATTTAAAAAATAAAGCCCCTTGTTTCAATAACATCATCACTAACATTGATCTTAAAGCTAATATAATTTCCTCTTTACATAATGCACCATACCACTTCCAAGATGGAAATGTTATGCTTATAGAAGAAACTACTTGCATTTAATATGGTACTCTATCATTCCCTCAACCAATTATAATTTCTCATAAACTTTCCCTTATTGATCATGCTAAATTTATCTTTTTTTATAAATATCATGAGATCTTTACTTAGTATTATGAAGACATGCCTAGTATCGACCCTAGCATTGTGGTACATAATATCATTACTTATCTTGATGCCAAACCTATGTGTCAAAATCAATAAAAATTTCCACCCAAGGTTTCCACTTTATGTCACAAAAAATTATCAAACTTCTTGATGCTAAGTTTATCAAACCAATGGAAAACTCTGAATGGGTTTCTAACATAGTCCCTATTTAGAAAAAATTTATCATGGTCATTCACATCTACATCAATTTATATAATATTAATCTTGATTATCCTAAGGACAATTTCCCTCTACCTTCAATATATGCCATTATTGACTCCATAGTTGGTTATGAACTGTTATCTCTTATGGATGGATTTTTGGGCTATAATAAAATTCACATTACCCTGAAAGACCAATATAAGACCACTTTCACCATGGAATGGGGCACCTATTGCTATGTAAAAATTCCATTCAAACTCAAAAATGTTAGAGCTACTTGTCAATGAGAAATGTCTCATATCTTTCATGATCTTATCCATAAAATTGTAGAAACCTATGTGAATGACCTCATTACTAACTCTAAAAATCACAAGACTCATCTTTCTAATCTTGCCATCATCTTTGACCATCTTCTTAAATATAAAGTCAGACTAAATCCTTACAAATGTGTCTTTGGTATCACATCTAGTAAATTATTAGATTCTTAGTCTCTCTTTGTGGCATCGATGTTAACCCTAGTAAGATTAATGCTATCATCAACATGCCCATTCCTCGATCCATCCTAGATATTTTCACTTATCTTGGTAAAATTGGGTTAATTAGATGATTCATCCCCTAAATGTCTTATCAAATCCACTCCATCAATTCACTTATTAAGAAAGGTAATGCTTTATAATGGATGAATCCTTATCAAAAATCATTTGATAATAGGAAATAATCATTGCTTCACCCACCCACTCTTCATCTTCTTTCAAATGATCAACCTTTAATCCTATATAAGTCTTCTACATCCATATCATTTGGGGTAATGTTTGCCTAAAAATATGATATTGGAAGATAGTATGACATCTACTATATCAGTTGAGGCCTCATTAATTATGAGAAATATTACACAAAATTTGAATGTGATTACCTCACCATATATTTTGTAGCTAAAAAACTTTGACATTACATGTTTTATTAGACCACTTATGTCATCATTCATTATGATCCCCTTTGTCACTTTTTTTTCAAAGCCTTTTCTCCTAGAGATAGAATTGGTAAGTGGATGGTCCTTCTCATGGAATTTGATCTCTAAATTATTACTCAAAAAGTTGTCAAAGGATAAATAATAGTCGATCATCTTGATGTAGATTTTGTGCCTTCTACCAATCACCTTCAAGATAGTCTTCCCGATGATAATATTCTCTTTATTAAAGGTCTTAACCAAGCCATATATCTTAAAGATTACTTTTATAACTTCACTATTGATCTTTAAGCAAGTAATCTTGATTAATCTATTATCCTCCCTGATACTACTAAACTAAAATTAGTTATTCAAGAACTTCCTAAAATCACTATCGATTTAAATGAGGATACTCTGATATTTCACTTTGATGGTGCTAAATACCTTCAAGGAGATAGGGTAGGTTGTATTCTTACAATATCTTTTGTAAAAATCACCTCTCTAGATTTTTTCTTAACATTTGATGTCACTAATAATACAGTTTAATATAAAGCCTTAATCCTAGGCATGAGAGTTTCTCTTGATTTAGACATCCAATACCTACATTATTTACGTGATTCTTAGCTTATTTTTTGCCAAGTCAATGGTGATTACAAATTCAAAATCAAGAATATCATTACTTATCATCAAACTATAATTACTCTCACTGAATATTTTATTTCTTTCACCATTGAGCCTACCCCTTGAGATCAAAATTCTATTTTTGATTCCCTTACTTCTTCAGCATCTCTTTTTCATTCACACTAAGTTCTTACCAATGTCACTTTTCTTATCTAAATAATAAAATACCCATATTATACTTAACCACATGATTTTATCATCTACCACATCAAGGCTATCACCATTCAATAAATCCCATGATACAAAAACATCATTCAATTTCAATAACACCAAACATATCCTGCCAACCTTGATTTTCATGAAAAGACTCACATTCATAAACAAGCTTTTAAGTATCTATTTTTATATAACATCCCATATTCTTGTAATGTTGAAGGTACCTTACTCCACTATGTTATGCAATATGAGGTCTTTACTCTTATTGAACAAGTACATGGGGGCATTTGTGGTGGTCATTATAGCAGACATGTTACAGCTCATAAATGTCTATGTATGGGATAATTTTATCCCACTCTTGAAAAAGATGCCATTGAATTTGCTAAAAATATTACTCCTTGATAAATTCATAACTATTTAATTCATTCACCTCTGGCTGAGCTTCAAACTATTGAATCTCCCTGGCCATTCTCCATGTGGGGATTAGATCTCATCGACAAACTACCTCAATCTCAATATGGGCATATCTTTATAATAAAAACCATAAAATATTTCACCTAATAGGTCAAGGCTATGTCTTTTTTCAATATTACCAGTAATACCATCTCCAAATTCATCCTTAATCAAATAATTTATCACTTTGGTGTCTCTCATACTATCATTTTAGACAATGGTGTTAATTTTAAAAACAAAGATGTCAAACAACTATGTGCTAAATTTAAAATCAATCACAAATTTTTCACACCCTAACATCCATAATATAAAGTTCAATCTAAGGTCACTAATAAAATGCTTAATAAAATTATCTAAAATATAATTCATGAAACCTGTACAGATTGACACCTTCATCTCTATCCTGCTCTTTGGGCCTATCACAATAGCATATGTACTACCATTAGGGAAACACCTTTCTCTCTAGTCTATGGTTCTAAATTAGTCCTTCCACTAGAATTTGAGCTTCCCTCTCTTTGTATATCTCCTTATGGTATCACACCTGATGAAGAATTATGTGTAGCTCACCTTCATGCTCTCAATATTCTTGATGATCACCATCTTTATGCTTTGCAACATAATCACCAATACAAGTCCTATATTTTAAAACAACATAACAAATGTGTTAAGTTCTCACATTTAATGTTGGTGATATTGTCCTTAAAGTGTAATAAACTCATGATAAAGAAGGTAAATACACCCAAAAATAGTAGGGTCCTTATTTAGTCAATGATATTCTCAGTCTAAGTACTTATCACCTTTAAACCAATGAAGATCATGTTTTCAAAGATCCCACCAATGCACAATTCCTCAAGAAGTATTTTGCCTAATCCTTCCCTTCTTTTTCATGCTTTCTATATGTTATCTATCTAACACTTTTTATAGGTTACTTACATGGGTCTCACCCTTTGTAGCAGTTCTCTCTTTTTCACAAACCTTAGTCCTTATTCTTGGTCTTTTGGTTTCCCTTTTTATCATGAATTTCATTGTAAAACCATGGATAGGACCTGGTCTTCCTCATGATGTAATTTTATCCTCTTTGTTTTCATAATTTTTACACACTTTTTGGTACCCCTTGGGTTTTTATTTTGTGATTTGTAGTGTAACCCATGGATAGGACATGGCCTTCTCCACAAATACCATATTTTTCTTATCTCATTTACTTTTCCAATAATTTTTGGCACCCTCATGGGTTTCTCTTTTATGAGTTTTAATGTAAGACCATGGATAAGACCTAATCTTCCTCATAAAATCACCATCTTTTTCATTCCTTTATCTAGAATGTGTTTTGCAATGGTTACAAGTTTTTGATCTTTGTTCTCAACTTTAGAATTTGCTTCCTTGATAGATGAAATTTTCATAGTAATCTATGTTACCATGTCTTCCTACATTTCCCTCATTATTATGATAAGGAATCACTTTGTTTTGTCATTGTATCCTTTTTTCACCTTTTGTCACATTTTTTTTTAAGGATTTGAAGTAATTCAAATTGTTTTATGTTTCATTCCTCTTTATTTCCTTTATTTTCACTCCACATTAGATAAAATAAGGTCGCATTCAAGATAGCACTTTTATTTTACCTATATTTACAAGACTCTTAGACACCATGACCTCTGAGTTTCTCTCTCTTAGTAACCATGCCCCATGTACTCAAATGAAAGTCATTTTTAACACCCATGTTTGATTTTCCAAATTCGTGTGGAGGAGGAATATAAAAACCCATCAAGAAAGTTAAAATACAAATCATTTGAAATAAAAGGAAATGATATACAAAAGGCAACATACAAATCTCAAAATTAAAAATCATACCAAAAGACATGATTACATTCACATCTCCAATCTTTAATTGAAGCTCAAACTCCACAGTTGGCCTCACACTAGAGCCGAGGTCCATTGGGGTATGGTAGGCTAGTAGATTGAAATAGGAGAATTAAATAAAATCTATGGTACTACCTACTTTCTCATGCAAGTACCTAATCTTCACAGTAGAGTGATGGCACTTTAAGGGGTCTTGAGTAATGGGGAACACATTGTGGGAAGGTAAGTCCAATTTAATTTTCCTACATATAGCCTTAATATGATTATCTACATACTTTATTTTTTGATGTAAGACTTGTGTGGCTAAGATAAGTTATTCAGAGTACTTAAGGTCAAAATTCCTCTTATTTTGAAAAACCTAATTTAAGTGTTTTAACTTTGATAAAGATTTCCTCTACCTTTATTTTTACTTCATTCTCCCTTCCACCCATTTCATTTTCCCCTTGACAGGAAAATTATGATTCTAAATCTATTTTCCCTTCTTCTCTACTTCTTGTTGGAGAGTTGTCAATCATGTCATGGTGATGTCATGGAGGTGTCCTTATAAGTGGATGAAGTGGTTTGATATCCTAATTAATAATGACAAAGTGTGCAATGTTCTTATCATAGTGTGTTTAAAGTTGGCTTGGTTAATCATCTATTTTGTCATGGTTAGAGATGTTCAGGGATGAGTATGGATTATTGAGGATGTGCTTTGATATCATAAGTAACAATGAAAAAGTGTACAATGTGTTTGCCCTAGTGTGCTTGAAGTTGGCTTGGTTGATCTTGTTAAGTTGTGGAGCTAAAAGCTTCACCAGGAAGCTAATCAAGGGGTTGCTGAGTGCAACTAATAATCGGCGTCGGCAGTATGGCCGACATCCATTAGGCAGGGACCAGGGATCAGCTGATGTCGATCAGGAGCAGATTGACAGCAACCAACATCGGTCACCTGTGCATGTGCATGCTTCTGCATGTGTTTCTAGAATGCATTTCTAGAATTAGACTCGTCTAATTTAAGAGGTCTGAGAGTGTTTACATGTTGAAGACTAATTTAAGTATTGAATTTGTATTTCTAATTATTGTAATTAGAAGTCTAATTATTGTATGCATGGGATCCCATTTTAGAGACCCATGGGCATGTATTTTAATTAAGGCAAGTAAAGCATTAAATCAAGAAAGCAAGGTCAAGGAGATTTGCAAGGTGTAAGGTCAAGGAGATCAGCTGAAGCTATCAAGGAGGGGATAACAACTCAGGTTGTTGAGTTGGTTGTGGTTGAGCAAGAGAGAGAGGGAAGAAGTCCTTGAGGTGTGGCAAGCCTTAGAGGTGGAAAAAGAAGTGGCATCTTCTTTATTGTATTTTCTTCTAAAGATTATTTAATACAAGATTGTGTATTGTCTCTCAAATTCTTTGATGTTTCAAGTTTCTAGTTACTTAATCATTCTGGTATAATTTTGTGTTTAATTGCTTATAAGAAAAGTAATCAATTGTGCTTCCACGAGTTCCTAACAGTTGGTATCAAAGCTAAGGTTGCAGGGAGCAGGTTATTGTTTGATTACAAGTCATTCTCAGGGGTTTCTAATTGAGTGGGAGTATAACAATGGCAGATGAAAGTAGACTACGAATGGAGAAGTTTAACGGCAAGAATTATCAACATTGGCAGATGCAAATAGAAGATTATCTGTATCAAAAAAATTGTACTTACCATTGGGTGGGGTTGATTGCAAGCCCAAAAATATGAAGGATGAAGAATGGGAGGTTCTTGATCAAAAGGCTCTAGGATATATAAGGTTGAGCCTTGCATCATCTGTGATTTCCAACTTATCACAGGCCAAGACAACGGTAGAGTTGATAGAATCTTTGGCAAATTTATATGAAAAGTCCTCTGCTTCAAATAAGGTATTTCTTATGAAACAGCTATTTACTTTGCAAATGCAGGAAGGTGGATCAGTATATATTCATCTTAGTGATTTCCATGGTTTGGTAAAACAATTAAATTCAATCAATATTGTTTTTGATGATGAAATAAGAGCTCTCTTAATCTTATGCTCATTACCTGAAAGTTGGGAGAGTTTGGTAATGGTAGTATCTAATACTGCGTCTGCTTCTAAAATCTTAAAAGTTGATGATGTAGTTAGTGTAATATTGAATTAAGATATTTGCAAGAAAAGCATAGGTGAATCATCATCAGGGAACACTTTAAGCGCTGAAAGCAAAGGAAGGCAAAGAGAGAAGGTTGAGCAGGGGAAATCAAAGTCACAGATGGGAAGGAGATCCGAGTCCAGTGGTATCACCTGCTGGTTTTGTGGAAAGAAAGGACACATGAAGAAAGACTATTGGTTGAGGGGTAAAGAAAATCAACAAGAAGGTAATGAAGAAGCAAGAGATGCAGGTATTGTGGCAGAAGATGCTCTCATACTTTCTTTGGATAGTCAGTTAGAATCATGGGTTTTAGATTCTGGTTCTTCTTTTCATGCATCCCCAAATAGAGATTTGTTCCATGAGTATGTCTAGGGAGACTTTGGAGTGCTTTACTTAGGGGATGGTACACCTTGTCAAATGGTTGGCAAAGGGAAAGTGCAGCTGGAATTGCAGATGGGCAACACATGGGTGTTGAAGGAGGTTATGCATGTCCCAGTCATGAAGCAAAGTTTGGTTTCTGTAGGGAAGTTTGGTTATGAGGGATGCACAGTAACCCTCACAGCAGATTCTTGGAAGGTTTCCAAGGGTGCACTTGTTTTAGCAAGAGGTAAGAAAGTAAGTACGCTTTACCTATCTACTTGTATTACTAATTCTTCTTCTGGTTCAGCTGTAGATTTAGAGATGTGGCTTAATAGGCTTGGTCACATAAATAAGAAGGAGATGCATGTTCTTGAGTCAAAAGGTATGAGTTCATATTTGGAGGGCATAGATCGAGTTCAGTGTAGGAAAAGGAAATTTGATGCTTTTGACATGAATAGGGAAGCCTTGGTGTTTATAGAGGAGATGATGGATAAAAATCAGTCACAGGGTCTGAATAATTCTGAGCAGGGTAGTATGGACAGGGTTTTGATCCAAGTTGAGCTCACAGATAAAAGCCATCACTCACAAGTAAAACATAGAGACCAATGTCAGTTAGAGGACTGACATCAGCATCCAGACAGGGACCAACATCGGCTAGGTGAAGCCCAACTTTGGTGACTCTAGACAGATAAACACTGGCATTAGTCAGGGAGAATTGATGTCAGTGATGAGTCAGTTGCATGGAATTGACATCGGTCGGGTGTAGACTGAGAGATGGCTGAGATTGGTCACTGAGATGGATTTTGGGCAGATAGCAAGCTGTCAAGGAGTCTCAAACACCCATATGGAGGACTGAAAGGGTAAGTAAGCCTCAAATTCATCATTTCCCTTCTTTACACTACTTGTTTCTCATTGATGGTCAAGAGTCAGGAAGTCATTAAAGAAGCAGAACAGGTAGATCTAGGAAATAGTGGGAGCTTGGCATGGATGAGGAATGTGATTCCTTGGAGAAGAACCAAATAGGAGTTGTTGGTGGAGTTGTCAACTGGAAGAAAGCACTGAGAGATGAATGGATGTTCAGGATGAAGAAGAGTGGGAATGGACACATGAGACGGAAGGCCAATGTATAAAGTCTTGAGTAAGCTGCAGGACAATGGAAGCTTGACCATTGTATTTCTCTTTACCAGGTTGGATAATATTAGCTACATTATCCTGTTACTATATTGTGTTGCTTGTTGCAGGGTTACATATACATGGAGTTACTGAGATAAAGGTAAAGTTAGTTCAGAGGGGTGTCATAGAGAATCTGGGAGCAGCAAGATTCTTTGGCATAAGTATGTTCAGAGACATGGAAGATCACAGGTTGATTTTGTCTCCAGTGGGAGCTGATGTGAAGAAGGTGTTGGTAAGGTTCAAGATGCAGGATGTAGAATCGGTAAGCACACCTATGGCTAGACAGTTCAAGTTGAGCTTAGAACAGTGTTCAAAATCACATAAGGTTTGGTGTAGACCTGAGTTTTCCCAAGTAGTGGGAGTTGTCAGAAAGTTTAGATATGGTAGGGGACTTGGATGATAGGGGTAGCATCACAGGATGTGTGGTGGATGGTCTTCAAAATTGAGCTTGAAGATGGAGGTGCCTGAGATGGTTAGTGGAGGTTGCTATACAGGTGCAGCTGTTTATCTCCAAGTGGGAGATTCTTAAGTTGTGGAGCTAAAAGCTTCACCAGGAAGCTAATTAGGGGGTTACTGAGTGCAACTAGTAACCAGCATTGCTAGTACGGCTGATGTCGGTCAGGCAGGGACTAGGGATCGGCCAACGTCGATCAGGAGTAGACTAACAACAATCGACATCGGTCACCTGTGTATGTGCATGCTTCTGCATGTGTTTCTAGAATGCCTTTCTAGAATTAGATTCGTCTAATTTAAGAGGTCTGAGAGTGTTTACATGTTTAATACTAATTTAAGTCTTGAGTCTGTGTTTCTAATTATTGTAATTAGAAGTCTAATTATTGTATGTATGGGATCCTATTTAAGAGACCCATGGGCATGTATTGTAATTAAGGCAAGTAAAGCATTGAAGCAAGAAAGCAAGGTGAAGGAGATCTGTAAGGTGTAAGGTTAAGGAGATCAGCTGAAGCTATCAAGGAGGGGATAACAACTCAGGTTGTTGAGTTGGTTGTGGTTGAGCAAGAGAGAGAGGGAAGAAGTCCTTGAGGTGTGGCAAGCCTTAGAGGTGGAAGAAGAAGTGGAATCTTCTTTATTGTATTTTCTTCTGAAGATTATTTAATACAAGATTGTGTATTGTCTCTCAAATTCTTTGTTGTTTCAAGTTTCTAGTTACTTAACCATTCTGGTATAATTCCATGTTTAATTGCTTATAAGAAAATTAATCAATTGTGCTTCCACGGGTTCCTAACAGATCTTATATTTTGGCATGGTTAGAGATGTTTAAGGATGAGGATGGAGTATTGAGGATGTGCAACAGGTCCCTAAGATGTTTTATAAGCTTTGAGTGCTTATGTGCATAACTGGAATTCATCTTATAGTTCATTGTTTTCATTTAGATAATCTAGGTCTAGTGGTAAAAATTTTGAGTAGGTGGTTTGATGACGTTACCATTGCCATATGTGGATGATTCATGAGGAGTTGGTCATATGGTTGTGATCACATTAGTCCCTAGTTGTTGTGTGCCATATTTCAAGTCATATAATGAAGTGTGATCAAACATATGAGGACATAAATGTGGCTACACAAATAGAATTCACTAACTTCCCATAGCCAAATTTGCAAAAAGGTTCAAGTAGAGCTGAGTAAAAATGTTGATGAGGTCAACATTCACACACATAGAGGTGTTAGGATAAAATGATCTTATGGATTTATTCATTTTTATTCTTAGTTTATATGCACTAAATCTTAGGTCATGCGCCTAAGTACGTTAAAATATATGCAAGTTCAAAGTTGGGATCTCAGATATTTTGACAATGTTTTCCCATACTTAGCCCAATATTCATGGGGAAAGAAAGAGCCAAGTAATAATTTTTATGGTATAATATCTCATGCATGTGGATGTTTCAAGAGAATGTGATCATATGGGTTTGTTTATTTTTTAGCCTAGTTGATTTGCACTAAATTTTAGGACATGTGATGAAACACATTAAAATTTATACATGTTCAAAATTGGCCTCTCATGCAGGTTTTGACATAGTTAGTGTAGACATCTAAATATGGCCACCAATAACCCCTAATCAGTCTTTTGGCTAATTTCTACCCAAAACACATAATTTGGCCTAAAAACACTTAAACATGTTAAATGATGTGAAATTGACATATTCAAGTGCCAATTTTGACTAGGGTATCCCTAAATGGGGCAATGCAATTTATGGGCTAGCTAACTTTGATTAGATCATTCTGAGTCAAAATGCTAATTTTGCACCTTGGTACTCTAGATTGCTCTTTCCTATAGAATATTCTACATAATATGCATGCCTTTGTTATTTTCTATTGGTAACATCCTAAATGGGAATACGGTTCCAACATATCTGATAATGCCTTCTAATTCTAATCCAATCAAATTTTGGACCAATAACAAGGCATTATAATCAATTTGAGTAATTTGTACACAAAGTGCTTAATCATGATTAAGAGCTAATTAACCCAAATCAAGGATTGATCAAAAATTCCATGGAAACTTTTTGAAAACTTATTTTTAGAAATAAATATTGATATTTGTATCATCAAGTGACCTCATTTCTTGGGAAGACATCCGTAGACCATAAATGCCATAAATATCAGGATGCATGCCCTCCATGCCTCATAAATGCCTTCCATGATGCCCTTCATGCCTCTTAATTTCCCCTCCTTCTAATGTCATGATGAGGATAATTATAAACTTAATTACAAAAATTGAATTAATCCTCAACCACACATCTCAACCTTGAGATGGATGGTTCAAGTTGATTCTAGACATTCTCAAAAATCTATAAATAGAGAGGCCATGAACATCATTTTTAAGACTTGAGAATGAAAAGTTATAATGTAAGATTAGTTCTAAAAGCTTCATGAAATTAGTGTTACCATCCCAAATTTATTCCAAGCCAAGCCAAGCGACAAGCCAAAGGTTCCAAAGAGAGATGGAGGTAGCCAAGCTTCCATTACCAAGGACTTCATGAGCACAAGCTGAGCAAGCCACTACTACAAAGTCATTTGGATAATTCAAGAAAGGTGAAGGAATTCTTGTGTTTTATTCCTTACTTTTTAGTTGTGTTTGTCATTTTTTTATTAACTAAGCTCTCCCTAGTGTTTAGGCCTAGAGATGTTATGATATTAGTGTGTTTATTTCATTTTGTTTTCATTTTGGAACTAACACCATACTAACCATCCTCTCTTGAGTCAAATTCCTAGATCACATTATGGCATGCTTGATGGGACTAGATGCATCTCACACCTAAAAAAGATCATTTTATAACTCTTAAATACTTATTTGGACATTTAAAACTCTTGCAAATTGATTTTCTAACTTTATTTTTCCATTTTTGTTTGTCATGGTTTCACACAGTAACTGACATCGGTAAGTAAGAATGACATCAGTTACATGTCTTAACTGATGTCAATTAGAAAAACCAACATCAGTTAGATTTTATTTAGCCAAGGTAACTATCATTAGTTGTATATAACCAATGTCAATCACTATTTTTTTCCAAAAACATAGACTCGAGAGCTATATTTGCAAAGTTCATTATTTCAAACCAAAAGAAAGCTTCAAAGCTAAAGGACATGCTAACATTTTTGTTGTAAGACCAAGCTTGATATTTACTCAAAATATGTTTAAATCACCTTTGCATGCTTAAAAATCAATTAGGAGCCTTGTTTTAGGTGTTTAACAAAGAATTTAGATGTTTTTGGTGAATGTTCTCAAATTTTGCAACTAAGACCAAGGGGTCAAATGAACACCACCAAATCCTTCATTTTTGGTGTAAAATTGAACACACTTATAAATTCTTGTTTTCAATAGTTTTTTGGATTAAATATTTTTTTGGAAAAAAGATCAATGTTGCGTGTATTCTCTTCCATTTTTTCCCTATAGGGAATCCTTGGAATCAAAAGTGTCATTCACATTGCAAGTAGCCTAGTCCAAGGCTTAGAAAGAAACTCATCTAAAGCACTCCCCAAAAACTTGTCAAAGTTTGGGTGAGCTTGAAAATGACCCTAAAGTCTTTCTATTTCATGATTTATTTATTTTAAAGCAAACTTGGCTTACGAGGGGGACTTCATCACCTCTCGCAAGTTTTTTAGGGAAGCTTTAACATGGGGTTTCATCTCCTACCACTGACTTCATTTAGCTCCTTTGAAGTTTCACATGGGATGTAGTGGCACTTCAGACATTACAGTACACTAAGTGAATAATAAAATTTAGTGGTTGAAAAAAGGACTAGACCTTTCTGTAACAAGCCAAGTGATATAGACCCAAAATCCATGATTTTTTTTGCATTTTTTGGCATGAAAGTCATTGTGAAATTGATTCCCCTAGATCATTCAAAAACATGTTAGATCTTAGATGAATCCACACTTGCCATGTAAGTATTTTTGGTGCAAGGTGAACCTCAAGGTCCATGTTGCAGTACTATCATTTGAGATAAGGGGGTGTGTAAAAACCCTACTATATAATGCACATTTACTTTTGGATGAACACTTAAAATCCTCTCAAATGATGTATATTGATAGATTCCAACAATACCAAGCAACCTTGTCAGTTTAATATCTAAGAGAGATTAATTAGTTGGTCTTTTCCTAGATTAAAGTCTTTTTTTAAGTCAAAACTTGATGTAAACAAACAATCCAAACTAAACACATAGTCCAAATTTTCCTTTGAACAAAAAGGCATTATGTTGCCCACGTGAGATCATCAATTTGCCTTGTTCAAAATTTCATCAAAATCTTAAGAGTCATATCATCCACTTTGGTGTATTTATTCTTCCCAATTGAGTCTAGACCTTTACCAAAGTTGTTTAAGTCATTCACTTATAATCTAAATTTAGAATTGCACCTTTATAAGTTCATAGGGTTTATGTGTTAAGTGAGTTCACCATTTGCACTAAACTCGAGGGAACTTAGGTTTAATTTCCAATTTGGGATGATGGTAATTTAAGAATCATGATCATTATCATCACTTAATATACTTAATACATTTTATGCTAAACACTTGCACTTTGAGTCTATGCACCTCAAAATTTTGAGTCAAGAAAAGTAGTGTTATGCTATCAAAATTGTGGGAAAACATCTTTGCCTTACAGAGATTTTGAAACAAACCTTTTTGTCACACCTTTTAGGTATCATAGCATTTTTATGCTACCTAGAGCATTTTAAGTATTATTTCATAGACCCTCTTGCATAAAGTTTCAAATTTGTTCCTACATTTTTAGACTAATCCAAGTAAACTTTTGTGATATTTTATCTAAAAATAGTTATACCGTTCACTTTTGTCTAGCTTGTTTATCTAAAAAACAAAGTTTTATACCATTTTTGTGAGTAAATAAACTATTTATAATGTGCCTTTTTGTTTCATACCTTATACCTAGTTGATCAAGTTCATGTCCAAGAATCAAATGCCTAGTGTTTGTTAGACGTGTTTCAAATTTGTTAGATTAAAACTTTCATCTATTTTCAAGGTCTATTCATGTCTAAGAATCAAATTCATAGTGTTTTTTATAAGTTTTTCAAATCTCTTAGATTAAAACTTTCATCTATTTTCAAATTCTATCTTTTGACACCATTTGGCCAAGATTCCTAGCATGTGCCTTGTTTGAGCCTAGCGTTTGATGCTGCATTTGGCCAAAAGACCTAGCAAATTTTAAATTCATAGATTAGACTGATTGGAAACACTTTAACCTTAAATTTTTGCATTCTAATTTTAGGTTCATTTACTTTCTCATCTTTGTGTGAATAGTGAAATGTTAGAAACTTCATGCTAGCTTGTTTACTCATAAAGTTTTGCATAAACTTGTTTGATCCTTTTGACAAATATAGACCAAGTAGGAACATCATCTATTTTAGACATTTTATTTTTTAATATTTTGTATAACTCTTTAACCTTTTATCATAAATCATTGACTACGGATCCCAACATGTATTCCTACACTTATAATGGACTTATGTATAATCTAGGGATTAATAATGTAGTTGCATAGGAAGAAATGATGTAAGACCCATATGCAAATAAATTGCTTATGAGATGGATTCTTTTCCCTCTTGTAATACTCAATTATGAGCACAAATCCAAAATCCATTGGCTAACTATCTGGTTAACACACCACCTTATTTAGAATAAGACAAGGAGCAAACTGTACAATACCTATAGTGGATGAGCTAGTACTTCAATAATCATAATCTACTAATATGGATTCCAAATATGATCCATTTTGTTAGCGACACTTTTTAGAGAACAAAGATGAGATTTTGGTTAGATCCATAGAGGTAGGGACTAAGTTTCCAATAGACTTCCCCCATGAAAATTTACCAAGTTTAGTAATAGTGCCCCACAATATCATTTATGATCAACAAGATTCTTCTATAAATCCTATGGCTCTAGTCTAAACAACATACCAAGATCCTAATATATCTGATCAAGGAAAAAATATCATGGAAGTTCACTTTAACCAAATACACATAGCATATCAAACCTACTTGAATCTAACACATAATTTTAATCAAATGAACATGGTAAGTAAGCCTCTTATTGACCTAGTTCTTTCAACATGAGTGTTGATAGAGTTAACTAGACAAGAGAATCCAAATTTTGGCCCATTCATACAAACTAATTTGATAGATGACTTGATGCATATGCTCATTATTAAAGAAGTATCTTCAGCCTATATACAAAATAGTGAGCCAAACATAGTAGACAATGTGCAAACAATGTCCAGTCTCGATCAAAGTGGTGCTAATGCAAAAATAATTATCCAACATGTGCCTATAGTTAATCCCATGAATAGGTCATCATACCGTGGATTAGGAGTTTCTACACCCCAATCTCAATAGGTTGCTTCCTCAAGTGTGTAACCTATAGGATTAGGTAATCAAATAATGGATAATGTCACACCTCAATGATATAATGTGATGAACCCTACTCCTCCTCAATATGTAACAAGTATTATTCCATAAAAATAGGAGTAATCTAGTGTAAATAATAGAGGACAAATACATTTCCACCTCAATTAGGGGTAGCTAATGTTCCACCTCACCAGATAATGACAAACATACCTCTTTAGTCTCAAACTAATATGCCAATCCAAAACCAAGCAATGACTAGTCAATAATGTGAAAATATTGGTCAATGAAGATGTCAAATCAATAACCTACTTTCACTTTCTCATATGGATTCATGCAACAAGGATGTCCCCATGTTTCTCCAATACCTACTAGACAATCGTTGGTTCAAAATGTGCCATAAATCTAGAGATAGGGTCTTGGTCCATAAGTTCCCACTCAATAGCAAGGTTTGATTAGTCAAAATCATGTCCCTTTTAAACCATGGTAGGTACATTATAGTTATATCCCTCCATCCCAACCATAAAATCCTCTAAGTCAAACCTTTATTAGCAATCTAAACTAGACTATCACACAACCAAGTGTGTAGTTTCAAGTACATCCTAATCAACATATGTGTATTCCTGGTCCATTCCCCAACCAAACCAATGTACCCCAATAGGTATCTCCATCATACCCTAGTTAAAGTGTTCCACATATGACCTCCCAACCATCTATCCAAACTAATATTCTCCCTCAAACCAATATTCCTTCTAGTTTCCTATCCCAAGAATTGTAATAGATGAAGGATGCAATTGATGCTATTCAAGCAAGGAGACAAACAAAAAGCTCAAATTGTATGGCATATGTTCCTATCCATTCAACATGGAGTATTTATAGATACCATTTCTTCAAATATATTAACCATTGAAATTTGATAAATATAAAGGGAAAGGGGACCCTAAGGCTCATTTGACCAAATTCTTTGTCGCATGTCAATCAATGGCATATAGCGATATATACCTTTTGTTGTTGTTTTCAAGGATCTTGGTTGGACAAGCCTTGGAGTGGTTTTTGAAGTTTCCCAAAAATTTATTAATAGATTTTGATGATCTTTCTGATAAGTTTATGTAGCACTTTTCCTATAATCTTGAGCATGAGATTTCATTAGTGGACTTAAAACAAGTAAAGAAAAAAATGGTGAGAGTTTTTCAATTTATTTATAGTGATGGAGAGCCCTTAAAATTTGTTTCAACCATAGTTTACCAAATAAATAATTAACTATTATGTTTACCAAAAATTTGCACAGTGAAATAGCTTATCATTTAGAACTACAATGTGCACATACTTTCAAGGAAATCATTGAAAAAGTCTTGTTGATTGAGTGAGTGATCATCAATAAAGGAGTAAACAAGCTTAATTCAACTAATCAAAATCAAGGTACCAATCAGGGAAATGACCAACATCTTATTCAAGTACTAGCATCACAATCAGCTTAGGCCAATAACCATGAAAGATTGAAGTAATTCAATTATAATAAGAATGTTGTGGGAAATGAAGTAACCAAGTCCCATCATGTCCAAATGATGAAAACATAATATGCACTACCTTTTTAGCTTACTCCTACTCAACTAGTCTCATAAGTAAAACAACTAAAACCTGCACAATAAATATAGTAGTCATTACTATTGCAAACCCCTCCTCCTAGAAGAACCATGCCTGCATGTCATGTCTTTAGTGACCTAGAAGAACTTATTGAGTCTATATTTTTTAAGATTTTTACTAATAATATAATTATTTGGCCTATACCAAAGCATTATCTGCAAGATATTCCTTATCCTAATTGGTATCGTGAAAACAAATTATATGACTATCATCAAGTTAACAAGCATAATCTATGAAGATGTTGGAGAATGGGGAGATAACATTGGATAATGGTGATTACACTTCTAATAAAACTCTTGATATTTATCAAAACCCCTTTCCCTAACATAACAATTAGTAGTAGCAAAATAATCAACAATAATATCAACAACAACAACAACCATTGCAACAACAAAATCAATAGTATCAAAATCAAAGGCTAAACCAACAAAATCAATAAAATTAGTAGCAAAACCCACAATGACAAAATAATGGATAACACCAAGGTTAGAACAATAACAACCAACAAACTTACCATGTAGTTGCACATGACTACAACATGATTGTAGGTCATATTGTAGGGGGTAACATTAATACCATCTCTATTAATCATAGACCAAGCACTAATCAACTTAGACCATTTTCAAATAACCCCATTCAAAAAAATTACATGGATAATCCTTCTTTGACCTAGGAATGCATACAAGCAAAATAGAAAACTAGGAATTCCCCTTTTAGACCTTATATCATAACTCATTCTTGCCACGTGACCACATGAAAGTGCACTGATAACTGAGACTTGTCCTATCTAGTCCCACACCATTTCCAACATTTGTTATCACTAATGGTCCATTATTTAATCTTGATTATGCAATCACAACTCAAAGGTCAAAGATTACTATCCTAGGCCCATAACCATCCACCACTTTGCCTATCATCCAACCAACCATTCAGCCTCAGAATAAACCATTCACTACTGACCAAGACAAGAAATTTGATATTGTGGAATAAATATAAAAGACACTAGCACAAATTTCTATTTTAGATTTTCTACAAACGTCAATAATCCATAAAAACATCTTGAATCAGTTTTTTACCCAATCCACTATTTCTAGTGATATATCCCCTAATAAATTTCAAGCTTTGGTTGGACACCTAGCTCCAACCCAATAAGTCACGTTCAACCAAAGTGATATGTCTTCCCTTGGCCTACTCCATAGTAATCCATTATACATAAAATTTTATATATAGTGACATAAAGTGAAAGGTGTCCTTATAAATAATGGATCAGGCTTCAACATAGTGTCTCTAAAGCTCATCAATCTTCCTAGGTACACAATGGTAGATATCTAATAAAAAATAATAACTATTAAAGCCTATGATAATCAAGAAAGAGAATCGCAAGGCA
This sequence comes from Torreya grandis, assembly GCA_037957365.1. Lineage (NCBI taxonomy): Eukaryota > Viridiplantae > Streptophyta > Pinopsida > Cupressales > Taxaceae > Torreya > Torreya grandis. The sequence continues at coordinate 358,424 of JARHVA010004059.1, forward strand.
CCATTAGTTTGCTAGTTATCATTGGGCCTTTGACCCATGATACACTTTTCTATGTGCTTGATCCTGAATTATCATACAATATGCTTCTAGGAAGGCCTTGGTTACATGAGATTCATGCAGTCCCATTAACGTTGCACCAATGTATCAAGTTTTCCCACTCAGGGATGGAAGTGAATATTTCATTAGATTTACACCCATATGAACACTACAAGAATCTTTAGTCTAAATTTAAAAGCTATAATTATCAATGTGGTATGAATCCAAGTTCTAAAAAGGATAAAGGAAATGCTATACTTATCGATCCTTTACCAGATAATTCCATAGATATTAATACCTTGGATTCCCTTTCCCACATGCCACCTCCTGAAGCTTCTAATCATTTCACCATTTTATATAATGGATCAGGAGAGTATGTGACCCATGATACATTTCATATTGCCAATATTTCTTAGAATCCAAAAACCTTTGGGAAATCAAAAATCATCCCACATATGCATTGGTAACAAAATAATAAAGATAAGGGACTTGTCATATTTATACTAGCATCTGACCTAGGACTTGACCCTCTTGAAGGGGATGAATCATGGTTATATAATGACAACCAAGCTAATTTCTATAAAAATGCAAAGTATCTTATTCCCAATAGGATCATGGAGTGTCAAATTATGAAGGAAGAGGCCTCAGATCAAATCAACAAGGAACCATTGAGCCAATTTCTATGACTAAGTATGAAAGACCTTATGGGCTTGGATTTGAACTATCTAGGGTGACCCCACATATCTTATTCCAAATCCATCACTAGTGACTAGTGATGATGATGTTGATAGCAAAGTAGAGTCTGATCATAGCCTCACCTTTGATAACCTAGATGAAACCAACATGTTTGATAATAATACCATTTGTACCTTTATCTTGGCCATTCATCGCAACCCTTACCATTATATTATCCCCAACTGATAGATAGGGGCCAACAATAATCTAGTATGTCAATTGATGAGTTCCAGAATGATGAGGTATTATGTGACTTTTTAGGCCTTAGAGACAATATTTCATTGGGAGATCACAAATCAAGATTCTCAATCACATTGGATCCTACTGCCTATTTTGGAGAGCAAGTGAACACCCTTAGCCAAAATAAATAAATAAAACATCGAGGTCTCAAAATGAAAACCTCTTTGAGGAACTTTTTGACTAGGGAAAAAGTAAAGATAAAGGCTAGTCTAGTGGTGAAAACTTATTTCATGCACCATTAGATAGGGGTGTTCATTCTCTTTAAATTTAGACTAGGAGACCACCAATGATGAACTTGCCTATGGATCCAAGTTTAGCTTTGAGAAATAACAAGTATTTGATCAAATTTTCCAATAATTTTAACTTTTTTTTTACATGGCTAGATCTCCCATTATTGGACTCAGATTCATCATGCCTAGGAGAAGTTGAAGAGCAAGTTCTAATGGAGGACCCTGACATAATTCAAAAGTTTAAGTCACTACCTACTATCCTAGAATATGGTTTGACCCTTTTAGTTGAAGCTACAATAGAGTTCAATATCAAAACTCTATCAGACCTAAAATGGATAAAATTAGGAGCATCCCTCATTGAGGAGGAATGTGACATATTTATAGCTCTATTGAGAGAATTTGTAGATATATTTATATGGGCCTATTATGACATGCCAAGTTTAGACCCTTGGTTCTACACCATCTTGTTGTTAATCTTGATGCAAAATTGGTAAAACAAAAGTTACATAAGATGCATCCTCACATTGTTATATTGGTAAAGAAAGAGTTGGAAAAACTCTTTAAAATAGGATGTATTCGATCCATTAACTACTCAGAATGAATCTCTAATGTGGTACCTATTAATAAAAAGCCTAAAGGGATCAAAATTTATACTAATTTTTGAGACATCAACAAAGCTTGTCCTAAAGATGATTTTCCCTTGCCTAATATCAACATGATCATTGACTCCATAGTAGGTTATGAAATGCTTTCACTCATGGATGGATTTTTAAGATACAACCAGATTAGAATAACACCAAAAGACCAACATAAAACAATATTCACCATTCCATGGGGAATGTTTTGTTATCAGATAATGCCATTTGGCATTAAGAATGCTAGAGATACATATCAAAGGGATATGACTATCATATTTCATGATATGATGCATGATATTATTGAAGACTATGTCAATGACATATTAGGAAAATCCAAAACTAGGGCCAACCATCCAATAGTGATACGTAAGATATTTGAAAGATTACATGAGTATAAAGTCAGACTCAATCCAAAGAAATGTGTGTTTGGTGTAAATTTAGGAAAATTACTTGGCTTTATCATGTCTTGTAGAGGTATTGATGTTGATCCACCTAAAGTCCATGCTATAACTAAGATGCCACCACCAACCAATTTGAAGCAACTCTATAGTTTTCAAGGTATGATCCAATCAATCTAACACTTCATCTCTTAGTTAGTATACAAGTACCATCCATTTACACACCTTTTGAAAAAGGGAGTTACATTTCACTAGGATGATCACTACCAAACAACTTTTCAACAACTCAAAGACTATCTTGTTAATCTACCTATTTTATTACCTCATATGCCAGGAAAGCCATTCTTATTATACCTATCAGCTATCGACCACACTCTGGGGGCACTCTTGGCTCAACATGATGATAATAGAAAGGATAACATCATATACTACTTAAGCATTACCTTGGTTACATATTAACATACTATGCACCTGTTGAAAAAGCTTGTCTAGCCATGGTTTTCATATCTCAAAAATTGCACCATTACATGTTTAATAATATGACCATGGTCATTTCAAAATTATATCCAATCAAGTATCTACTATATAAAATAGCTTTACAAGGTAAAATGGCTAGATGGATCAGGATTCTCAGTGATTTTGACATGTATTATGCCAATTAAAAGGTAATTAAAGGACAAGTTCTTGCAAATCAACTTACTCAAGTGCTTCTCATAGACACACAGCCACTCATGTTTTATTTTCCTAATGAATCCATAATGACCATAATTAACACACCCATTGAGGAGTAGCCTTGGATGTTTTATTTTGATGGTTAATTTACTACACATGGATGGGGGGTAGGCCTATTATTTATTACACCATAGGGGGATCTAATCCCTAAATTATTTAGAATCAACATTCTTTTCACAAACAACATGTTCGAGTATGAAGTACTTTTTAAATGAATTCAACAAGTAGTGTATTGGAATGTATCTCATCTCCAAGTTTATGGTGATTCTTAGTTAATAATCAATTAGGTCACAAATCATTTTTAGACCAAAGATGACAAGTTGGTTCCATATAAAGCCATGGTCGACACTCTTAAATAATAAATTGTCAACATCTAGTTTGAGAACATACCAAGGGCTAGTAATAGAACTATAGATGCCATGGCTACTATTGGTTCTCTGATTTGAAAACTAGATAAAGCTAGAGAATATTAGTTCCTCATCAAGAATTTGTTAGCACTAGTTCATGAACCTTCAACCATTTCCATGATTTGTGATATTGTTGGTCCTAGTTATATTTGGTATGCAAACCTTTAAAACTACCTTTATGATCAAGTTATACCACCTAAACAATCTTAAAAAAAAACTAAATCCTTTATTCATCATTCTACTCATTATACTTTACTTGGATCCACCATTTATCATCATAATTTGGATGGAACTCTACTTCATTGTTTAACTTCAACAGAGTTTATGCTAGTGTTAAGAGAAGTTCACAAAGGAGTATGTGGAGCTCATTCTAGCAAGGTAGTCTTATCCAAAAATATTTTGTGTACTGGTTATTATTGGCTTATAATAGACATATATGCCACTACATATGTAAAAAATTGTGACAAATGTCAAAGTCATGTTAATCTAATACATGCCCCAGCAAAAAGTATGAAACCAATGTTGACACCATGGCCATTTTCTACATGGGGACTTGACCTCATTGGGAATATTAACCCCACTTCATTTGATATCCATAACATATCCTTACTACTATTGATTATTTCACTAAGTAGGTTGAATATATACCGCTCACGTGACTGGAAATTAAATTTCCAAATACATTTTCAACCATCTAATTTGATGTTATGGTATCCCTTTTAACATTATATCTGATAATGGAGGATCATTCAAGAACATGGATGTAGACCATCTGTGTACTAAATATAACATCACACAACATTTTTCTTTAGCATATTACCCTCAAGGTAATGGCCAAGATGAGGCATCTAATAAAAAAAATTGTTAACATCCTCAAAAAGATTGTCAATGATCCCAGTCATGATTGGAACCTCTATATATTCCCTACCCTTTGGGCATACTATACCAATCATCATACCCCCACATGAGCCACTCAATACTCACTTTTTTATGGTATTGAAGCCATCCTTCGCATTGAGGTCAAATTAACTTCACTATGCATCTCTTTTAAGCATGTCCAAGATGATCATGATTATCGAGTAGCCCGCTTGCAAGAGCTATACCTACTTGATGAGAAATGCATAGCTACACTCAACAATCTTCAAGCATATTAGAACCATCTCAAAGGCCATGATAATCATCATGTTTATTATAAAATAGTTAAACTTGTTGATCTTTTTCTTAAAGAAAACCAAAAGAACATTTAAGCTAGGCCTACTATGATTGAGCACTAAGGTGTATCATCTGTAAGGACCATTTTAGTTATGCCATTTTAGCACTATTCTTCTTTATACAAATACCATCCCTATCCATCCTCTTCACCATATCCACTTTCTATTTTCATTATATAAACCTAGTGTGTTATAAAGCCTAGCCAATTTGACCTTGGTTTTTACCATTCATTATGCATTTTTAGCATTGAGGTATCTGACCAATTTCATCAGTTGGTTCAAGTAATTCAGACAAAGATCATATTTTGGAGTAGTATGATAAAAGTTTTAATAGTTACATCTTGCATTTGTTATTCCTTTCTTACCATCAGTCTTACTACTAATTATAACCACCTTTGGGAAAATTAGTATCATTGATCTATACCATTGTGTCCTGGTTATAACAGCCTATGGGAAAATTATGGGCAAAATTAAGCCTTGACATACCAACTTGCCACTTTCTATGTCATACTATGCCTTTTTACCAAATTTGCCTATTTTATTTGAATTGACTGCTAAACTAGTTAAATTCCTTTGTAATAAGGGCAGAACTATAGTGACTTGAGGTCCTACTCTGGGACTATGTAGACAACACTCAATACTTGTTGAGGTCAGCTTAGTCACCCTTCTCCACCATATTCTTTCCATTTTATGATCAACCTTAGTTTAAATTCTCTCACCATTTTATGAGAAAACTAAGCCATGCTCTCACCATTTTGTGAGTAACCTTAGTTTAAATACTCTCACCATTTTATGAGCTTGAACCATTTAGTGTCTCATCATTATCAATTGAGTTGATACACTCCAAAACATTTGAAAAATCATTATAAATGAATAAAAACATTAACCACTTCTTTGCCTTAAGGATTTTGGGAACCTTTACTAAGTTACAAGAAAATCACTTGTCATTTAGTTTCCCCATCCTTTTTGGCCTTTTACCTCACACACTTTCCATTTTGAAAGACCATTCCTCTTCTTCTATCACATCCATTATATTTTTTTCCTCAGTTATCATATCCTTCCCATTCCCTAGGAGAACTACATTTGGCCTGAAGTTTTTTATTGGGTATTACATCCATGAAACTATGTAGGTAGCATCCACTTAGTGCATATGGAGATAGCTCAACCACCCCCTTCCTTTTCTTTTATTCCCCCATTTTTTATTTTTTTAAGTTGTTGCCTATTTTCTAGGGGTAATGTTCATATGGTTTCTATTGCATTGTTTGTTTGTTTATTTCTACTTATTTTGTTTGTTTGTCTATTTGTTTGTTTGCTTTAAGCATTATTTCCGTGATTCAATTTATGTGTGTTCATTAGGTGATTCCTTTCCCACACTTACACTTGAATCCATCCATATTCATATGTTTACATTGTCATCATAGTTTTTATCATTTATGCATTGTTTTCTATTGAGTATTGGATTACTGGAGTCAGTTCTCATGCATATTTTGGCCAAGTCATCATGATGTTATATCATGATGCCTACCAACATGTGCTACAACAAACCTAAGATTTAAGAAGTCTATTCAACAATGGTAGTATCTCCTTAGCACTGACATCTCGATTCCATCCTAATCATATCCCAAATAAAGTAATTAACCATGAAATAATTTCAATCTTTATTAGTTTGAATGAGCATCTCCCTACTAGTAGGTTATTCCAATTCATCATTACCCTCTGTGTTAGGTTATAATCCTCCTCAACCAAGTTTATCATGTTTTACATATTTGGGTTCCAATGATTATAACCACCTATGGACAAATCATTTTACACTATCCCACCTACATTTTTCAATGATTATAACCACCTTTAGGCAAATCATTATGTTATCATACCATATTGCCACTATTGGGGTATAATTCTTATAACTGCCTTTAGGAAAACCATTATAAACCATCCCACTTGCATTATTAGTGAATTTGACTACTTTTTTAATATCATTGTGTTTTCACCCCATCATCTTCCCTTTCTTTGGTCTCCTCGTTTTGCTTATTGATTTTTGAGGGATCGTTTGTCGACCTGCTTGTGCCAACCATTCCTTTGAGGGGGCATCATACAATTAGTTTATCATCATTGCAGTTGTATGCATACAGGACCTTTTCATTCTTTGAGAATATGTTACTATGCTTATATCTTGCAATACCTTCCCAAATAGGGGCAAACTGTAGACATCTAAATCTAGCCATCAATAACCCTCAATTAGGCTTTTAACCAGTTTCCACCCAAAAAGCATAATTTGGCCTAAAAACACTAAAACACATTAAATGATGTGAAACTAACATACTAAAGTGATAATTTTGGCTAGGGTATCCCTAAATGGGGCAATGCAATTTATGGGCCAGCTAACTTTGATCAAATCATTCTGAGTCAAAATGCTAATTTTACACTTGGGTGCTCTAGATTGCTCTTTCCTATCAAATATTTTTTTAAAGATTTGTAACTTTGTTATTTTTTTTGTAACATCATAAATGGTAATATGGTTCCAATGCATCTAACATGGCCTTATAATTCTAATCTCGTCAAATTTTGGACTAATAACAAGGTATTCTAATCAATTTGAGTAATTTGTGCACAAGTGCTTAATCATGCTTAAGAAATGATTAACCCAAATCAAGGCCTAATCAAAAATTCCATGGAAACTTTTTGAAAACTTATTTTTAGAAATGAATTTGAATATCTACATCATCAAGGGACCTCATTTCTTGGGAAGACATCCCTAGGCCATAAATGCCATAAATATCAGGATTCATGCCCTCCATGCCTCATCAATGACTTCCATGCCTCTTAATTTCCCCTTATTCCAATGTCATGATGAGGATAATTAATTTTTTTTTCTAAAAATTAAATTAATCCTCAACCACACATCTCAACCTTGAGATGGATGGTTCAAGTTGAATATAGACATTCTCAAAAATCTATAAATAGAGAGGCCATGAACATCATTTTTAAGACTTGAGAATGAAAATTTATAATGTAGGATTGGTTCTAAAATATTTATGAAATTAGTTTTACCATTCCAAATTTATTCCAATCCAAGCCACAAGCCAAATGTTCCAAGGAGAGATGGAGGTACCCAATCTTCCATTTCTAAAGAATTCATGAGTACAAGCTGAGCAAGCCACTACTACAAAGGCATTTGGAGCATTCAAGGAAGGTGAAGGAATTCTTGTGTTTTATTCCTTACTTTTTAGTTGTGTTAGTCATTTTTTTTGGTTAACTAAGCTTTTCCTAGTTTTTAAGCCTAGAGATGTTATGTTATTACTGTGTTTCTTTCATTTTATTTTCATTTTAAAACTAACACCATACTAACCATCCTCTCTTGAGTCAAATTTCTAGATCACAGTTTGCTCTATGGTAGAGAAATTTGAGTGAGTAGATTAATGGTATTATATCTTACACGTGCAAAGGTTTCAAGAGAAGTTTGATATATGATTGAATTATCCTATGAAAGGTGTTCATATGTTACAAATGTGAGGTCATGATATTGATTAAGGAAAAAGATATATCTATGCAAAGCAGGCCTTCTAGACATATTTTATTTGGTTCCCATAGTCAAATTTTCATAAGTTAAAGTTTGAGCAAGATCAATAAAACATATTTACTCCAAGATGTCAAGAAGTAGTGAGATGAGGATAAGTGCATGATGTTTAATGCTAAGCAGAGATAAATATCAAGCCTCTTCTAAAGATCAATGATGATTGAGTGAGATATAAATGGTGTGTATTAAATTTAAAATATAAAAGTGATATTTGTCTATCATTGCTAAATAAAGGAAATTATTGAAGAGATTGATAAAGTGTGTGAGGTCAAAGTTTCTAGATTATACGAGATGAGGTCAAAGTGACTAAGGTTTAATGTTTGAGAATTTGTGTTGATGCATTAAAGTTTGAAGAAGACTAATTGTGTTAGATTTATCTAAAGATTAGAGAACATTATATGTGATTATAGTGTTCAAATTTTAACTTTAATTATTTGCATTTGAATATTTGAATTTGTAAAGTGAAAACTAGTGCTCTATATTTGGGCTATAACTTTTGATCCAGGTAGAATTTACTCATGGTGTAAAAAGAGAAATTATAGAGGACTCCAAGATGTATTTAAAAATATATATTTGAAGATCTTAAAGTGTGTACAAGAATATTATGAAGGTTCAAATTTGACTATGTTTTTGTATATGTTCTACAAGAGACCTGAGAAGAATATTCGAGCTTGTTTTGATATTATTTTGATATCTCTTAATGAATTGGATATAAGGGAGTGTCATATACTCCATGATAATTATATATGTGAATTATGAAGGTTTTACCATTATTATATAGTATGAACAAATCTTAAGCTAGTAACTATGTGTTCATTCATGGTGACTATGTGCACAGAATGTTATTTAAGCTTGCACAAAAGAGTTCAATGATAATTGTAAGAATTTGAGGATGACTAATGGTCATGTAGTGTGGAAATATAAATTTATAAGTGGTATTATTTTATTTTATTTCTTGATGTTGTGTTCAATGGGTGAATAGGTCTCCATGAGACCTATAAGAGCTACAAGGGCCTTATTAAAAGGTATAGCTTCTTAAGGGTGACCCATAGATTGTTAGCTAACCTATGAATATTATTTTGAGTTGTTTCTCTGTGATACATATTCCTTAAGGATTAAGGCATGCCTAATGGCCAACCAATATGGTTTTGATCATAAATTATCTATAAATAGTGAAATCAAAGATGGTGATTTAAAGACTTTATGTGAGAGACTTGGCAGAGATTTGAGAGGATTATGTGTGTGATTTATGAAGCAAAGGAGGGGTAGATTTCCCTATTGATGAGTTGAAGAGAATAATATATTTAGGACTATTTGTATTACTTGTTTGTCATAATTATGTTAGCAAAATATTAATGCTCTTGTATATTGAGTGTGAGTGAAGGTGAAGAGTGACAATCAGAGGTCCATCATCAGGTGTTGAAAACATCAGTTCATAGGTGTATGTGTTAATAGGTTTTATTGTGTCAAATTATTATCTAAGGTGGTTTAAACCTCCTTGTAAGGTGAAACTTTCTAAAATTCTAGTTGTTATTATATCTCAACCAGATAGGTGTGGTAGCACCGTATGGGATTTTAGTCTCACTAAATAGAGATTGTCATTGCTTGATCAATTGTAGCTAGTCTAAATTTGTTCTTTTTACTATAGGATAGTAGTCCAATTTTAGGTTCTAGTGGATTTTATTCCCCAAGAGGGTTTCCCATGTATGTCATGTGTTATATGATTTATCTTTCTTTGTCTCTCTTGTTCATTACTATGAATGATGTGTATGCTTCATGAATGCTTGTGGTAAATAAATAATTATTTTTAAGGATCAAAATTATAATTGGATTATTTTGGTTCACTAATTCACCCTTAGTGATTTTACTTCTAACAATTGGTATCAAAGTAGGTCCTTTGGTAAAGGCTTAATAGCTTGAAGGTAATCCAAGATATAATATGGGTATTCATCAAGGAGGTTTATATACTAAACAAGCACCAATGTTCAATGAATCCAATTATGATTTTTGGAGTACAAGGATGATGACATACATTATGTCCCTAGGGTTTGATTATGGGAACCTATTATAGATGATTATGTTGCTCCTATTACTCCTCCATCTAGTGCTACAAACAATAAGTTGTTTGAGAACAATTCTAAGGCAATGAATGCCATCACTTGTGATCTTTCAAAAATTAAATACACCAAGGTTATCCATTGTAAATATACTAAAGATATATGGAAAAAAATTCAAATCATTTTTGAAGGAGATTCAAAGGTCAAGCTTGCTAAGTTGAAAACTTATAAAATGTAATTTGAAAGTCTCAAGATGAAGGAAGAATATTCTGTGACATCCTTTGTATAGAGAGTTGATGAGATTGTGAACATCATCATAGGTCTTGGAGAGAATCTTTAAGAGTAAATTTTAGTCCAAAAGGTATTAAGGTATCTATCTTTCAAGTTTGATCCAAAAGTATCTACTATAGAAGATATTCATGTTCTTACTTAGTTAAAGATGGATCAATTGCATGGCACCCTTACTACATATGAAATGAGAGTAAATGATGATATACCACCAAAGAAGGAAGATACATTCAAAACAAAGATGAATCCTAAGAATAAGTTCCAAGGTAATAAATATAAGGAGGATGACATATCTGGCATTGATGAGGATGGATTAATTACTTTGATTACTAGGAAATTGAACATATGATCAAAGAAGTATAATGGTAAACTACCTTTCAAAATTTTAAATTGTAGAGAGATAGGGAATTCTGATAATAAATGCCATCATAAGCATGAAAACACCAGGATGATGATAAGAAGACATACATGAAGAAAGGATTTAGAAAGTTTAACAATAAGAATAAGTCCTTCAAAAACAAAAAGAGTCTCTACACCAAAGAAGATTGTAGCTCATCAGATGAGAGTGAAGATAGTGACTCAAAATATGATCATGAATATGATGGTCCTACTAAATATGATGGTCATGCTAAAGATGAAGCTCTGTACATGGCTAAGGAAGGAAGTTGATCACATCATAAGGTGTCTATTTAGAGAAATTTAGATGATGATGAAGATGAGGTGGACTATGAGATTGTATTGATGAATGCTCTTGAAAAATTGAAGATTGAGAATGAGATCAATAAGAATATGAATTATAAAATCAATGACTATTAGGAGAAATTCAGTGTGTATGAGGCAAGATTGAATGAAGACACCAAGGAGTATGAAGACATGATCAAGCATCTCAGTTGTCAATTGGAAATTCTATCTACAATCATAAAATATAAAGAAGATGAATGTTCAAGGTATGTTTATAAGAATGAGTCTTTGAAATTTGATCTGGAAAAGACAGATAGTAAGGTGAAGATGTTTTTGAAATTTGAAAAGATCTCATATGATTTAGACAAAATTCTAAGTGGTCAAAAGCATGTTAGTGATAGAACTAGTCTTGGATATGAAGAAGAAACAATAATGTAACTCAAGACAAGATCAATACTAATATGAACCAAGAAAATCATACTTTGAAGATAAATCATTAGACAAAGAATGAAGGTACTAGCAGAATAAAGATAAATCAAATCAGATAGCCAAATTCCATGAGGTATGCAAGTTTCAATGGTTATTATTTCACATGTAATCAATTTGGTCATAGGCCTAGAGAGTGCAAGAGACCTATTAAAAATGAGTTTACATGGAACTATGATGAGGGTCATCAATCAAAAATTATGAATAGAGTTAAGTGTTTTAACTATCTTATTGTGTGACACTTTGTAAACCATTATCCACATAAGGCTAGACAAAGTGAGTCCTTTTCAAAATGGGGAGGTTATTTTGTTTGTCATGACAAAGGATATATTTCAAGTTTCTATCCAAACATGATAACATAAATTATGTTTCTATCAAGGATTATGGTGTGTTACAATTGTGAATAAAGAGGTCACATTGTTAAATTCTATAAAGGCCATCAAGTCAAAATGAGTTTAATCAAGATCTTAGAGTGTAAAGAAGAAGGAAATTAACACATGGAAGTCAAAGGTGATAAGTGTGAGTCATGATAAGACTACAGGTCCAATTAATTTTTTTGTTATGGTGGAGAATGTTTCAAAATTTGAAGAGTACCAAGAGGTCTCATTGTCTGCTCATGTTGAAAATAAAGAGTTTAAGCTCAAGGAAAAGACCAAGATATTCGTTGAGGCTAGTCCTAAGGTATGTATGGATCCAAGTGAACATCTTGATATTTATAAGCATGTATCATGCAAATAACATCAATTATTTGTGCCTAATGATGAGGCTCCAAGCTGCAAGGAAAATTGTTTAGATGAAAAGGTATGTCATGAATCTATGATGTCTCCATGTATTATCAATTCAATATTATAACAGAAGGCTAATTTTGTGGTGTTTGATAATGTTGCTTATATTAATCCTAAGAATAATAATAAGAAGAAATACAACTATCAAATGACCAAGGAGGAGAAGGAATATGAGGAGTTGTGGGTAACTCTTGGTTTCACACCATGGTAGAGGATTGTGGTTTAGAGGATGTCTCTACCTATGCTTCTTAGGAGAATTTTTTCTTATGGAGAATCAAGTTTTTCTGCTCAATATGATGATTCAAATTAGATAAGTTCTTTAGTTAAGGGGGAACAATAAGTTCATGAGTTTGTTTCATTGGTTTGTGAAGGAGTTAAAGTAAAAAGTTAGAGTGGGTGGTTCAAAGTGGATTAATGAGATTCATGCAAAAATCAAGAAGAGTTTGATGCTAAAAAATGTTTATACATTTCTTTTTGATGTGTTCTAAGTTCTTTTTTGGTCTTAAGTTATGTTTGTGCTAATTGAAGAGTTTTGAGTGCTCTCAATTTTCTCAGTTTTTGGCTTAAGGGCAAGTATGCCTAAAATGGGTTATAGGAAGTCTATGTTCCCAATGGTGTGGAAGCTCAAATCTTCATCCAAAAGTGTGTAATGGTTATCTCCAAGTGTACAAGAATTTTTAGAGGTGTGCATTGACCATAATAAGTTTTATTGACTTTGTTTGTTTTGAGATTCTAGGGTTTTGGGCTATCCTATAAAAAATGGTTTACCTTATGATTTGAGGTCTGATAATTCTTAATAGGTTGAATGGACCAAATGGGTTTTCAAATCAAAATTCATAGAGATTTGAAGTTTTGTGGTTATCAAGTTATTCATGTTCTTATCAATATAGAGGGCCAATTGGCTAGTAGGTTTGTGAAGGAAGTATATTACAAAGGATGATATTGGTTATAAAAAGTAGTGTTCTTGAGGGGGAATATGAGAGTACTATAGATATGAATTTTTAGTTATTGAAAATGTGTCTACTAAAAATTATGGGCTCTATAAGTTCTAGTTAGGGTTAGAAGAAGGCTAGATAAGCCTAGTTTTGAAGAAGAGTGTTTTTTACTTAGTTTAACCAAAAGAGAAAGTATGTCTATTTCAAAGAGAGTTCTCAAGCTAGTTGAGATCATGTTTCCTATTTGGTGAGTGGCATGAAGTTCTGATTGGTGGTCCTTGTAGTAACTTGAGAGAGAAGGCATATATGTGGTGGTTCTTCATGGTGTGTGGAGATATAAAGATGCTTAAGATGTACAATGGCTCAAAAATCTTAGGGAAGTCCCTCTTAGATGTTTCTTGGTGAGTTCCATCATATTTCAATATTTTTGGGTGTTCTTTTTTCATTTGTTGTAGTGCTTTATTGAAGAAAGTGTTTTCATGGAGCAAGAGGAAGTTGTCAAGGTAAGAAGAGGTAGGCTCAAAGTAAGGGAGAGTTTGTATCATATTTTTAATATGGTCCTTTCCTATTTATGGTCTTTTTAGGTCCTTAGGATTAGTTGGTGTGCACTTTTTCATTGTGTCAAAGGCAGAGAAAGTTCTTGTTGTGTGAGTGCTCAAAGAGAGAGAAGGTGAGATGAATGACATTTGTTAACATCAATAACAAAGGATGAGATTGATGGAGATATTTTAGTGATGTCATGATGATCTCATGGAGGTGTCCTAATGAGTGGATGAAGTTCTTTGATAGCCTAAGTAACAATGACAAAGTGTGCAATGTGATTGTCCTTATGTGTTTGAAGTTGGCTTATTTAATCTTATGTTTTGGCATGGTTAGAGATGTTCAAGGATGAGTATGGAGTATTGAGGATGTAATTTTATAGTCTAAGTAACAATGACAAAGTGTGTAATGTGTTTGTCCTAGTGTGCTTGAAGTTGGCTTGGTTGATCTTCTATTTAATCATGGTTATAGATGTTTAAGGATGAGTATTGAGGATGTGCAAGAGATCCTTAATATATTTTCTAATCTTTAAGTGCTTGTGTACATAAGTGGAATTCATCTGGTAGTCCATAGTTTTCATCTAGATAATTTGGGTCTAGTGGTATTTTGAGTAGGTAGTTTGATGTTATCACCATTGCCACATGTAGATGAGTCATGGGGAGTTGGTCATATGGTTGTGATCATATTATTCCCTAATTATTATGTGCCAAATTTTAAGTCATGCGATGAAGCATGATAAAAAATATGAGGATGAAAATTTGGATACTCAAACAGAATTCACTAATTTCCCATACTTAGCCAAATTTTCAAAAGGGTTCAAGAAGAGTTGAGTATGTTGATGAGGTCAACATTCACACACATGGAAGTGTCAAGATAAAATGATCATATGGGTTTATTTATTTTTGTGCCTAGTTTTTATGTGTTAAATCTTAGGTCATGCACCTAATCACAAAAAATGATATGCAAGTGTAGATTTGGGATCTCAAGAATTTTGATAGTGTTTTCCCATACTTAGCCAAATTTGCATGAGGTAAGAAAGAGCTAAGTAATCATTTTTATTGTATCATATCTCACATGTGTGGGAATTTTAGGAGAATGCAATCATATGGGTTTGTTCAGTTTTGAGCCTAATTGATTTGTAATAAATTTTATGACATGCAATAAAGTGCATCAAAACTTATGCCTGTTCAAAATTGGCATTTGAGGTAGGTTTTGACATAGTTGGCTCTATGGCAGAGAAATATAAGTGAGCAAATTAATGGTGTTATATCTTGCACATGCAAAGGTTTTAGGAGTAGTTTAATAAATGGTTGGATTCCCCTATGAATGGTGTTCATATTGTGCAAATGCAAGGTCATGATATTGATCAAGGAAAAATATATGTTTATGAAAAGTAAACCTTCTAGGAATATCGTAGTTGGTTCCCATACTTAGTCAAATTTGCATAAGTTAAAGTTTAAGAAATATTGATAGAGTGCATTTATTCCAAGATGTTAGGAAGTAGTGAGATGAGGATAAGTATATGGTGTTTAATGCTGAGAAAAGATAAAGATTGAGATTCTTCTAAGGGCCAATGGTGAGCAGGTGAGAATCAACAGTGTGTATTAAATTCAAGTGGTTAAAGTGATAAGTGTCTATCATTTATAAAGCAAGGACAATCTTGAAGAGATTGATAAAGTGCATGAGGTAAATGTTTCCAAATTGCATGAGATGAGGTCAAAGTGATTAAGGTTTAACATTTGATCATTGGCACCATTGTGTTGAAGTTTGGAGAAGATCAATGGTGTGAGATTGATCTAAAGCTGAGAGGATACGAGATGTAAGGATAGTGTTCAAAGTTTAACTATGAACATTTGCATTTTAATATTTGAAATTGAAAAGGAAAAACATGTTTAAGAAACTATGGATCAACTTATTTATACCATGGCTCTACATTTTTAGATGTGCATCTATTTCTTTTTATCATTTATCATTTTTTACTACCCCTTTTGTGGACACCTACGTCCATTTCTATTTTCATGTACATTTTCCATTGTTGAGTGAGGTTGGCTTGTTACTTCTCACTCACCAATGTCTTTTTACCTTTCATGGACCTTTTTCCATTGATGATTGAGTAGGGATTGTTACTTATCACTCATCAATGTTGTTTTACCATTTTTCTTTCCCATCTTTGTTTAAGTAAGGATTTTTACTGATTTCACATTGATGTTTTATTACCATCCTTTTTGAAATCTATCCTTATTTTGACTTAGTGAGTTTGCCTTTCTTACTTAAGGTTTTCTTGTTTGAATTTTTCATTCTTTAGTAGCTTTGGATTTTTGGTTACCTAATTTATTCTAAATTTTAACTTGGTCATTTGGTCTAACATAGCACTTGTAACCCCAGCTTGCCAAATTTCCAAGTATGTCCTATCCACATAACACCATTTGTCTTGGCTTTCATGTGTTTGTTTGTTTTTGCTCTTTAGTTTTGTAGTATTGGGTTTTTTGAAAGAGGTATATGCACCATCCATAATTAAAACTATAAACATAGTATTCAACCATCCATCGATAAAGGTAAGTCAAGGTATGCACACATTTACTTTTTAGTTATTTCTCTTTCCATCATTTATCAGTTATTTTTTATTTAAAATACTACAATTTTTTTAGCCTTAATGGTGTGTATTATTATGTTCTTTCTCAAATAACCATCCCATGTTGCACTTGAGTGACATGTGATGATATTTGAGTGGGGCATATGTATACACATAATATTTTCAAACTTTTATCAAATATTGATGCTTTATATCTTGTAAGAACTTGTCAAGTCTCAATCTCTCTGAGTACACACCTTAAGCAGTACACCAAGAAAGAGATAGGTAAACCATTAGTGTTTTACAAGATTATTGTCCCTTATTTCCATTTATCACCAATCCAACTAGCTCCTAAAAACATTCCCCTAAGCTTTGTCTCCTCTTTTTCACACTCCTCCAGTCCTTTACCACCTTCATTATCCCTTTTCCTAACCTAAAATCTATTTTTATAGTCTACATGACTAGGTCAACTAAGTTGACCTTGTACTCTTATTCTTATAAATCATTTAGGATCTAGGTTGGATCTTGGATGACTTAGCCCATGTCCTAGTGAATTTTTGTCAATAATGATACTAGGTCGACTAGGTCATCCTGTCAGCCAAAACTTTTGAAAGGCTTTAGGGTTAGATCTGCCTATATAAACACATTCATTTTATTATTATAAAAGATACATAAAGAGTTATTATTCATTTTTGATTCTTTAATATCTACTCTTACACCATTCTACTTGAGGAGTCTTAGCTTAGGGTTTCTACTTGGAGAAGAATCTAGTCTTGTGGATAAGTCTTCAATACTTTGGCCTTTCTTAGTGATCCTTAAAACCATAATAACCTCTTGTGAATCACCTTTGTCTAAGGGAGAGATTGAGTCTCGATGGTTTCATCTTCCAGTTAGTTTATCTAACTTTACTCCTCTCTTTAGTAGATAGAAGTAGAATAAGTAATGACTTTTGAATAATATTACTATTCTTATCCATTGCATTAGCATCTTACCTATACATAGCTTAATTAGGATTATATTATGAATGTTTACTTTCACTTGTTTACTAACCCCCACTTTGTGCCACAAGATTTGGTAATCACTAGATTAGATTTCTTTGATTTACCTATTATTAGTTTAGTGAGTATGAAAACATGTGACTTACTTAGGGTTATTCTTTAGTTTTACTTGATTAGAGGCTTTGTAACCCTCCCTAGTGATATTATTGTGATAATATATTTATTGGAATCGTATCCACTAAGATGGGGGACGTGAATAATTATCTTAAAATAATCATTTCTTTCCATTTAACATGCATTAACCTTTCAAACCAATATAGTGATCAACCAGTGCATAGATAAGTAATCACATAAACATGAATCAAGTTATCAACACATAAACACAAGATATATGTGTGAAAACCTTATGGAGGATAAAACCCATTAACACACAATTTGGAATATAGTCCTATAAGAAATTGATCAATATTTAGTGAGGCACCAACCCCACAAGGAGCACCAACTGCTTACTAGTCAAGCACCATCTCAACTAGTCTTTTAGCAAGATCTAACTTAGAAGGAGAAACCAACCCCCTAAGTGACTTAGAACCAACTTATCCACTTCAAATACACTTATAAAATCACCAACCTACAAGGTATATCTCACTCCCTCTTGACTAAGCACCAACTCAGACAAGACAAACTTGATCACCTTTAAAACCCCTTATTGCTCAACCAACATATGGTGACCTCTACTCCATATGTATATCTAATATATCCACTATCATACATTAAGAAAACATATATTATGTATCCTTTATGGTTTCTCAATCAACATAAGATCACTCCTTCAACACTCTCAAACTGCCTCTTTAAACAAGTAAATTTACCTTTCTATTTCACTCAAACAACCCTTATATGGCTTGATTAGGTCATATGACCTTGATATTCATATTTAGAACTTATATTGTATATTCATGACTGATCCTATTCTCCCTTATTATGGTATACATGACCTCCTTCTACTCTTTAAAGATCTCTTTTATTCAGTTGCACTCTCATTCCTCTTACTTGCCCAAATAGGCCTATTATACCTTGTACTTGTACTTGACAATTGATCTCACCCACCTTGGTTATAAAAATCATTAATAAATTAGTTTTAGACCAAAAAAATATCTCATGACACATTAAAAACAATAATAAATCAAAATAATATCATCATTAGGTTATCTAATCTCACTTAGACCTCAATCTTCTTCTAGGCCTACTTTGAGACCTAATGCATTAGGTCTATATTCTCCATGGAATAAATTGAACCAAATTGGACCAAATTGACCCCAATAAATAGATCCATCATTTAAAATATTTATATATGCTATATATAAACTTGAACTAACCTCCTCCATGCTTAATGAATCACAAATCATTCTCTTAACTCATGAAAGCTCCATTAGGCCTTAAAGACCTATTAGGCCTATTTACCCCAAAAATAATGTCTACAAAGATAAAAATTCTAAGAAAAAACCACATATGGATGGAAAATTTATGACCTCTGATCCATCAAAAAATCATTAGACTCCACTCCATCACTCAGGCTCCAAAAACTTTAAAACACCTCTACAAAAGGCTCACTCTGATCTGCTAAAAAGATCCAAAACATAGTCACGAACATTTGACCACAAAAATATGTATAGGCACTTTAAAATTCTCCATATTTATGTATAATATCATATGTAATCTTCAAAATATCATCATATTATTTAACTTGGCATAATGACATAGGAACATCAAACTCACTAACACACAAAAAATTACCTATAGATCAAAAAACATGGTCATGAAGAATGTTGTCTTTAGATCTTGTAAGGACAATTACAAGACATATTATGCAAATTAATTGTTAATTTTAGACCTATAGAATATATTCCAATATATATATATCACAATTTATGGTTTCATCCATTTTTCTTGTAGACCAATTTGTTAAGATTCTCTTTCATAGTTCTTACACAACTAGATAATCCATTTTGATTTCCATATTATAAGCTATTAAAGTGACTCTCAACATTATATAAATCATGGATAGGTATTTTAGGTTCTAAAAAATAATATCATATTCATTATATGCATCATATAATTACAAAGATCCTCTAACTCAACACTCTCACATACTTAGCACTGTCATTCTATCTTGTAAACCAGTCATGTTGATCTTGCATTCCAACACCTGTGTAGACATAATAAATAGATCATGATGCATGAATATAATATATATACTCAATAATATAAATGGAATCACTAGTGTTTTTAAGGGTGCTAAATAAAACCACTAAGAGGCTCGAAGGATCAGGGGTTCTATGGGCTACAGGAAGTCTATAGTGGTTACCTGGTTTTCCATCTTACACCAAGATATAGATAAAATTAAAAACCAAGTTGGGGATAACATGAATAGGAAAAAAAATTAAATTAACTGTAATGGTTCTAACCATAGTAAAATAAGTAGCTAAGAATACACTACTGATTGTATAAATAAAGTGAAAATAACAATACTAAATGGTGAGAGATAACAACTGGGATGTAAATCTAGAAGATAAGGCACTTTAAGGCCAAATGAAAGACATTTTAAGAAATAAATATGTTCAATATCATTCCTATTCTATATTTGATCTATCTTTCCAATTTAATATTATTGTTTTCTAACAATGTAATGTTCTAGTCTAACAAGAGAGAGAGAATATTTAAGCAAGTTTTCTAGTTTGTCTTGAGCATGTATATCTCTACTATGAAATGAGAAAAGGCTAAAAAGAGAGTAATGATATGTAACAAAGGAATATTTAAATCAATGAAAGCATTCTTTAACCATATACAAATGCAAAAAAAAATATAAAATACTCCAAGCAATGCACAAAACTATTATTTCACTAAAACAATTTAAACCCTAACATATACACTACACAAAACAAAGGAGTTTCACTTTGCATAAAAAATTTCCCTCAGATCAAGCTCAAAGATGAAGTGTAGATGTTATACCAACTAGGAATCCAAGCTAAGAATCAATGTAGGAGGAAGGCCAAGCTATGTGCAAGTTGAAGTCCAAACCAAAATCCAAGAGTAAAGGAGGATGTGAAGTAAGAACTTGAAATGGTGTAAGAGCTCCAACCAAGTGCACAAATTAGGTGTAATTCCAATGTATAATCTTAGGATCAAGCCATAAGTAATAAAAAACAATTGAGAGTAGTAATGGAGTCTCTAAGTAAATGTGTAGTAGCATATGGGATCCTCTATCACCAATCAAACTCAAGAGTGCCAAGAATGAATCAAGAGAGATTCAAGAAGGCATGAGACTCAAGAGAGGGAATAAGACTCATGAGAGAGTGTGTGGAAAGAAGAGAAGAAGGATCAAATGAATGAGAAAGAGGCATATATCCCCACCTAAATCCACTAAATGACCTAGAACTAGACATTTTTACTATTTGGCTTCATATTAGAACTTTTAGACACATTTTGTATAGGTTGTAACCTAGGACATGGATTTGGTGAAGTAAACATGCATCTTATGCCATGGGTTTCCTTCACACAAGCCATGGCCTAGGTCAAACAAGGTCTTGGATTGGTCAATATGTTCTTAGGAGCCCTTGGGGGGTCTCTAGAAGGCTTGTTTTTAATGTAAAATGTGTAACATGGACTAGGGATGTATGGGGGGTAAGAATATGATGTGGGAGAGGTCCAAGCAATTGGAAATTTTCTCTAAGTAGTATGACTACATTTGTTAGTCTATACATGAGTTGATGTGTAATCATATGGAGTAGTAAGGTCACAAGAAGTATGATTACATATACCCCTAAGGTACAAGTAGTTAGTGTTCAAATGAACAAGGAGTGTTTTGCAGTACCTGGATGCCATACCAAAGCAAAAGAAAGAGAATTGAAAATATAAAAGGGAACATTACTTATGCTTACTAGATAAGGATGGTAGTAGAATAAGTTGATGATGTAATCCACAAGTGAGATTGTAATGCTACATTATCCAAAATCCAAATCTATCTTTAGCTTCATCACTTGGTAAATAAGGGACACAAGTGATATCAAATCAAACCATACTATCCATAATGACATTCACTAGGGCATCAGCCCTAGTGTTCTCCTTGTGAGGGATATGGGTGAACTGGATATCCTCAAATAAAAAGAGAAAATCACATGCCACCTCAAATAAGGGGAGAAACTTAGAGCTAAGGATGGCCTAGACATCAGTGAGTTGAGACACAGCTAAGAGTGAGTTAGAGAATAACTATACATAACATGTGCCTAACTCACAAGTGTCAATCAAGGTGCCAATGATTACATGATAAATGACATTATTCCTCTCATTTTTAAATAAGAAACTAGCTACAACAAGATCATCGACCCATTAATCATAGATAAACCAAGCCACAACTTCTAGTCCTAGGTTTCCCTAACTACTACCATTAGTATGAATCACCACTAAGAGTTGCACCATAATGGAGGTCGATGATGCAATACTAAAAACTATAGAAAGGTGATCTCAAAGTGAAGTGGTGTAAGTGAGTTTCATGAGGGAAATAAATAATGAAGTTAAGCTACAATCATAATGGTTAACCAACACTGACCATGGTGAGAGGCAATGAGAAAAAGTGGGGGGAAGTTCAAAGAAGATTAAGACTAGTCAGCAAGACTAGAATAAGTCCCAAACCACTATAGCTAGTTGATAACCATACCTATAACCATAATTAGCAAGAGAGAGAGGAACTTATAATGGAGCAACTTCAAAAAAGTAGAGAAACTACTAACTAAAAGAAGCAAAACAAGTAACTTCTATCCCTAAGTGCCCACGAGATGGGACACAGGCCTAAAAGGCTAATGAGGACCCAAAAGGGGTCTTGAGAACTAAAATAGGGATAGATCAGGCCTAAAGAAACCTTAAATTAAAAAATGGAGGCTACCAATGCACTCAGAATGTGTCAAAACCTTTAAGATAAAGGTTTCACAATCTAAAATATAAAAATGGGTAAAATACCCAAAAAGGACCCACAAAAAGCAATAAAAAGGGGCTAAAAGAGGGTAAAAAAGAGAAAAGAGGTCATTTTCACTCTAATAGATCCAGAGGAGATCCTACAAGCAACCAAAACCTAATCAAAACATATGAGTACATGGGAGAGCATCAAATATGCATAGGATGGTTTGAGTAAGTCCTATGAATGAATTTTATCGAATTTATTCATTTTTGGGGGGTTTAGGAGGCTCTAAATGCATTTTGACTCATTTTATATGATTAAATGGATGAATCAAGTAAAACAAGGAGTCAAAATGATGGGCTTGGTGATATGGAAAAACTAGGACCAATAGGGGTCCCAACAAAACTTCATAGAGGAAAAAAGGAGTCTAAAGGCTCCCTAGGGCATCCCAATGCAAGCCATAGCCTGGCCTACCCAGGCCATGACTTTTCCTATAAAACCATGGCCTTGGGAAGAAAGGTCTCAAAACAAGCCCCCAAAGAGCCTGGTGGAGCTTGGGAGGTCCCAGAAGGGGCCAAAAGAAGGAGAGAGAGAGAGAAAAGAGAGATAAAAACATAGTTTTTTACTAGTTTTCTACTTGCTCTTACTCATTTTTTGGCTAATAGAGTAATCCATTTGCCTATTCACTTTATTGTGTAGACACATGGAGGAATTAGCCTACCAAAAGAGGGAAGACCTTCATAGGTGAGAGAGAGGCCAGCATAGTGAGATGGATCATGTGAGGTGACCAACTAGGAGATAGTTCCAACATGGTTGACCGAGGAGGCAAATTCTCTACCAATGATAGACTAGGATCACCTATAAAGTGTAGGACTTTGGTATCTAGTACACATACCCTTACTATGTTACTCGAAGGACTTGGTGAATGCATTGGTGATCACATGGGTACCCAAGAGGCATGTGTTCCAACTGGGTTTTGAACTAGAGGCTATCCTCAGCATTTAGGACATCTACTAACTATATGAGGTAGAGTTACCATTGGTGTAGGACATAGTAGTAGCAGAGCTCTACTTAGTGGGACCCTTCCTATAAAAAAATAAAAATGGAGTGAAGATCACATAGTTATTTCTAGGGGTACCCACTCTTCAAATAGTGATAGCAAAGACTATGGTTGGGAGGCTTTATGCTAGCCAAAGTACAAGATGACTACCACTTTCATGGATAGGACTTTTCCATTGAGCTAAGGGAGGATATAGATTTGCTTGGGGCTAGTATATCTTAGCTGGGTTTTACCAGTAGTTAGATCACATCTGATGCATAGGGTCAGGTAGATTGCCATATCATAGTCTACTCATGTCTTGGGCCTATGATAGGCTCCCATAGACATGGCCAAGGACACCATATAGTAGTAAGGTGTACCCTACACTAGAGGAGGGTAAAACATTGGCTACATGGTTCATAAATAGGGTAGGGCCCATGTGAACCACCTTAGATCTAGATGTATTATCAAGCTATATCTAAGATCCCTACAAGTCTATAGCATGGTTGGAGGATGTTGGAGTAGAGCCCTACTTGGGATGGGATGAACTCTAAGGTCCATAGGGATCATACCATCATATAGGGAGATAGTCTATTATGGGGAAAAGGAGATGGGCATAGCCCAAGCTAGCTAGGGCTGAGCCTAATAGAAAACTGAAGAAAGATAATGGGGGTAATGGTGGAGATAGGCCACCATGGTGAAGACCACCACCAAGAGGATCACAACTTGTAGGAGGGATGTAGAGGCCATCAGAATAACTAGGTAAGATAAGTTTATTTATTAGATATCACTCCATCTTGATACTCATCATTAGTGAGAGTTCATATGTGACTAACATATGTGCTCTCTATGTGTGTGCAAGAGACTAGCCTAGTTGGATTAAACCCCAAGTAGACCTAATATTGAGGGTATTATTCATTAATGTGGTGAGGATACCATTTTCACATCTAATAGAGTGGGAAGAGCCACATACTCAGTTATGGTGAGTGGATGCATGAGCCTCACTCAAGTTGGTGAGAGCACAACATAGGATTCCATAGATAGAGGCCAATTTAGCATGACATGACGAAATTATGGTATACCATAGGGTAGATGTAGTGGAGACAAAGGCAAGACTAGAAGATAAGGTTGATATTGATTGGCTATGGGCTGAGCTAGCTTGAGAGTAGACCAAAGGAGCTGAGGCACCTGGAGTGAGGGTAGACTAGCTAGATGCAATGAAAAAGACCATAGCTCTATTGGTTGGGAGGAAAATATTGAGATCTCCACTTAGATCATGACTATCATAGATACTACCTAGTCAAGGCTAACTGGGTATGCATATGTAATCACATACATGGCAATTTTGGGGGATTGAAAGCCTATGCGATGTAACTAGAGAAAAACATGTATTTGTTTTGGATATATATAATGGTTTTATCATTATTAGCATGTGTGTATATGATTTTGTGTTTGATGTATATGCTTCATCTGATATAGACTACTAGATACATGTGATTAGATAGTAGGAACTACTAATAAAGAACTCACATGCACACACATATTATCGTGGCATAGAGGTTAGTGGTGATGGAAGAGAGGAAAGACTTACCTTACCACCATAGGTGACTTTCTTGGAGGGACATGTAGGCATTAGGAATGAAATTTCTTGAGGTGAAACCCATTGATTGGGTGTTGTAGGGGCTCATCTTTGAGGGTTGATAGATGAAAATCCCCATTTTCTAGAGAGGTAGTGATCACAAATGGATCAAACTACTTGTGTGTGAGTTTTCCCTTTTTACGGTGATCCTTATCAAAAATAAGTACCATATCACCCACCTTGAACTAATGAGGGTCCACCAAATTATTGAATTGGTGGCACTGATGGTGTTGGTAAGTATGGTTATACTCAAGAGCGACCAAGCATCACTCATCTAACTACTCAAGCTCAATGAGGTGAGCAGTGCACTCTTCCTCATCAAAAAGAGAACCAAACATCTTAACCTATAGTGAAGGGATTAATACTTCTAATGGAATAATATACTTATACCTATACATGAGAGAGTATAGGGTTTCCCTTGAGGCCATTCAGAAGCTAATATGATAGGCTTAAAGGGTAGGATAGAGCATGAAATACCAGTCTCTCTGGGACTAGGCCACAGTATAAAGAGGCAACTTATTCAAAGTTTTATTTGAATATTTTGCTTTCCCATTATTGTCACTTGGATTTTTACCCTTTGAGGAGATGCAAAGCTCTCCTCATCCAAGTGACACAACGGAATCACCTCTAGGCTTGTGGGCAGCCTAAAGAATGAGGTGAGTCTCTAGATAGGGCTAGTGTAGAAACCCCTGTTTCCCCTAAATTCTGGAACTGAATATCTTTTGACTATTTTTTTTGTGTATTCTAATTTTTTTGGTGTTTTTGCATAAAATAAAGAAGTATGCAAATTTTCAAGATAAATTCATATAGATTCAAATAAATAAATACTAAAGCAATAAAACTTATAACTGGCTAATCTAAGATCGTATTGTTTGTTTCAAATGATTACAATAGTGAATCTCTATCATGCAATAAAATAATATAAATATTGTCTCCAAAAACCTGATTTTTCCACAAATCTAAAAATAACTCTAGATCTAGTATGGCTCTGGTCGCTATGTCAAACACACAGTCACCAAAGTCAGTTATGTTGCCACTGTCAGTCTCTATTAGTCAATCCACTCCGTTGATGTCAGTTTATCTGCCGACATCAGTCTATGTCAGTCTCTAAGCTACCAACATTGGTCTCTCTTAGTCGATGTCAGTGTGTGATCGGCTGATGTCGGTCTCTATGCTCCCTGTGGCCTACAACTGCTAACAGTGCCCTTCTTCAATCTGTAGTTTGGCTAGTATAGCTTGGTAGGAATCTATATGGATTTCGTATAGTAGCAAAATACAATATAGTACAGCCTGTATGATGGATGCCTGATCTCAAGAAATATGGCGCTAATACAAAAGATCTTTATCTGGATAATTTTCTAAATCAAAACCTAATGAAATAAATACTTGTAAATCTTAGTGATAACTTATGTATGAAGTTATCTCTCAAACTAGCAATAGATCAATTGATATCTCACAACCTCTAAATTGCACATACTGAAGATTACATGTTCTCCAATGCAGATCGAATACTGGAACCCTTGGCTCAGTGTTCTCCAAAAATACTTAGCAAAATTTCTCTTCAATATCAATAATCAATAATATTTTGGCACACCCTCCAATGAGAAACCCTTATATCCTCTAAAAGGTGCACTTGCCCTAATTAGGGTTTCATAATTAAGAATTAGGTTTTCATAATTAAAATATGCTAAATAATTAATATTTAATTAAATCAATCAAATATTAATATCTCCCTCAATACATATTTGATCCTCAAACCATCTAAAGCTGGTGAACCAGGGAGTGATTCCACACATGATCAAACCATAACAGGGGTGCTCTGTTGAGTGTCAAAAGTCCCTAAAAAATAGGCGCTCAAGCAAACATGTCCAAAAGAGCTCGAATGAAATCCAATTGGACAATTCTGCTAATCAAATCCAAGCCAAGCTCCATCAAGACCCTCTATCCATCCTATTAGCCTACGAGGGTCACATAATAGGCTAATCATCAACTCCGAAAGATGTCAACTGAAAAGGGGACATGACAATCTGCCCCTCCTAAAATTGCTTGTCCCCAAGTAATCGCTAAAAAATAAACCCATCAATCCCCCTAGATCCCAAATGTAGTCATGATCTATACTACTATCAATCAATGCAAGCTCCTACCATATCCTCTAAAATATAACCAAGAGGAATCCATAAACAAACTGGCAAATACAACTCAACCAAACTCCAAAATCACAACTTCCATATACACATTCCACCATGTTATGCAAAAGGCACACTCCAACTCTACAACAACTCCCAAATGGAACTATGCCAAGTGCACAGAATCCACATCTCTGCAAATCACTAGCCATAGTCTCATCACCCAAACTCCTATGCATCGCTGATAATGAAGAGACATCACATGCTAGATAGCAATAACACAAACCAAATCTACTTGCCATCAACTCCTACTCTAAGTCATGCACCAACAAGCTGTCAACCCCAACAACATCTTCCTCAGCAACAACTATAGGAACATACTCACCACCAACCAAGTGATCATGGTTAGCTACCAACTGTAAGTAATCCTATCTCAAAACCTTAACAAATTCATGTAAGGCATGAACCTTTACCAAATAAAGGTAACCACCACTGGACTCATTTTTCATAGAAGCACCCCAACTAGTAATGGTCAATAACTGACGATCGGTATCAAAAGGCTCAAGAGCAATAGTGATATCTCTCTCGCCTACTCTCAACTGGCTGGTCACATGGTGACTCTGCACTACGAGCCTCCTATGAGCCATCTCAAATATGCTATCCATGCTATGAGAGAAAATTGAATCAAATTAACTCCCCTTAAGATCACCAACACTCAGTGTAGTAACATCTAAGTACACCTCCACACTCTAATGCAAGCATCAGACTCATCCTCATCTAACTCTGAAGAAGTGGCTACTGAAATTATCTCATCATCACAATCTCCAGCTCCCTCATCCTCTGCAACTAATTGAGAGTCCAAATCCTCATGATAAAGGTCATCCACGTGTCTCTCAAAATCCTAGAGAGCCAACTGAGTACACACCAAGGAACTCTGAGTATCATCCTTCATTGCCTCCATGCCCTCCCTGATCTGCTATAAGTTGCCACAAGAAGAACCTGCTGTAACTCCTTTTGGTCTCTCCATGTTGGAGAGATTGACCTTTCCTTTTATGTTTTGAAGATGTTTCCTGGATTGGCAGCCACTAATCTAGCTTCCTTGGCCCTTTGTGACCACATATCACATAAATTTTGTGTCCTTTCCACATCCTTCCAAGTTTGATGTTCATGATGTGAAGGTGAAGTAGCAATATGATCATCCAAAGAATCGATACCCTTATTATCCATATCATTAGCATGCTCTATGCTAGCCTCCAATGTAGAAGTCTCAAGTGAAACTTCTTACAAAGATGATATAGACAACTTATTTCCCATGGCTGCCCTCATATCCTCTTGAGTCAAATCAACATGTCTAATAATTGGTGTAGGGCTACCATCAAAGGTTGATATCATATCACAAGCTCCTATCTCATGAGAATCATGGGACATGCTACTGTCCTCAAATAAATCAGCAATGATATCCTACCATTGTAAAATGTCTCCATCATGTGTAGTCACAACACTAGTGGCTGCTCCACTAAGTAAATGATTAACTTCCCCTATAGAGACCTCTTGTTTCTCCTTCTTTTTGTTTTATGATGTGGACCCTCTAAAAATGGATGTCATATACCATGCTAATTCATCTTCGATTGTAGGGTATGAAAGCCATTCATTCATCCTCCTCTGGTTTTCAACCAACTTATTCAAACTTTGATTAAGCTTCTCCATATTATTGTCCCACTATTTCTAAGTACTTGAAGTAACCATTATTTACTAGCCGATTCAATGTCCAATCTACCCAACAGGATGGCAGAATTTAGCTTTGATACCACTGTAGAAACCCCTATTTCCCCTAAATTCTAGAACTGAATATATTTTGGTTGTTTTTTTGTGTATTCTGATTTTTTTGGTGTTTTTGCATAAAATAAAGAAGTATGCAAATTTGCAAGATAAATTTGTATAGATTCAAATAAATAAATACTGAAGCAGTAAAACTTATAACTGGCTAATCTAAGATCTTATTGTTTGTTTCAAATGATTACAATAGTGAATCTTTGTCATGCAACAAAATAATATAAATATTGTCTCCAAAAACCTGATTTTTCCACAAATCTAAAAATAACTCTAGATCTGATACGGCTCTGGTCGCTGTGTCAAACACACAGTCGCTGATGTTGGTTATGCTGCCACTATCAGTCTCTGTCAGTCGGTCCACTCTACCAATGTCAGTTTATCTACCGATGTTGGTCTGTGTCAGTCTCTGAGCTATCAACATTGGTCTCTCTCGGCCGATGTCAGTGTGTGATCAACCAATGTCGGTCTCTGTGCTCCCTGCGGCCTGCAACTGCTAACGGTGCCCTTCTTCAATTTATGGTTTAGCTGTTACAGACTGGTATAGATCTGTACATATTTTATATAGCAGTGAAATACAATATAGTACAGCCTATATGCTGGATGCCTAATCTCAAGAAATATGGTGCTAATACAGAAGATCTTTATCTAGATAATTTTCTAAATCAAAACCTAATGAAATAAATACCTGTAAATCTCAGTGATAACTTTTGTATGAATTTATCTCTCAGATTAGCTGATATCTCACAACCTCTGAATTGTACACACTAAAGATTACACATTATCCAATGCAAATCAAATACTGGAACCCTTGGCTCAGTCTTCTCTAAAAATACTTAGCAAAATTTATCTTCAATATCAATAATCAATAATATTTTGGCACACCCTCCAATGAGAAACCCTTATATCCTCTAAAAGGTGCACTTGCCCTAATTAGGGTTTCATAATTAAAATATGTTAAATAATTAATATTTAATTAAATCAATCAAATATTAATATCTCCCTCAATACATATCTGATCCTCAAACCGTCTAAAGCTGGTGAATCAGGGAGTGATTTCGCACATGATCAGACCATAACAGGGGTGCTCCACTGAGTGTGAAAAGTCCCTAAAAAATAAGAGCTCAAACAAACATGTCCAAAAGAGCCTGAATGAAAGCCAACTGGACAATTTTGCTAATTAAAGCCAAGCCAAGCTCCATCAATACCTGCTATCCATCCTATCAGCCTATGAGGGTCGCATAATAGGCTAATCATCAACTCCGAAAGATGTCAACTGAAAAGGGGACATGACAGCTAGCTCCCTTGATGTACTTAGGATTGTAACTATTACTAATTTGGGGGTTAAAATTGAGAAGGATAATTGAAACCAAACTAATATAAGGGAGGTTATATACCAAACTTAATGATGACATCTAACCATATGCATATTACACTTGAAATCAAAGGGTAAACTAAACATACACTCTCCAATCTATGTCTTCTTGCATCAATATTACATTGTGGGGTTATGGATGAATGTGCAAAGCTAAGATGACTATAAAATAGGCCTTTAATGGAACTAATGAATATACTAACTCACTTAAACTTTTATATTTCTTGAAACACATCACATGCCCTGCAAGAAGTTACAAATAGGTGAGAGAATGTAACAACTTGCTAAGGAATCCATAGTCTTCACTAAGAAAATTCAACATTCAAGTAAATAAAACTATTAATATTCATGGAATATGTAACACTTAGTCATTTTATTTATCAAAAGGTATACAAATGAGTATGGCTTCACCATACTTAGGTGGATCATCTAATACAATGCCAAAATGGCTAGTTCTTATAGAACTTGTGAGAGAGAGAGAAGAAGAGAAGTCCAAGGGTCACAAGGACACTTGTAAAGATAAGATAATTAGTTAATTATTCATGTGATAATTATATGGGATGAACCATTCAAGGTCAGGAGCTACAAGTGTCAATCTAAGTCACCAACATGATGAAAAGTGGCATAAAACTCTATATTTTGCACAAAAAAGTTATCTTCATGATTTGGCATATTTTAACATCTTGTAAATAATTAATACCAATTATTATGATTATAATTTAATTTATGTACATCATACATTCCTCTCCATATATTTTCTTCATGCATGGTCCTCTATAAATCTCTAAAATTGAGCCATTATCATCTGCTATCTAGAAAACTACCCTTCCATGCACCCTACACACTTGGACTCAAAATCAGCATCATTTGTCCATAAAAATATATGATATGGATTTAATGACAATTTTAAAGGCCCTATATTTCCTTAAAATCATTAGACACATCTTAAAATCACCCCACTTGAAGTTTTCCATCTTCTTCACTAGCTTATCCAATATGCCAGTTTTGACTAGTTGAGTTGAGTCCCTTAGTTGGGGTACTTATAAGTTTATTAAAGGAATTAAATAAATATAAGGATTTATATTAAGTCTTAATATTTCACTCAAATTTTTTTCATCTCTTGACTCATTCTAGAACCTGTAAAACATAAAAAATGGTCAAAAAGAGCCTATTTTACACCCCATCTATATAATTCTATATAGCTAATTAGCATGGGAGGTTTCATGAGAGATTCAATTTCAATATAAAATATATATTATATTCAAAATATTCTATTTTAATATCTATTCAACTCCATTTCCCAAAACTAGTCATGGCTAAGGGTTTATAAGGGTTTTAGAACATTTTTGACCCTTAAGCATGTTTCATAAAAACCTAACATTGAAGTTTTAGAATAATTCCATTAAATGGTTTTTTATGACCTTATTCAACTCTTCCAATATTATATTTCCTCCATTCAAAGCCTCATGAGAGATGTGAGCTTCTAAAGATGCCTTATTGAGCTTGTTTCCTCTTTTCCAATAGCCCTAATGGATTTCTGAGCCAAAAATGGCTTCTCCAAGGTTTCTCTTGAAATTTAAAGGCTATAACACACCTTTAATGACCCCAAACGAATTTTTAAACAATATTGAGTGCACATATCAATCAAAAAATGAAGTTGA
This sequence comes from Torreya grandis, assembly GCA_037957365.1. NCBI lineage: Eukaryota > Viridiplantae > Streptophyta > Pinopsida > Cupressales > Taxaceae > Torreya > Torreya grandis. The sequence continues at coordinate 390,591 of JARHVA010004059.1, forward strand.
CTCCCTTTATGATGGTAGGCCTAAACTTTGTTCAAGAGGTTTGCCTACAAATTTTGGTGTTTGGGACTTCCTATAGGTTTTCCTTAGATCTTATAAGATTATACATATCTGATATGAAAATAAATACATGATCCCATTAGTTTTACATTCTCATTTCATGTTGAAAGTGAAGGTGATTATGCTTTTGAGGTCTATGCCAAAATCTTGCCCTTAAGCATGTTTGCAACTGAGAACTCAAAATGACTTTTGATGATTCTCCTTACCTTAAAAAGGTTCAAACACCACTATATACATCCCATAAAAATTCTTCAATCCGTTATAAATTTCCTCTCATTCTAAGATAGAAATTGACCTCTCATTTGACCTTAGGCTTGACCCCTTACCTAATAGGCTTGACTATACCTCCAAGGGTTTTGACCACCCTATCAAGATCCATAATCCTATGATTGGTTTTCATCATTTTAATAGGTATCCATTAGCTTCAAAAACCCTTTTTCAAGGTCCTTCCATCTTCTAGCTGAATATCTCTATCCTATGCTCCTAACCTTGTCGGTATTGTATGAGTGGAAGTACCCCCTATCTAAGACAAAATAGGGGTTACCTCCCCTATTTATTTTATAAAAACAAAAAAAAATTATGATTACTAAAGTTTCCATTGTTCCCTATACAAAAAATTATATCTTTATTAGGTCATTTTTTCCTTTCAAATCATCTAAAACTTAAGGTAGACTATGCAAAGGAGAATGTATGTAGGGTTTTCAAGAGTGGACAATGAATGATTTGTTGAGAGCCTTTATTTTGTCCAAAATCCCCTCAAAATAGTGTCATTAGACCACTTTTTTATGTAAAAAATTATGGTTACATGATTTTTACACAATTTCATTCTTCACACACTCCTCCATACACTTTGTAAGCTTGGACTGAACTTTCTATCTGATTGAGTTTTGCTTGAAAAGACCCCTTTTGTGCATTTTTTAGTTTTTAAACCTTGAAATCATGCTTATAGCCTCCTATTTTGGTTTCTCATGGTTATATATCAATGTCTTAGGTTCACTTTCTTAAATCCATGTCCTATTCTTGCCAAGAACACTACCCCTTTGCTCACTTTTAGTTTCATTTACCACAGACTATGTTTTGCTTTAGAAAGGCCCTTGTATGTGTTTATGCTTGCTTAAAGTTCATAAATAGTGTCCAAAAAACCTCCTATAGTTATATAGGATCATTTTATGCCTGTTAGATCCATTTAGAACCATATTCATGTCAGCCTACCTTAAGAAAATCAACTTCTTGCTCTTTACCCCTTACTGTTTGACTCAGTCCCTTAAATTTGGATGTAGGTGCCAATTTTTAGATAAATTAATATCTATAGGTAGTGTTACTAACTTATTAGGTCTTATTATAACTATTTTATACTTATTTTAACCACTTAGGGTCATTTATATGCCTTGAAAACCCTCATACCTCACCTCTTAGCTCACTGTTTGTTAAAGTCAGACATAGTCAACTTCATGTCAAAAGGATCCTATAGGTAAGGATATTCTTGTAAAAAAGTTTCACATTCCCTTTTAATATCTTGATCCATTTTGGGTCACCCTCTATAGACTAAATTAAATGTTTACTTACTTAAGTCTTTGTTAGGGGAGTGTAGAAGTTAAGGTCTGTTGTAGTTGAGTGGCCTTCAAAAAGAAGGGACACCTGTAGGTATCTATAGGACTTAAAAACATTGTATATCATTCCTTAAAATGATCCTTTATGCTTATTGATATAATTTTTTCTCAACAATGTTCAAACACATTTCTTAAATTTTTCCACTTCTCTCTTTGGCACTTAGAGTTGAGTATAACTCTTGAAGGTTGATTGTAGGTACTTGCTAAGACTTGTATATGGACCGAGGATATTCTTGGTAAATCACAACACCAAGTACCATTATTTCATGATGATCCTTACACCATGAATGTCACCTTAATATTTTGGAAATACCCCATCTTGATGGCATGGTCTGAGTTCAAACCCTTGGATTTGAAAATCTCTTTTGAGCTCCAACTATAGGTATATTCTACCAACTTTCAGTAGTTTTAAAGCAACTTTGGGGTTCCTTACAACTACCTTCCCCTAGTCCTCTACCCCCCAAACTTGGTGGATTCCTTATAATTTCTATGGCATACAAGGATAATCCACTATAATTCCTTAAATATGTTTGAAAAAATGTTATAAGATATTCCCAATATGCCCCTAGACCTCTATTTTCTCAATTCAAGGACAAAGGGCTTGAACACTATCATTGCTCCTTAGAGGTAGTTTCCAACTTATTTATACCACAATTTCTCTTCAATTAGGTATGTCATGATTCCTAAAATCACTATGACTCCAAGGTAGAGTTTATCATACTTTAATTTCTCCCTAAAACCACGTATATATCTCTATGTTATGATCTATAGGTAGACATTTTACATACAAGCAACAAGTCTGAATGTAGACAGTGAGCAAATTTTGTAGGTTTCAATGTAATTTAGTATTCTTAAAAATATTAAAAATATTTTATAACACTCTTAAAAACTTTTCCTAACTTAGACACTTCCTTTCAATATGCTTAGTCTCCATGAAGGCACCTGGATTAGTCACTAATAACAGAAAGTGAGTGATTGAGTATGACTACCATAGTCCCTTTTCCTTGAAAAATGAAGGATTATAGTTGATTCTCTTGATATGAAAGTGTTTTAAAATCATGATACTTCCAAATAATATTCATGTACATGAAAAATATATTCCACACATTTTCTAACATGGATACAAGTGAAATTGAGTAAGGAAATGGTTGTGAGCTTGACAAACTATGAATATGAGTATGTATGACTGAAAACCATTAAAAAATTCTTGGATAAAGAGGATTAAAGGTTAATTATAAGTCAATAAACATATTTTAAATACAATAATGAGCTTAACACAACTTCTTAGAGCCATAAATCAGCTTGAAACTCCTGAAAATGGTGGAAAATCCCTGTCACTCTCAAGAGAAGCTAGTCTATAAAACTAAGGTTATTATCTCATCCAAACACCACAAAACATGAAAAAAAAAGTATGGATATCATTGGGAAATAAATTTATAATCCTATATAACCAACATAAACAAGTGGTTTGTATGGACTTGCCTAGAATGAAGCAAAACCTGTAGGGTTCACAAATTTGCAAGCAAAAAAACATAGTCAGCTTCAAATAGATGATTTGTAAATCAAAATTGATCATTACAAAAATTTATTATATTTAAATAAAATTATTTTATTTTAAAAAAATATCATAAAATCATTTTCCCTGAAATGTCTTGAGTTGTTCGTACCAAGTACAAACCTACAAGTCACTTATATATGTCTAAAAAGCCAAAAAAGGAGTAGAATGGTTTTGAGCAAGAAATGACACTTATAAATCAATTAAATCATGGATATGAGTGTGTATAATATAAAGAGTCATATTTCAAAATTTTCCAAGTGGCACACTTCCCAATGAGGTTGTACAAGTGCCAAACTCTTCCTTTTCTTTAAGAAAACTGACTTTTCTTTTGATGAACCTACAACTTTTAGTTATTGATAGTTGGTTAAGACTTATAAGGACACATGGGTCATGAAATCATGTTTTGACACTAAACATGTATAAAACATTAAATGCACCTCTTTTGACCCTTAAAGTGACCCAAAATTATAAATGAACCTAGAAACTAATTAACCAAAGCTAATATAACATTAGTTGACATCAATTAACCTATAAAACACCTCGCAAAAATATATTATAGCCCTTTATAGACCTAAACATTCATTTTTTTACCTAGGGGTACCCCAATTTGACTTAAAAGTCAAATTTGGTCAACATCCATTTCCTTGGGGGTATGGGTATAGGAGAAACAGAGCTTGAACCCAAAGCATTTATCAAGCTCATGCATCTTAGGGATTTCAAATCCCAGGCCATTATCAGCCATAATCATAGTAGGAGCCTCAAACCTAAAAATAATTTGGTTTAGGATGAACTTGGTGATAGTCTTCCCACACATGTCACTGAGAGGCATTTCCTCAACCTAATTCATAAAATAGTCAGTGGTAGTGATGAATTAGTGATGGCCATTAGAAGAGGTGGGTTTAAACTTTTTTATGAATTCAAGAACCCAAACCAAGAAGTGCCAAGTGATTGAAATAGAGTATAGGAGGTCATCTAGGGAATTAATAGCATCCCCTATGACTTGACACATCTTTCACTTCTTAACATATTAGACTGCATCCTTAATAAGAGTAGCTAGTAGTAGCCCATCCTGATAATAAATTGAGTAGTGGCTTTCCCTGTTAGGTGGCCACCATAAATTATCCTATGGGATTCTTTAAGAATGAAAGGGATGTCCTTAAGGGTGAGGTGCTACATCAACACACCATCGAGACCCCTCTTGAACAAGATGCCACCAATGATGACATATCATATGGTGAGCTTACAAATCCAATAGCATTCTTATGAAGATACAGTAGTAAGATAAGATTGGTCTACAAGGTAATATACAATGTATTGATACCAATCACACTTAGATACCTCAACATAATTGACTGAGTAGACCATTTCATCAGGAAAGGCATCATTAACCAACTCCACATTCAAGTTGGGTAGTGGGCACCCAACTAGTTAGTCATACATAGCCAAGCTCTTAGTGGAATTTTGGTTAATGATGTAGAGATTAAAATCTTAAAAAAACATGATCCACCTCATAGTCTTATAAATAATTGTGTCTTACTGAGTAAGTAGCAAAGTGGACCAGACTAAATAATCACATTGGTATTCTAGCCCAACATGTAATGTTATAACTTCTTCATGGTGAAAATGAGAGAGAGGCAATAATGCTTAATAAGAGAATAGTTGAGTTTAGTGCCAATGAGTGTGTGAGAGATGTAATAAATATCTCTCTCCCTCCCAATGTCATCCTTTTGGCATAGCATTCCCTTGATGGAAAGATCAGTGATAGAGTTGTATAAGATTAACTCGCTCCTCACAATGGGTGCCATTAGGATGGGAGGATTATGAAGTAGATGCTTCAATTATTCAAAAGCCACTTGGACTATAGTAGACCACAATAATATAGTGTCCTTATGCAAGAGACATGTGGGGGGTATGGAATTGTGAGCATACTCCTCAAGGAAATGTCTGAGAAAGTTGAGTCTTTTTAGGAAGGACTATAACTAGATAGGGTTACATAAGAGAGGCATCTCAAAGATCACCTTGATATTTTTAGGATCCACTTTAATTCCCCTCTATGAGATGAGGAAGTTGAGAAGCTTTCTTACTAAAATACCAAAAATACACTTCTCAAGGTTGAGATTGATGTGATACTCCTAGAGATGCTCAAAGATGATTCTGAGGTCTCACACATACTCATCCTTCTTGCAAGATTTATTGAGGAGATCATTGACATAGTACTCAACTATATTATGGATAAGGTCATGAAAAATGTGGGTCATGGAATGTTGATACATGGATCTAGTGTCATTTAGACCAAAAGGCATGATGGCATAGCAGAAGGTACCCCATGGGGTAGTGAACATCATCTTGTGTTGGTATTCAAGTGCAATCTGGACTTAGTTGTAACTATAAAAACCATCTATGAGGGACATGATCTAAAAACCAATGGTAGAATCAATAATTTTATCTATCAAAGGATTAGGAAATTTGTCCTTTGGGTAGGCCATATTAAGATCTTGAAAGTTGATGCAAATCTGAATAGCCCCATTCTTTTTAAGAATGGGGAAAATGTTGGAAATCCATTGGGGATAGTCAATAGCTTGGATAAATCCAACTTAGATGAGTTTCTTGATCTATGATTTGACTAACTGTGAAACTTTAAGAGCCATGGGTCATTTCTTTTGATAAATAGTCTAGGTCCCATTATCCATAATAAGGTTATAGATGACTATGTTAGGATCCATGCCCTTCATATAATTGTATTCCTAAGTAAATACATCTAAAAATTCATGCAAATAGGCAACAAAATCATCCCATCCCTTAGGAGTAAAGTTGGTGCTAATCTTGATGATCTTAGGCCTTGCTCAAGTGCCAAGGTTAATATCTATGGATCCTTCAACATGCATAACATTACCTTCCTTGAAACACTCAAGCGTGAGAGGGAGTGACCCATCTAAAACTTCAGGTTTAATCATCAGAACATTCACCATAAGAAGGCTTGGCCTTGGTTCATCTATAAGAAAAATATCTAAACTAAAGTAATCAAGGGGATAATGATACTTATGACAAGCCTGCATGAGCTTGGTATAAACATTTATCTCTTTGAATAGGTTTCATGTCATAACATGAATAAAATATCACTTGAGATCAAATTTGGCCATTCTAGCAATCTCAATGGGAGACACATAGAGAGAGAGCCTACAATATAATGGGAAAAGCATTACATAAAGGGGATCTCAACATCTAAAGAGACATCTTAGAAGAGATATTTAAAAAGAGATGGGTTGGCCTGGTGACAAAGAAAAAGAGGGAGTTGATCGACATGTACTATAATATGAAGGAACGAATGTTGACTAGTACTTAGCTAGATCGAAATGTTTATCCTTAAAGAAGTGAGACTTAAAAATAAAGGGTGTATGTGAATATATAGGCCCCCATGAGGATATATCCAAAGCCTCACCTGATGGATTTGTCTTTACATAAAGCAACACCTATGGATCTAGGTCAGCCTTCAAGGTGTGAACCTCACCTTTGTATATAAATTGCACCATGTGAAATGTAGTTGATGTGATGACCTACATGGTAGTAATCTAAAGATGGCCAAGAATCATGTTATATGAAATATCAAGGTCTAACACACAAAACTTAATTATTATCAAGAAAACTTGATTCTGACTATCTTAGGGCCAAAATTGACCCAAAGATTCATGTTCCCCATTAACATAACCATCATTTTTTTAACTATCACATTTATGGTGAAAATCAAATATCTTCTTCTGACTGATCCCAAGCTTATTGAACACATGCAAGGTAATGATATTTAAAATAGCTCCTTCATCGATAATACATCACTTAATGTGTAAATCATCAATATAAGTCTCAATGTAGAGAGGGAAATGATCCCTCTTTGTAAGAACTAAAGCATCTATCAAAGAGGCTAGTCAAAAGATAAGATGGGGAGATGAGGTTGCTCATGTGCATCAAAATTGAACAAAACTTCAACATCATCACATAGTGGAGCCTCATGAGGGAGACCAAGCTCATTGAATATGAGACCCCTTTGTTCATGGAAAAGGTGAAGAAGGTCCCAAATGGAGATCCTAATTGATAGGCCCTGTAATTATTCTATGACAAAGTATGGACATTGTCTGGCTTGGGGAGGAATGTTATGCCTAAAGTCAAATTTAACCTTATAATTTACTACCCCCATGGATTGGATAGGGGGCCCAACACCATTATTCTCTCTAATAGGGTTGATGGCCCAACTAAAGTGTGTGTTGACAAAGCACTCATACCTATTAGAGGTGATGTTGATAGTAACAACAACCTTAATACTCTCATGCTTGGCTTTCCCTCTTAGATCAACCTAGGAAGAGGAGTCAAAAGAGGTGGAAGAATAAGAAGGGGAATGTAGGGCCTTAACCTTTGATTTATTCTTCTTCTTCTCCTTATCATGTTCAAGAGAAGACTCATTAAAAACATTCAACTTATGATTGGGTTCTGCAAGAGGAAAACTTTGAGACACAAGTGAGGCTTGTGCATCATACTTTTGGGTGGCATAATTGGCATCATCATGCCCCTTCATCCAATAAAAATTACAAAACTTGGTGGGGTAATAAGGAAACATAGTTCATTGTTTTATTTTACTTGATTTAAAATCCTTCTTTTCAACTAGCTTATTGCTTAGATCATTAACCTCATAGAGGTTTTTATTGTCCTTATTCTTGAGAGGAGAATTAGTGACACCATCATCAGTCACATTATAGTTATGATAACATAAAGAGGATGAATTGTGGGAAGGGATAGGCCATATTCCCACATGATCCTTAAATAATTAAATATTTAGATACTCATTAACAACTTCATCATAAGAGGTAGGTTCACACTTGAGGACTTCAAGGTGAACCTCCTACCTCAATGCTCATGTGAACATATCATAAAGTTGGTCATTTTAGAACCTAGTCCTGCATGTATGAATAGTTGAGTGCCATTTATACATAAAATCAAAGTTAAACTCACCCTTGGCTTGCACCATAGAGGTGAGTGATTGGATTCCAAGGTTAAAGGGTTTGGAAATATTGAAATATTATAGGTACTCATCTAGAAGGAGATGGAAACTAAAGAGAAAATCTAGTGGTAGATTCTAAAACTAGATAAGAGCTTCAGCTCACAAAAAACAAGTGAAGAGCTTCAACATCATGCCTCCATCCTATACTTAATCCATAGAAGCCATCATGAATGTCATGATATGCTCTATGGGACTGGAGTCCCACATCCTATTAAACTTAGGTAGTTTAGGGATAAGAGTAGGAAGGGGAATAACACACACCCAAAGGGCCAAAGGATTATAACAAAGATCCTCATAAGCATGGTTGATAGTAGGCTAGAGATCAAATTTAAGAGGGGGTTCATGATGGTGATGATATTTCCTATGCCCATAGGCATCACCATGACCATAGGGAAGATGATGTCATAGAGGCTCCTAATAGGGAGGATGCTCATGATGGAAATCATCTCTTCCATAGGGTGGAGAATGACCATGAGAAGTGTGATGGTCCCCATGAGGATGATAATAAGTCATGGCATATTCTTGGAAATAGTCATGATGACCAAGATATCCATGGTGATAATCACTTTCCATCATATGGCGATTAATTGGTGGTCATTGATGCTCCTAATATGCATCCCATGGATCTCTAGTCCATAAGTGGTGATCAAAATCAGCATGCTCATCAAAAACTCTCTAAAATAAGGATTAGGAGAATGGGAGGAACCCCCAAGCTGGCTATACCTCACCAAGTTAGAATACCTATGACCCATAGCATGTATATGAGGGTGTTCTTGCTCTAAAGTATTTAGCTAGGAAATAGGTGGGGAACTTGCTTGAGAACTGGTTAAGACACTCAAGATTGAGTGGGTACAAGCTTTGTTTCTAGAGGAAGCATGTTACCATCTCTTAGGGGGAAAAGGAATAAATTCATTCACATGAAGATGTCTATAGTAATCATTAATTATTGGATGTAACTCCTTAGGCCCTAGCTGTGTAAGGAGATCCTCATCACCTAAAATGGGTGAATGAGGCATGGCATGAGGCTAAGATAAAACATCCTCAGATGAATGAAACTTAGACTGGTGAAAAAAAGACTAATTCCATTGGTTATAATCCTACTAATATTGCTCCCTTTCAAAAATGAGAGGGTGTAGACTACCATGCTTGGTTAAGGGAAGTTCCTGGGTCCTATGGTGTCTATGGCATTGCATTACAAGTGCAACTTGCTTAGTGGTGAGTTTATGAATGAGACCCCAAATCCATTGGGATTGGCATCCCAAAGGTGGTAGATTGATCATGGATGAAATAAATCATGATAAACATGAAAGACAATAAAAAAGTCAAACTGGTGGAGAACCATCTGGGAGAAAGACACAAAACTAAAGCAAGAAAAAACAACCAAGGTGAGAGCCAAAAAAAATTAAAAGTAAAGCCTAACAACTAACAAAGGGGAGTTAGCTAAGATAGCTCTAAATGGGATAGAACTAATGTGAAACCATATGTGAGGTCCCATTAGACATGATATAATGTAGCTCTAAGAATCTAAACAAAACCACTAGTGTTTGGCAAGGTGCTAAAGTAAACCACTAAGAGGCTAGAAGGCTTAGGTGTTCTATGGGCTATAAGAGGTCTATAGTGGCTATCCAATTTGTTGGCTTTCACCAATCTATATACATACCTACAAACTAGGTTTAAGATAGCATGAATAGGTACATAAAGTGTGAAAGTTACTCTAACATGTCCAACCATAGTAAAACAAGTAGCTAAGACTAGACTACTAATTATATAAACAAAGCAAGAACAATAATACCAAATGGGGAAAGATAAGAAATGGAATGTAAATATAGAAGCTAAAACACTTTTAAGGCTAAATGAAATACATTTTAATAAATAAAGACATTTCCAAGAAATGGTTCAAGAGCATGCCTATTCTAGATGTGATCTATACTTCTAAATCAATACTATTGTTTTCTAACAATGCAATGTTCTAGTTTAGCTAAAGAGAGAGAATATTTAAACAAGTTTTCTAGTTTATTTTGAACATATATATCTCTATTAGGAAATGATGAAAGGCTCTAAAGAGATCAATGATATACAACAAAGGAATATTTCAATCAATGAAAGTATTATTTAACCATATACAAATGCAAGAAACTTTGGAAACTACTCTAAGCAATGCACAAAACTACTATTTTACTAAAATAGTTCAAGCCCTAACATATACACTACACAAATCAAAGGAGTTTCACTTTGCATAGAAAAGTGAAATTATATCAAGCTCAAAGATGAAGTGAAGATCTTCTACCAACCAGGAATCCAAGCTAGGAAGTAATGTAGGAAGAAGACCAAGCTATGTGCAAGCTAAAGTCCAAACCAAAAGCAAAGAGAAAAGGAGGTGAAGTGAGAACTTGTAATGGTTTAATAGCTCCAACCAAGTGCAAAAATTAGGTGTAATTCCAAATTTAGAAAATTGGAATCAATCAAAAAGGAAGCAAAAACAACTAAGAGTAGTAATGGTATCTCCAAGTAAATGTGTAATAGCATATGGGATCCTTTATCACAAATCAAGCTTAAGAGTGCCAAGAATGAATCAAGAGAGATTAAAGAAGTCATGAGAGTCAAGATATGGTAGAATAATCAAAAGAGAGTGTGTGGAGTTAAGAAAAAAGGCTCAAATAAATGAGAAAGAGGCATATATCCCCAACCAAATCTACCAAATAACCTAAAACTAGCTGTTTGGCTTCATATTGGCACTTTTAGACATGTTCTACCTAGGTTGTTGCCTAGGATATAGCTTTGGTAAAGGAAATGTGTGGCCTAGGCCATAAGTTTCCTTTACACAAGCCATAGCCTAAGTCAAACAGGGTCTTAGGCTAGTCAAAAGGCTCCTAAGAGCCCCTGAGGGGTCTCTAAAAGGCATGTATTATGTGTAAAAGGGGCAACATGGAATATGAATATATGGGAGGTAATAATATGATGTGAGAGAGGTCCAAACAAGTGGTGTATGTCTCAAAGTAGGATGACCAAAATCATTAGTCTACATTTGAGCTAATGTGTAATCATCAGGAGGAGTAGATTCATGGGAAGTATGATTACATAATCCTTTGAGATATTTATAACATTTCCAAACACAAATATATAGAGGTCTAATGAAAAATATGGGATATATAGACTAATCTTTGAACCTTACACCTTCACTATATCATCTTCACTAGTAGGTTATCTTGTGAACAACATTTTCAGCGACCCCCAAAACAAATAACCAAAATGTAAATGTGTTATAGGTCTTGAAAAATGACCTCATGTAATTGTATTTATTCATAATCCATGGCAACATATCCCTACTCTCATTCTCACTTTTGCCTGGTTTTTCTCATTGTCTTCCTCACTAGGCCTTTTTAGTGATAAGTCATATTTCATGACTAGTTTAGAAATTTTGACTTATGTAACCTTCTCATAAATCACCATGGGTATGATACATAAGACTCAATCTTAAACCTCCATCCATTTTGTAACTTTGACTCATCCAACCCTACCTACTATACTAAATTTCTGAGAAATAAGGTTTTTCTTGTAGCTTCCACTCACTCATTTGACAAACCAAAACCACCAAGAGGTACATGGGAGAGTCTTCTACCTACTTCAAATATCAAACTAGTTCAACCAATCGATTCTGATCCATTTATAAAAAGATCTTCCACATCGGGTCACTATGAGGGTTTTAGACTGATTTTCATTCTTAACATTTGTTCATAAAGCTCTATCCCTAAAACCAACTCATAATGCTTGGAAAACATATTCAGGACCCTTTTCCATCTCTCCCCAAGATCTCATATTCCCATGCAATAGTCACACATGCCAACAAGCATCAAAATTTCCTTCTTCGGTCTTCATCTCTTCATTTTTCACATACAAGAGACCTTCAAACACTTTTTCTTGATTTTTTCTTCAACTTAGGACCTCAAACTTCATGAGAACTCTTAAAATTGTTGGACATTTTTGGCCCACATACTAAGCTTATGCCCAGATGGATAATTTGAGTAGAATTCTAGATATTTGAAGGTCAAACAACAATTTTGTGTACAAGTATAGAAGGGATTACGAAACTTAGAGAAGCTAAGTACAAAACTATTTTTGGATGTCTTTGCTAAGGAATTTTTTTTGGCTTTTTGTTTTGCTAAGCTAAATTATTTTGGGACCCCTTTTTGGCTAAGTGTTGAAGATTCTTTCAGACAAATTGTTCGAGACAATGTTTCCAAAGGCATGTTTTATTCGAACAAAATGTCCGAAGTAAAAGACAAAGACCTTTTTGTTTCAAGGAAATTATTCTGTAGCAATTTCCATAAAGACCTATTTCTTTCTAAGAATTTTTTTGCATCCAAAAAGGGATAAGTGTAAATTATCTCAAACATTTTGTCTGAAGTAAAAGCTTAAGGGTCTTTTTATTTTGGTAAAATCATTTGAAATTTTTTCCAAAAGGGTCATTGTATAGTAAAAGTGGTCCAAAGGAAAAATCTGGAATGGCACATTTTTAAGCAAAGTTTCCCAAACAATTTTCCTAGTGGGTCTTTTCTTAGGAAAGTGAACAGAAGTCTCAAAGTGTACTTTTTTACAGCAAAGTGTTCCAAAAAAATTTCCAAAGGGTACCTTTTTTTTGCCAAAGGGTCTAATACAGAGATTATGAAGGGTACTTTTCAAGAAAATTGGTCCAAAGCAAGAGTTGTGAAGGGTCACTTTTTAGACAAAGTATCCCATGAAAAAGTCCTAAAGGATATAGCCTGAGTAAAGTATTTGTTGTAGGGAAATTGTATAGACTCACAGAGTGAAATGTTCATGCTATTGTTAATTTTATGCCATGATAAATAGTTTTTTATTTTAAAAATACCACTGGAGCTTAAAATTGGCTTCTGCATGTCCATAATTTGATGGGCTCATGGACATATTTGGTGGTCACATGGATATCAAATTTAAGCCATAGACAAAATAAGTCCTTTGAGATTAAATTTGAATTTTTCATGAATGTCAATGATGGTCATGTGAACATCATTTAATGGGAGCAAAGATGTCAAATTTAAGATCATGGAGTAGCCATTAGAGTTCAACAGTGAGTTCCAGTAGACCAAAAATTAGTGTTTGATAAACCATCCAAGACCAATGGTATGAAATTGACCTAGTGGAAAATACATAGAACCAAGCTTGAGATCAAAATAAGTTGAACCAGGATAAACAATAAAGACCAAGCTTTTCTAGTAGAGCTCTATAGAGCTAAATAGGTCTTTTAGACTTAATATATACCAATAGGGTGAAAACTTGCTTTAAAAAGAATTAGGCATTGAATATAGTACCACCTATATGGACTATAATAAAATGGTACTATACTCATTTATAGAGGAAAACTAGCCTTAGTATCTTATGAAAGGTAGTAGGCTCATTTGGACCAGCCTTATGTGACCTCCCCCCTCCAAGAGCCTCAAGATCAACCTTCAAGAGTCCCTGATCAGTCCCCTAGTCAACCTTATCAAAGTCCATCCTTATCAAAATGCATAGAGGAAATATTAGACCAAGTAAAGACAATCATCAAAATCAAGGAGGGGGTCAAGCTTAGACAATATTTCCCTATTCATGCCATGGAAGGGATAAAGATCTTCTTGCAATAGTTATGAAATGTATGGGCATCAATTGAAGAAGCTGACTACCCACATGTTGAGAAGAAAGAAATGAAAGGGTGGGTATTATCCATTGAGGAAGTTTTTGAGCAATGGGAGAAAGAGTATTCCAAGCCTGAGACAATCAATTTTCCCTTTCCTACCCCTATGCCCATTCCTACTCAAGAATATAAATTCATCCCAAAATGGATCTTCTCCAAAACTTTTGACCCTAGCTATGCCATGCCCTCACTTGTAAGGCCACCATATCCTATAACCATTCAAAATGGATAAAAAGTGTTTGTTCCATATTCATTTCCATCATAAAAGTTAGTTTAGAAAGATAAAGAAGGAGTAGGTGTCAATTAAAGCAGTCCAACAACTAGTCTTAGTAGAGGAAAGGCTAGTTGTGCAAGAAATAAATCAAGCTACCATAGCTTTGCTAAATGACCTTAGAGTATAAGAGGTTCAAGACTCTCTCTCCTTCCCTTAAGAGTTGCCTAAAAGATCCTTCAAGGTCCCTAGTTGGAAGAATACTCTCCTATGCTACAAGTAAGGTGAACTTCATCACCTTCCCACCATCTCCCTCATAAAGGAGGAACCTATTTTACAAAGAATAAAGGAGAAGATTGAAATCAAATTTGAGATTGAAGATCACAATACAAGTGTCTATAATGAAGAGATCATGATAGACATTCCACTTCATTCAACATGGAAAGAGTTAGGTTTTTATTTGACTTCTTGGAATGGCTTTGATATTTTAGATCCTAAAGGCAATATTGATGCCTTCACATTTAAAGATATAGATAGAAAGGATATAGTTGAGAGTAGAGAGAATTTTTTTTGGTCCCAAGAGTTTCCTTTTAGCATGGTTGAATATGAAAATGAGCAAGATGTAGAGATTGATATAGTCAATTAGTTAGCTGACCATGTTAGAGAGGTCATAAATGAGCTTGAGGAAGAAATAAAGGAAAAAGAGGATCAAGATGAAGTATGGAAATATTTTTACTATGACTTCATATATCAGGTATAGGTTCTAAAGTGGCCTATGCCTCCTCTATATCTTGAAGATGAACTTGCCAATCATGTTTAGTAAACTGACCAATCTCAAGATAAATTATCCTTTGGAGGTAGTACTAATGTCATTAAGAATGAAGAAGAATGGTCAGATTCAGATCCACATGAACATGACATGTTGGGCCTTTGATGGATTGATGAACTACCATATGGTCCCTTTCAAAGTAAGTAAATCAAAGATAATGTTTAATTTGGCATTGTCTCAGATGACCAAGAGGAAGATACCTTTTGGGAAGACTTAGAGATTTTCTTCTAGCCTAAACAGTCAACCAAGCATAAGTTCAAAGGATCCATCACATGTTGTGCTTCATTCAGAGTAAAAATTTGAGCCATCAAATAAGAAGGTTGTAGATGATTCTATAGTCAAATATGAGGCAAGCCTTGAAGAAATATACCAGTATGTCTATATTGGAGACATTTTTGTCCCATTTCATCCACTTGAAAGCATGCTAAAATTATCAACATCCAGGCATCTCAACTCACATATCATGAGCTCTCAAAAGCAAGGTATTTTTCATCATGTTTTATCACAAGTGAATGACACTAAATTTTTTCCATTTGACCTAGGTAGAAGGTACTAGTAAATTGTAACCTTATACATACTAGAGTAGTTTTCATTTTTTTCTCCAAGTGCCTTTGTACACATTTGTTTAGTAGGTTAGTTTTTATAATTATTGTAAGTGCATGTGTATACTTGAATTTGATTTTGTTGTTGTTCTTTTGTCCTTGTTGCTTCAAGAGAGAGTTTTAGAAAAGGTCAGCCTTATATACACAAAACCAAGATTGAGCTCAACCTGAGTTGAACTAAGACAAAAAAAAAGACCAAACTTTGCCAACAGAGCTACATAGAGTTAAATAGGTATTTTAGACCTAATATAGACCAAAAGGGTAGAAACTTGTTTTAAAAGGAACTAGGCATCGAGCAGAGTTCCACTTATATAGACTATAGGAAAAAAATAATCTTAGATTGGTTTTCCTCTATAGTAGACCCATGTTCGGTCCTCAAAGAAATGGGTAACTATGTGTAATAAATGAATGAATGTCATGATCCATGCTCCTAATAGATAAACACCTAAAGCATTTATAACCAAAACTCAGTTAGGTTCATAGATATGAGGATTTTATCCTTATACATAAATAGTCAAGTAGAAGATGGTGTGAAGATCAAAGGTAGAGATCTAGTGATTAGAGAAGTACCTAAAAACTCATTGATTATTTTTAAAACATTCTCCCTCTTATATCTTCTCCCATTCTCTTATATAATCCCATTCTCTTTTCCTTAGAAAATTTTCTTAGATTTAAAAATGTTTAGCTTTCTGGGAGATAGGGAACTCTTTGATATATTGCACAGTTGCTTAGCTTGATTAGGCTCAACTTTGTCAAGCATTTGTAAGAACTACCTTTTGATGCAATATGAGACTGTCTTTACCTCTCTCTTACCTTGGATCTAGTTTGGTGAGTTGTGTATGATGGCATTGTGTGAAGGATAATCTTCCTCATCTATTGTCCTCCTTTATGACCTTATTTAGGGAGTTTTCAATGATGTTTGTAGTTTTAGATTAGTATTCTATTCTAAACCTCTTCAATGAAATACTTGTGCAATTAGCTTGATCTTGAGGTTGTGTAAGCTAGTACTTTATTCTATAGATCTAGTGTGGGTTCAAGCTTATGGGAGATTCCCTTTTAAATTTAGTGCATCACCTAGTTAACCTTATTAAGATCCCTTTTCCCTTTCTAACCCTTTTCCTTGTGAAGCATTATTTTAGCTTTAGTTTAGGTGAGCATCAAAGAGGAAGTTAGCCTACTCCATAGGTTTAGCCCCAACATAGGTTACCCATAACCTAGGGTTATCCCAATATTATAGCTTAGTTGGAAAGAGCCTAAAGAACCCTCTACAAGAGTATAAATTAGTCCTATAATATTTTTTATCATGCCTGGTGGGACTAAGGTCTAAATTAGTGGAAGGATTTTTGATGTTTTTCTTCTACATATCAACCTTTAGAGGCACTCTACAAACATCAATGATGACTTTGAGCATCTATTAGTTGGTTAAATAGCCTAACTAAGTGCCTAATCATCATAATCTGGTATGTATAATTAGTTATCTTTTGTTCAATATGTTTATCCTCTACCTAAACATCACACTTATTAGGAAAATAATGTTTATTTTTTTCCCCCAAGTGGCCCTCAATAAGCCTATCAACCCTATCATAACCCTTGTCCTCTTTCTACCCATGCATATGACCAAGGTTAACCTCCTTTGCATTTAAATCAATCCTCTACTTCCCCTTATCAAGATGAGGCTTACACTATTACATCCTTATTAGGAGTCAAGTAAGCATTATTAGTTTATATTGAGTTGATAAGGGAGATTGGCAAGGATTTGGAGTTTTTTCTAGTTATCACTATCCATGTTATATAAAAATCAAAGAATGCTCTTTATTTAGTCAAGGATAGATGGTCAATTTGTGAGGGAGAATAGTGGTCACCTTGTAAGAATGAGGATATAGCAATGATAAAAAACATGGTCCATATTATAGATAATATGCTAATGTCTTATGAAGGTTAGAAATCTCATTTTGACCAACCTCATGTGACCTCTCCCCTCTAAAATCCTCAAGGTTAACCTTCAAGAGTCCCTGATCCACCCCTAGTCAACCTTGTCAAAGTTCATCCATGTCAAAACACAGAGAGGCAATATTGGACCAAGGAAAGATAATCATGAAAATCAAGGAGGGGGTCAATCTTAGACAATATTTCCTTATTAATGTCATGGAAAGGATAAATATATTATTTTAAGAGTTCTAGAATATATGGGCATCCATTGAAAAATATGATTACCCACATGTTGAGAAGAAAGATATGAAAGGGTGGGTATTATCCATTGAGGAACTATTTGAGCAATGGGAGAAAGAATATTTCAAGCTTGAGTCAATCATTTTTCCCTCTCTTACCCCTATGCCCATTCCCATTGAAGAACATGAAGTCATCCCATCATGGATATTCTCAAAAACTTTTGACCTTGGCTATGTCATGCCCTCACTTATAAGGCCACCCTATCATATAACCATTAAAAAGGGAGTATAAGTGTATGTTCCATAATAATTTACATCATGGAAATAAATTAAAAAAGACATAAAGAAGGAGGAGGTGTCAGTTGAATCAGTCTAACAACCAATATTGGTAGAGTAAAGGTTAGTTATGCAAAAAATGAATCAAGCAACCATATCTTAGCTCAATGAGCTTGGCATACAAGATTTTTAAAAGTCCATCTCCTTCCCTTAAGAGCTTCCTAGAAGATCCTTCAAGGTCCCTAGTTGGAAGGATACTCTCCTACACTACAAGCAAGGTGAAATTCTTCACCCTCCCACCATATCCCTCATAAAGGAGAAACCTATTTTACAAAGAATAGATAAGATTGTAGTGAAAGTTGATCCCAAAGAGGACAATACAAGTGTTTATAATGAAGAGATAATGATAGACAATCCACTTCATTTAAAATGGAAAGAGTCAAGTTTGGATCTAACATCTTGGTATGGCTTTGATATTTTAGAGCCTGAAGGCAGTACTGATGCCTTCACATTTGAAGATATGGATAGAAAGGATGCTGCTAAGAGTAGGGAGGACTTTTTTTGGTCCCAAGAGTTTCTTTTTAGTATGGTTGAAGATAAAAATGAGAAATATGCAAAGATTGATATAGTCAATCAATCAACTGACCATGTTGGAGAGATCATAAATGAGCTTGAAGAAGAAATAAAGGAAAAAGAAGATCAAGATGAAGTATGGAAATAGTTTTACTATGACTTCATGGATTAGGTAGAGGTTCTAAACCATTCTATGCCTCCTCCAAATTATGAAGATTAAATTGGTACTCAGGTTGAATAAACTAACCAATTTCAAGATGAATTATCATTTGGAGGTAGTACTAGTGTCTTCAATAATGAAGAAGAATGGTTAGATTCAAAGCCATAGGAACATGACATGTTGGGCCTTAAGTGGATTGATGAACTACCATATGGTCCCTTTCAAATCAAGCAAATCAAAAATAATTTTTAAGTTGGCATTATCTCAGATGACCAAGAGGAAGATGCCTTTTGGGAAGACTTAGATCTTCTCTACCTAAGCCTAGATAGATAACCAAGAATTAGTTCAAACAAGCCATCACATGTTGTGCTTCATTTAGAGCACAAAATGAATCCATCAAATGAGAAGTTTGTAGATGCTTCTATAGTCCAATATGAGGTAGGCTTTATAGAAATGGACTAGTAAGTCTATATTGGAGACATGTTTGTCCCATTTCATCCACTTGAGAGCATGCCAAAAGGATTAGTAGCCAAGAATTTCAACTCACATATCATGAGATCTCAAAATCAAGTTATTTTTCATCTTATTTTATCACAAGTTAATAACACTCAAAGTTTTCCATTTGACCCAAGTGGAAGGTACTAGTAAATTATAACCTTGTACATATTAGAGTAGTTTTCATGATTTTATCCAAATGATTTTGTGCACATTTTTTTAGTAGGTTAGTTGTTTTCCTTCTTGAAAGTGCCTGCATGCACTTATCTTTGATTTTGTTGTTGTTCTTTTTGTTAAAAATATTGTCATTGATGTCAAACGTCTAGCATTATTGGTGATAAAGGCCCCATTACATTTAAAGTTGTTTGTAATGAATATATCTTGGCTAATATGAGTTAATATTTATTTAATATTAATGAATATATTTTTGGTTGCATATGAGACAAAAGAAGGGGCCATAGATAAGTCGAAGAGCCATGAGGTAAAGACAAAAGAAGGATGGGACACATTTTCCCATGAAGAGTCATCTTGGGGAATACCAATATTCACCAAGTGAAGACAAAAGAGTAAGGGCACAATTTCTCATGAAGGGACACTTTAAGGAATATGAAAAGTCACCAAGATGAGGATAAAAGATGGAAGGATGTTTTTGGTCATGAAGGCTCACCACATGACTTTTCAAAGGCTTGAATATGAAGGGTCATACAAGATTGGTGCCATTTTCCATGAGGATTAAATGGTCACAAAGGGGGAAGGCCAAAGGTCATTTGGAAAGCTATAAATAAAGGCTTGAGAAGCCATTTGTAATATGATTGTGATAGGTTGATTTGATATTGTAATATCTAGCTTAGAAGAGCAATTGTAAGAGATGAATATGATTTATATTTGTTATATCTAGCTTAGAAGAGCAAAGGTGAGAGAGAGAAGGAGATGTTCTATTGATCTATCATTTGTTGAGATAGCAACATTGAGAGATAGGTGTGTGGTATACACAAAGGATTTGGTGCTCCTGTGGGTTGGTGAACATGAATTGTTGTTGGGTTGGTGCTCAACAAAGGGGTTGGTGCTCCTGTGGGTTGGTGCTCATGAATAGTGGCTGGGTTGGTGCTTGGCAAAGGGGTTTAAAGCTCCTGTGGGTTGGTCATGAATTGTAGCTGGGATGGTACTTGGCAAAGGGGTATGGTGCTCTTGTGGGTTTGTTCTCATGAATATACTTGAGATTGTTCTCTGTGGTTTTTCCCACATTGGGTTTCCACGTCATATCTGGTGTCTCTCTCTATCTTGTGTGATGTTTATTATTTGAGTTTTATTGCATATCTTGAATATTTAATTAAGTGGAATTTGATAAAAGGAAAGTTTTATAAGATATATGATATACTGATTCACCCCCCCTCTCAGTATATTTTGTGCTTAACAATTGGTATCAGAGTAGGTTCTTTTTTTGTAAAAAGTTTTACAGCTTGAAAGTAGATCGGGAAAGCACAATGGTTGGGTCACAGGAAGGATTTTCTAAAAATAAGGCACCTTTGTTTGATGGGATGAATTATGATTTTTAGAGCATGAGAATGAAGGTTTATTTAATGGCCCTTGGATTAGACATATGGAAATCAGTGGTGGAGGAATATGAAGAGCCATAGACATCTACAATTACTCCAGTAAAAAAGAAGGCAAGTGAATGTAATGCTAAAGCTTTAAATGCTATTTTATGTGGTTTATGTGAATCTAAATTTGTTAAAGTTATGCAATGTAAATATGCTCATGAAACTTGGGTAAAACTTGAGAATATTTACAAAGGTGATGGAAAGGTTTAGCAAGCTAAGTTGTAGACTTTTAGAAGGCAGTTTGAAAGTTTGAAGATGGAAGAAGAAGAAGATATAGCAAGTTATATTTTTCAAGTTGATCAAGTCATAAATCAGATTCAAGGTCTTGGAGAAACATTATATGAGTCAACGGTGGTGAAAAAGGTTTTGAGATCTCTACCAATGAGATATGATGCAAAGTTTTTGGAAATTGAGGAGATGAAGAATTTAGCCAAGTTAAAAATGGATGAGCTTCATGGTATTCTCACGGCATATGAGATGCAGAAAGAATAAGATAAACCCTCAAAGAGAGAAGTGACTTTCAAGACATCAAAGAAGTAGAAAGCTAAGATTCAAGAATCAAGTGATAGTTCTAGTGATGATGAAGATGACAATGAAGCACTTTTCATTCGCAGGCCGAAAAGAGGAATAGGTAAATATCAAGGAAAATTACCTTTTAAATGTTTTAATTATGGAAATATTGGACATTTTTCAGCTAGATGCCCAGATAAGGTTAATGATGAAGAAGAAGAAAATCCTACATACAAGAATAATTTCAAAGGCAAATCCAAGAAGGGATTCAAGAAGAAGAGCCTGTATTCTAAGGATCCTAGCTTAGTTGAAGATAGTGGAGTCAGCGATTCAGAAGAAGAAGAGATTCTATTCATGGCCATACATGATAATCAAGAAGAAGAAGAGGAGGAAGCTAAAGTAGATATGGAAGGAGAACTCAATTGTGCCCTAGAAGAGTTAAAATCTATTGAGAAGAAGAATCGAAGATTAAAGCACCAAATTGAGAAAAATGAATAGGAGTCAAAGGAAATGATTGAAGATCTACAAGTACACTTTGAAGAAGCCAAGAAGAATGAAGAAGATCTCAAAGCATAGTTGGAAATAGCAAGAAAAGAATGTCAAAGGTATGTTATTGAAATTACCTCTTTAAAAGAAGATATTCAAAAAGTAGTCAATGATAAAGTAGTTAGTGATTCAAAATTTAAGGATAACACTAACATGTTGAATAAGATATTGGAAAGTCAAAAAGCATATTTAGATAAGACAGGAATAAGATTTGAAGAGAAAAAGAGCTATGCTGAAGCTCTTACAAAAGAGGAAACAAAAATGGGAGAAGAGAAAAATACAGAGGACATTCCAAATAGAGAAGGCTGGAAGGAACAAAGATACAAAAGGCAATCAGGTCAAAGATATATAGATAGGTCTTATTTCTATGGCTATTGTTTTTATTGTAATGGATATGGTCACAAGAAACTAGAATGTAGAAAAAGAGCTAACAATTTCAAAAATAAGGAGAAGAAAAGTCAAGTAGAGTCAAGCAGAAGCCACAACACTTTTGCTCCTTTATCAAGCTTTGATGAAGAGACCATAGTATGCTACAAGTGTAACAACTTTAGACACATAGCTCAATATTGTAGAAGCATGTTCGAGTCAGTCAAGAAGGATCAAAGTTTCAAAGCTCCATTCATCAAGAAGAAGAATCAGAGTGTCAAAGATCCATTCATCAAGAAGAAGGTTCAGACATGTTCATGACAGAAGAAACAATCTGAAGATTCAATGATGGTTCAGACAACACTGCATGTAAGAGGTAAAGATCAGTCATGGTTAATTGATAGCAGATGTTTGAGGCATATGACAGGAGATAAAAGTAAATTCATATCTCTAAAGAAGATCAATGGTGGTACAGTGAGGTTCAAAGATAAAACCACTGCCAAAATAGCCAAAAAAGGTACTTTGAGTTTGGATTATGGTAGAACTAAGACTAGAAATGTTTTATATGTTAAGAATAATCTGTTGAGTGTTAGTCAAATTTGTGATCAAGGATACACATTAAGGTTTCATGCTGAAGGTTGTGAGATTAGAAGAAAAGATTCAAATGAGTTGATTGTAGTTGCTCAAAGGAGAAGGAACAATGTGTATATATTATCAGATATCTTCTCAAAGGCACGATCAAAGGACACATTCAAAGATCGATGAGAGGAGTTGGGAGTAATTTCTATTACTTCCTACCATTGATGTTCAGCATCAGTTGAGGGGGAGCTAAGTGTTAGCTCCAAGTAAGCCATTTGCCATTGATTTCAAAGGGGAAGAATAATAGGTATAGGTACAGGTGCAGAAAATAAGTATAGGGAATAGGTACAGGTTGCTATAGTAAGGGGGAGTTACTATATGTTTTTAGATGACAGTATGTGCAGGTGATAGAATGTGGCAGTTTTAGGATTGAGGTTGCCATCAATGACAAAGGGGGAGATTTTTGGAAATATTGTCATTGATGTCAAAGGTCTAGCATTATTGGTGATAAAGGCCCTATTGCATTTAATGTTGTTTGTAATAAATATATCTTGGCTAATATGAGTTAATTTTTATTTAATATTAATGAATATATTCTTGGTTGCATATGAGACAAAAGAAGGGTCCATGGAGAAGTCGAAGAGACATGGTGTAAAGACAAAAGAAGGATGGGATGCATTTTCCCATGAAGAGTCATCTTGGGGAATACCAAGAGTCACCAAGTTAAGACAAAAGAGTAAGGGTGCAATTTCTCATGAAGGGACACTTTAAGGAATACGAAAAGTCACCAAGATGAGGATAAAAAATGGAAGGACATTTTTGGTCATGAAGGGTCACCACATGACTTTTCAAAGGCTTGAATATGAAGGGTCATACAAAATTGTCACCATTTTCCATGAGGGTTGAAGGGTCACAAAGCTGGAAGGCCAAAGGTCATTTAGAAAGCTATAAATAAGGGCTTGAGAAGCCATTTGTAATATGAGTGTGAGAGGTTGATTTGATATTGTAATATCTAGCTTAGAAGAGAAATTGTGAGAGATGAATATGATTTTTATTTTTTATATCTAGCTTAGAAGAGCAAAGGCGAGAGAGAGAAGAAGATGTTGTATTGATCTATCATTTGTTGAGATAGCAACATTGAGAGATAGGTGTGTGGTATACACAAAGGGGTTGCTACTCCTATGGGTTGGTGCTCGAAAAAGGGGTTGGTGCTCCTTTGGGTTGGTGCTCATGAATAATGGCTGGGTTGGTGCTTGGCAAAGGGGTTTGAAGATCTTGTGGGTTGGTTCTCACGAATTGTAGTTGGGATGGTACTCGGCAAAGGGGTATGGTGATCTTGTGGGTTTGTTCTCATGAATATACTTGAGATTGTTCTCTATGGTTTTTCCCACATTGGGTTTCCACGTTATATCTGGTGTCTCTCTCTATCTTGTGTGATGTTTATTATTTGAGTTTTATTGCATATCTTGAATATTTGATTAAGTGGAATTTGATAAAGGGAAAGTTTTATAAGATATATGATATACTGATTCACCCCCCTCTCAGTATATTTCATGCTTAACACTTTTATCCTTATTGCTTCAAGAGGGAGTTTTGGAAAGGTTCAGCCTTGTATCGAGTCTTAGACTAGCTAAGTTACAAAGGATAATGACTCCATGCCCAATAAACTAGATAAGGAAAGTGGTTTGGGTTATCAAGCATGGTAGGCATGCTTCCCTATGAGTCACCAAAGATGTTGGCCATTTTTGGCCCACATACCAAGCTTGTGCCCAGATGGATAAGCTAAACAAAATTACATAGCTTTGAAGGAAAAATAAAAATTTTGTGTACAAGTTCAAAAGGGCTTATGGACCTTGAAGAAGCTAATTATAAATTTTTTTTGGGATAAGTCTTTGCTAAGGAATTATTTCAAAAAAATTATTTTACTAATCTAAATTCTTTCAGGAGCCCTTTTTGGTTAAGTGTTGAATATTCTTTCAGATAAATTGCCCAAGATAAAGTTTTTGAAGGCATGTTTTCTTTTGAATAAAATATCTGAATCAAAATATGAAGATCTTATTCTTTTGAGGAAATTATTCTGTAATAATTTCTCTAAAGATCTATTTCTTTTGTAGAAATTGTCTACATTGAAAAGGGGCTAAGTGTAAATTCTCTCAAACATTTTATTCGAAGTAATAGCTTAATGGTTTTTTTCTCTTGGGAAATTTGTTCAAAAAAATTTCTTGAAGCGTCATTCTATAGGAAAGTGGTCCAAAGCAAAAATCTTGAAGGGCACTTTTTTAAGCAAAGTGTCCCAAACACTATTCCCAAAGTGTCTTTTCTCAAGAAAGTGAACCAAATAGAATTCTTGAAGGGCACTTTATTTGTAGCAAAGTGTCCCAAATACTTTTTTTGAAGGGTAATTTTTCTTTATCAAAGGGTCTAATATAGATATTTTGAAGGGTAATTTTCAAGTAAATTGGTCTAAAGAAAAAATTCTAAAAGCTTACTTTTTAGGCGAAGTTACCCATTCAAAAGTCTTGAAAAATATACCTTGAGGAAATTATTTGTTGTGGGGAAAATGCAAGGACTCACAGAGTGAAATATTCATGCTAATGTCAATTTTAAGCCCTAAAAAATAGTTGTTTTATTTTAAAAATACCATTGGAGATTAAAATTGACATCTACATGCCCAACATTTGATGGTCTCATTAACATATTTAGAGATCACACAGATGTCAAATTTAATCCATATTCAAAACAAATCCTTTGAACTTAAATTTGACATTCATGTGAACATCAATTATGATCACATGAACATCATTTGATAGGAGCACAAATATCAAATTTAAGATCTTGAAGTAGCCATTAGAGTTTAACAATGGGTCCCAATAGATCAATAGTTGGTATTTGATCAAGAAACCAAGATAAATGGTACATGAGAAAGTTAAAAGGCCAAGGGTATTAAAGGCCACCATGTGGCATAAGCACATGAGTAGATAGACTCATGAGCAAATCCAAAGATCAAATGCATGGGTGCTAAGTGTCAACATCATGTTAACTCAGGTAGAAGATATAATGCCATGCATTCAACCTATAAAAGGAGATCTAATGATGTGAGTGAGGGTTAAAAGGTCAATGATATAAGTCATTTTTGATAGCCAATAAACAAAGGACTGAGTCTAGACATTTTTGACTAAGCTTGATAGAGTAGCTCAACTTGGGTAAAGCAAGTGAATGAACCTAAGATGGTGAAAAATACATGAAAACAAGCTTGAGCTAGACCTAAGTTAAACAAGGATAAACAATAAAGACAAATATTTACCATTAGATCTCCATATATGTAAATAGGTCTTTTAGACCTAATATAGACTAGTAGGGTGGCAACTTGTTGTAAAAGGAATTGGGCATCGAGGAGAGTGCCAACTACATGGACTATAGGAAAACCAATGATAGTAGATTGGTTTTCCTCTATAGTATATCCAAGTTTAGTTATCAAAGTAAAGGGAATCTATGTGTAATGAATGAAGGAATGTCTTGAGATATGCTCCCAACAAATATTCACCTAAAGCATACATAACCAAAGCTTAGTCAGGTTTATAGATATGAGGATTATATCCGTATACATAAATAGTTAAGTAGAAGATGGTGTGAAGATCAAAGATAGAGATATGGAGGTTTGAGAAATAGTTGGAATCTCATTAATTGTTTTTGAAACATGTTCCTCTTCTCTCTTCTCTTTTTCCCCTATATAATCCCATTATCTTCTCCTTAGAAAAGATTCTTAAATTTTAGACTTTTTTATCTTTTTGGGAGACAAGGAGATCTTTGATATATTGCAAAGTGTGCTTATCTTGATTAAACTTGACCCTATCTAGAATTTGTAATAACTACCTCTTGATGCAATATGAGACTTTATTTGCCAATCTTTTGCCTTGGATCTAGTTTGGTGAGTTTTACATGATGGCATTGTGTGAAGGAGAATCTTCCTCATCTATTGTCCTCCCTTTTGACCTTGTGTAGGGATTTTTCAATGTTTTTCATGGGTCTAGATTAGTGTTCTAATTTGAACCTCTTCTATGAAATACTTAGGCAATTAGCTTGATCTTGAGGTTGTGTAAGCTAGTATTATCTTTTATAGATCTAGAGTGGGTTCAATCTTATGGGAGCTTCCCTTTTAAATTTAGTGCATTTCCTAGTTAAATTTATTATGATACCTTTTAAATTTATAACCCTTTTAATTTTGAATTATTATTTTAGACTTATTTTAGGTGAGCATCAAAGAGGAATCCAGTCTACTCTAGAGGTTCATCCCCAACATAGGTTACCCATAGCCTGGGGTTGTCCCAATATTATAGCTTAGTTAGAGAGAGCTTGAAGAACCCTATCTAAGGGTGAAAATTAATCCTATAATAGAAACATCATTTCAAACCTCAATACATGCTCACATGAGCTCAAAAGCCTCTAAACCTAATCATGATACCTCATTTTACCACCTAGGGTCTTAAGACTAGGTCTATTAGAGGACCACTAAAGAGGAACATATCCTTTTGGATCACTCTAAGATTCATGTGACTAACTCAACACCTTTATCACATAATCTAATAATATATTTCATAACTTAAATCTCATATATATCCATATCATCATAGTTATGCCTTTATAATCCATATGCATGCTCAAGAACAAGTCCATTCACACGAACCTACTAGGCACCCTATTACTTTGAGACCTTCTTACCATTATAGATGCACTCTATGACTCATTCTCATGCCAAAATACATTTATAAACTCTCTCAACAGGCTCATGAGATTGTTACACCATAACAATGTGCCAAGACCTCATATAGAACTCAAGGACTAACAAACCATTTTTAATGTCATCATTAACACTCACCATGTAACATCAAAAGAACATATATGGGACATCAATGATAATAAAAAACCTTTGACATCAATGATAACATTAATTCCTCGATCATAACAATAGGAACACCTCAATAATCTCCCCCTTTGTCATTGATGAAAAACATTCTAACAAAGTAGATCATTCTAATCTCTCCAAGCTGGATCTCCCCAAACTGGTCTTTCACCTAATCAAGTCTTTCTCCCCCTTTTAATTTAATTAAAAATGGTCATATCTAAAAATAATACCAATACTTAGACTTAGAGAAATCATGGAACTAGTAAGCTCCCCCTTTGTCCATACATACTTTTCTTCAACCTTCTCAATCCATCATGGCTTAGATCATTTCATATAATGTTCATGGAAACACACTATCAAATAGGTCTTATTAAGAGTAACATATAAATTATATTATCCTTAGAAATATTAACATATTTATGTCATGGAAAAAAATCCATTTATGACCTTATGAGGTCATCTTGACATTAAAATAACTTTTTAACTGATGACATAACCTGTAGAGAAACACCACTTCAACATTCTTCAAGATTACTAGAAACTTGTCATGCTACAAGAATGATCACCTTCATAACTTTGTTGCTCACATTTAGGGAACAACCAACTTGTAATCTCAATCTTAAAACCATGGATCACATGATCAACACTTTCTACCCTCAAAGGCATTGGTATTATAGACCAATCTTCAACTTTCACACCACTTATTTTGTCTTTACTACTTAGACATCACCTTGCACTATAAAAACCATTGTGAAAATTATAAATATTATAGGAAACATTAAAATAAGTCTATATAACACTTAAACTTATCTCTATCAGTCAAAAATATCCATTTTCATCATGAAAATTCACATTAAGGTTTATAGAAACAAGAAGCATTGAAACCCTCATACCCCTATTCATCATGTCTTTGAGTTAGTTATTTATAATTTGGACCAATTTGATCATTTAAAAGCACTAAAAGGAGACTTAAGACCTTAATAACACATCTAATCACTTTGATAATCCATCCAAAGTGATAAAAATCTCCACACCACTCATCAAGTCACTCATGTCTACCAAAAACATAAACCTTAAGCATAGGCCTCTTTCATTGAGATGTTATTACACAAAGGCACACTTTAATAACTTACTAAATGCATGTAAAAAAACTAAAATGAGGTAAAAACATTATCCAACACTCATAACATCAATATAAGACCAATAGAGAGGTTCTAAATCCACTTTATTCAACTCAGGTTCTCTAAACAAAAACATAGTCAACATACTCTAACTTTGACCTATAATAAATGAACTTGTGTGGAAATCTATGTCTCTAAATCACTTTCAATATAATCTACAATAAGTTTACTTCATCTTTTCTTTTTACACAAACATGTTTTGACTTCTTCCATGGCTTATACAGGTAAAAGAATGTTCTCAGGTCCCAAAAACTCATGCACAGTCATTTGAATTCAAACCCTAATGGTTATATTTTTGAATTCCCAATGACTATTTCCTAAATCATAAATTTTACAACCTCTATCACGTCACTACACACAAGACCAAATTTGGAAGCTCATAACTTGAGCTAGAGAATACATCAAGAGACCAAATTTTGCAGGGAAGGATCTTGGCAATATAGAAAACACCTCCATGAAACCCTTTGAATAGAGTTGAATTTATAGGTACATATAATAAATTCATAAACAAAATGGTCTCTTCATACCTAAAAGGTGTTTAATGATGGTCTAGTTTCTCTTAAGTTATAATGGCACTTTTTCTCTCTCCAAAAGATCATGAGAAACACTAGAACCTCACAAATGCATCTAGGGAACCCTCATAACATCCTCTATCATATCAATGACCTAAAAACACTATTTTCATCTAACCATAATAAAAAAAATCTTCCTAAATCTATGAATCATCTCACACATTCTCTCCCTATCACTAAGTACACCTTGGTCCACTTCAATTTGACAAATCTGACCAATCTCTTGAACTATCATCCATACTAAGATAGACCTTGTAAACCACCTCAGAATGCCTCTAATGACCTCAATAATACTTTCAAATGTATTAACTAATTCAACATATCTTCCCATTATCTCATCATGTATCCCTCCATGTAATCTACAACTATGACCTAGATCATGCAAATAACTTGACTCCTTAGTTGTCTTTAAATTCTTTCATTCTATACTAAGACTGATAAAAATAACTTCTTGTCATGTAACATCTACCAAGACTTAACAAGTATCCACAAAGCTTTCTTCTTTCACAAGCTGATAAACAAATTGATCTTGCAACTCACCTTCATAAGCTTAGCCATATTATGCTTCTAAGAACACCTTCAAGATGTCAATCCTTATCCAAAATACTTGATATGATACCAATTAGAATCATATCCACTTATAGGGGATAAATTATTGTCTTAAAACAATCATTCCATTCCACTTGACATTCATTAACCTTTCAAACCAATATAGTGATCAAGTTCTATATAGAGAAGTAAACACATAAGCATGAATCAAGATATCAACACATGAATAGAAGATATATGTGGTAAACCCTCATGGGGGATAAAATCCACTAACACATAGCTTTTACTATAATATTATAAACAATGGATCAAGATTTAGTAAGGCACTAACCCCTTACTAGTCAAGTACCAACTCAACTAGCCCTTTAACAAGATCTAACTTAAAAGGAGGAACCAATCCCATAAGTGACTCAACACCAACTTATCCACTTCAAGGACACTTCTACAATCACCAACCTACAAGGTATCTCCCACTCCCTCTTGACTAAGCACCAACTCAACCAAGACAAACTTGATCACCTTCACAAGATCTTGTTACTCAACCAACAGATGGTGACCTCTTATTCATATATCTATCTACTTTGTCCACTATCATACATAAATAACACATATAATATGGATCTCTTATTTCTTCTCAATCAACACAAGATCACTCTTTCAACACTCTCAAACAAGTAAATATGCCCTTCTTCTACTTCGCTTAAACATCCCTCATATGGATTGATTAGGTCATATGGCCTTGCTATTCATATTCAAAAATTATATTGTATATTTATGATTTATCCTCAACTCTATTTTTATGTTCTAAATTATCTCCTTCTATTCCTCAAATATATCTTTTATTCACTTTCACTCTCATTCCTCTTACTTGCCTAAATAGGCCTATTATGCCTTGTAGTTATACTTGACTCTTGATCTCACCCACCTTGGTTGGGAAAATAATTAATACATTAGGTTCAAACCAAAAACATGTATTATGAAATTTTACACACAATAATTAATCAAAATAATATTATCATTATGTCAGCTAAACTCACTTAGACCTCAATCTTCTTCTATGCCTACTTAGAGACTTAATGCATTAGGTTTATCTTCTCCACGAAATAACTTGAACTATGGCTCATATGGACTCAAAAAAAGAAATCCAAACTTTAAAATACTTATATATAAACCTAAAATAACCTCCTCCATTCTCAATGAATCACAAATCATGTGTTTACCTCATGAAAGCTCCATTAGGCCTTAAAGACCTATTAGGCCTAATTACCCCAAAAATATTGTCTGTAAAGATGAAGATTATACAACCTATAGAAACACATTATAGGCACAAAACACATATGGATGGAAAATATATGATCTCAGGGTCTTTAAAAAACTCATTATATTCCATCACTCATGTCTTAAATACTCAGAAACACCTCTATAAAAGGCTCACTTTAATCTGCTAGAAAGCTCCAAAACACAATCAAGAACCTTTGACCATAAACATCTGTACAGGAACTTTCAAACACTAAATATGCATGTATAATATCCTATGTAATATATATAACATCATAACATGTTTGATATACTTCCAAATTGGGTATAATGACATAGGAACATCAAACTCACTAACACATAAAATTGCATGTAGCTCAAAAAACACAGCCATGAAGAATGTTGTCTTTAGCTCCTATAAAGACCCTTCAAATACATATTATTAAAATTCATAGTTATTTTTTTATATCTATAATATATTAAAATATATATAGCATAATTTATATTGTCAACCATTTATCTTACATACCAATTTGTTAAGCTTCTCTTTCATAGTTC
Source organism: Torreya grandis (assembly GCA_037957365.1). Classification (NCBI taxonomy): domain Eukaryota; kingdom Viridiplantae; phylum Streptophyta; class Pinopsida; order Cupressales; family Taxaceae; genus Torreya; species Torreya grandis. Next base: position 422,488 of record JARHVA010004059.1, read on the forward strand.
TTACACAGCCACATAAGCCATTTTGATTTACATATTATAACCTCTTAAAGAAACTCTCAAACTTATATAAATCAAGGATATTTATTTTAGTTTATTAAAAAAAAAAAAAAAAAAAAATCATTAGATTCATCATCTAAGTTCGTATAACCTCCAACACATCACTGTCACTTACTCAGAACTGTCATTCTACCTTGTGAAACAATCATGGTGATCTTGAATTCCAACACATATGTAGACACAATAAATAGGTCCTAATGAATTAATATTATCCTTATATATATTTATAACATATAAAGACATAAATATATATAGTTATAAGGACAAATATTGGATATATATACTCATCTCTCAACCTTACACCTTCATTATCTCATCTTCACTAGATAGGTCATCTTGTGAACAAAATTTTCAATGACCTCCAAAACATATAACCAATTTTTAAATTTTTTATAGGTATTTAAAAAAAACGTCATGCAATTTTATTCATTCCTAATCCATGGAAACATATTCCTAATCTCATTCTCACTTCTACCTAGTTATTCTCATTGTCTTCCTCACTAGGCTTTTTTAGTGATAGGTCATCTTTCATGACCAGATTAGCAATTTTGAATTCTATAAAATTATAATAAATCACAATTTTCATGAGACATAAGTATCAACTTTCAAACTTTATCCATTGTGTAACTTTAACTCAGCCAACCCTGCCTGATATACCAATGTTTTGAGAAACAAGGGTTTTCTTGTAGCTTCCACTCACTCTTCTGATAGACCAAAACCACCTAAACGTATCAAGGAGAGTATTTTACCTTATAAAAACATCAAAATATGTCAAAAAATCTATTATAATCCATTTACAACAAGATATTCCATATCAGATCACTATGAGAGTTTTAGTAGTGTTTTAGACTGATTTTCATTCTTAATGTTTGTTCATAAAGCTCTAACCCTAAAACCAACTCCTAATGATTAGAAAAAAATTTAGGACCCTTTTATATCTATAAACAAGAGCCAAAATTCCCATGTAATAATCACACATTCCAACAAGCATCAAAAGTTCCTTCTTTGGTTTGGATCTCTTCATTTTACCCATACAAGAGACCTTTAAACTCATTTTCATGCCTTTTTCCTTCAACTCGAGACCTCAAACTTCATGATAAATATTGAATCATCATTTAAAACCTTAATCCATGCTCACATTATCTCAAAATCCTCTAAAACTGATCATGATACCTCATTTTTCCACCTAGGGTCTTAAGACTACGTCCATGAGAGGACCACTAAAGAGGAACATACCCCTTTGGCTCACTTTAAGAGTCATTTGACTAATTAAAAAACTTTATCACATGATATAATACTATATTTCATAAATTAAATATCATATGCATTAATATCATTATATTTATGCCTTTAAAATCCATATCATGCTTAAGAACAAGTCCATTCATATAGACCTACTAGGCACCATACCACTTTGAGACCTTCCTTCCATTGTAGATGCACTCTAAGACTCATTATCATGATAAACCACATGTATACACTCTCTCAATAGGATCATGATATTTTTACACCATAAAAATATGCCAAGACCTCATACAAAACTTAAGGACTAGCAAACAATACTCAATGTCATCATGAACACTCACCATAGAACATCAGAAGAATATCTTTGGGACATAAATGATACTCACAAACCTTTAACATCAATGAAAATATTAGTTCCTCAATCAAAAAAATAGTAAAACCTCAAAAATATTTCCTAATTGAGTCTAGAAATTTGTATTGGTCATGTTCCCGATTATCTAATGTATCCCATTCAGAAGTGTAAGTAGGATCTATCTTCTTTGATATAGGATGTGATGCATTTCTAAACCTCTATATTTTACATGACTTATCCCAAAAAAAATGGTAGATCAATATATTACTAAAAAATTAGTAGATAGTGTAGATGTTTAGTTGAGGAATGGAAAATAGGTAGTATTGGATTTGACCCCCCTCAGCATTAGCTATATTTAATACACAAGATGGAAACACCTTGTTTATGTGGGCAAGGTTAGAATGTACCATGGGCAAAAGTTGGCACCTTTAAGGTATTGATATCTAAGGAATAATGTCAAAGAAAACATAAATAAATATGATAAAAAGGTCAAAATCCATATGGCCATGAAACATATATCCATGATTTCATATTCGTGAATGCTCAGGACAATAGTGAAGTGTGATTAAAATGCACAGTGCATGAATATCAATGATAGTAGCTCAAAGGATCTAGTATGATCTTAAAATCGCATGACATGATACCAATAGGATAGATAAAGAGCAATGGACATCTACACCAATCCATGGGTCTCTTTCTTGGACTAAATAAAAAATGGAAGATGATCAAAATGAAGAGGTAAGTCTATCTAGGGAAGTAGATCTTCAATGTAGAATTGATGTTGCCTAATATTTATGTAAGCATTCAACTATTGATACTTTCTCTTTAGATTACTTTATTTCACACCCATGACTCTAATTTACATAATTTAACAAGTAAGTCTCCCTTATTTATTATCTCAAGTTCACATTCTCCCTTAGTCACCAACTACTATAGCATCACAACTAACACCTTCACCCATGACTACATCCATTTCCACCTCATTTCCACATTCCACTCTCACACCCCCTTCATCTTCCATTATAAAAAATTTAATACCATCTATTAATCCTTTTCAACCTCTAAGGACCTATCAAAGGAAATAAAGTACCCTTACTATATCTCTTAAGGTCACACAAGAAGAAAAGAGGCCTTCTAAAGGCTTATTTGTTAAAGGATCACCCTTGTGTATAGAGTCTAAAGGGAAGCTTGAGGAGTAGAGAGAAATTGAACAAGAAGAAGGAAAAAATGTGCACATAGGGGAACATAGGGGCACAACCCATTGAAATTAAATATGATAATGAAGAAGAGGAATGGTTGTCTCAAATAAACACTGAACTAGATGAGACAAAGTCTTTCAATGTGTTAGTACTTGTTCCAAAGTCTTAAAAATGAGTTAGGTTATTAGGTTAATAATAAATAATGTTAGGTTAATAATAATATAAATTTACATGCATATTTTATAAATATATCCCCTTTAATAATCTTGAGTTAATTTTATTTATGTTTTTGTGTTAAATAATTACTACTTTTTGGGTTGCATTCCTGTGAGAAGTGGTTATTAGGTTAGTTGGTTTTACTAGTCATATATGAAATCTTATATATACATGGTATTGTGTGTAAAAATGTTTAATGTAATATTGGAACCATTTTCATGTACTTATTTTATCTTTATTAATAAAATTATTGTGGGCATGCTTCAGTGGGGACAAGATTTACCTCCAGTAATTTTGCTTTGTTAATTAAATTGTTTGGGTTCCATCAGTAGTATCAAAGCTTGGTTGAGCATGGAATCATGGTAAATGCATGGTAAAATGAGGAATGATGATCTTGGGGTGATATTTATTCATGGTTCATGAAATATTCATGTGAAATCAAATTACAGATATATGGTATGTTCTTTGGTTAAATTTTTGGTGTGAAAACATTTGAAATATTGTTCAAAAGTCAATAGTTTCAAATAAATATTTTTTAAAGACTATGATTAGTGGAAATATTACATTGTAAATTTAATATTATTGAGAAATTAATATTTTTCATGGATATATGCATGCAAAATTTTGAACCTACTCTTTTGAAGCTTTGAAAATCATTAAGGAGGTGATTGTTTGCATTTAAAACCAAAAGTTTTGCTCACAAAGTCAAATTTAATGCTTTGTACAGGTTTTTTGGATTGTAAAATCTCTATGAAGTAATATTATATCCTACATAATGTTTTCAATAAATATTAAAATGATTTGGGTGATCTGAGAAGTTTGTTGAATGTTTTTCCCTAATTTAGAGCCTAAAAAACCCTCAAAATTCTAATTTGTGTTCATTATGAAAGCATTTAAAGCTATTTTTTGGAATGGTACAGCCAATGTTCAGACTTTTACAGAATTTATATGTATAATAAATAATTTTTAAAGTGAAAATTGGATATTTTATAAGTCTTTACTTGTTTTGGAGCCTCAAATTGGTAAAAACATATCCTGAATCACTCTAGAATGAATTTTAATCACTCTTATTGAGTTGTACAGCATCCCAAAGAATTTTTATGGCCCTATGGCATCCCATTACCTATATAAAACTTCAATTTTACATTTAAACTCTTAAAAAATGCTCATATTTGCTTAAAACTGTCAAAAAATCTCCTTTTATGAGCTTGTACAACCTGGTACAGATCTGGGTGGTTTGATGAAGCTTCGGGAATTTATTTAGACAACCATGGCATCCCATTTTTAGGTTTGGAGTGGAAGGAAGCTGAAATAATAATATTATTTCATTTGTATAAAGTTTTATATAGTTTGTGAGGAAATTTAGGGTATTGGAGGATCCACCAAATAAGAAGCTTTTAAATTCATTTTCAAAGAATTCATGGGTGATTTAATTTTTACTTGCATCATTATTATTATTATTATTACTATTATTATTATTATTATTATTATTATTATTATTATTATTATTATTATTATTATTATTATTATTCATGAAGGATAATTAAGCTTTAAATGCATTGTTCTCCTTTTATGTATTGGAAAGTCTTATTTTTTAATAACCCTTGGAAGGTGGAGGTCCAAGTTTCAAAACTTATTTTTAGAAATAAGTACGACATAGTTATTTGATTTTTAGAATCTTTTATATTATTTACACATTGTAAAGGGATTAAAATGTGTAAAAGTGTGGTTTTTAGTAAAATAAAAAGGATGTAATTGGTGATATAAGAGTGTTGTATTGCTTTGGTGAAATAAGGGTGTAATATTTTGATTTTTGGTGAGGTTATAATATTTTGATTTTTAGTGAGGTTAAGTGCAAAACCCATAAAAACTCCCTTCTTTTATCTACATGGAGGTTAAGTGAAAACCCTCATAGAAGTAGTGTCTTTTGAAAAGTATTCCCAGTGAGTGTGTTATTATTTTCTTTTGTTGCACTTTCATTTGTTGCACATGTTTTCATTTCAAGATGCCAAAGATTCATAATTTTCTCTCAAATGGTGATAGATTAAGGATTTATAATTAATTTGACTAGAAATATTTGATGGAAGCTTTTATTAAAAAAAAATTCATTGATGTCAAGTTTTATGTCATTAATGTCAAGGTACATCTGGTGAAGATTCATGGTGAGTGATCTGTGAGGTATGACCTTGTGTGCCTAATGTGACAAGGAAGTCATGTGATAAGATAAAATTTGAAAGCAACCTATTGTCTCTCTATTAAGAGATAATTTGAGGGAAACCTAATGATTATTCTTAGGTTGATGTCAAGGTTCAATCCAAGGTAATAATTTTTTAGTACATATCTTTGAGTACAAGGTGTCTTTAGAAGCCCAGTCATATCAAGCTTAGTCATATTATGAGCATGTGCATGATAAACATGAAGAGGTATGCAAAAAATTATGACATGGTTTGAGGAGCATGTAAGGAATGTGATCAAGGTGTAGAAGCATCAAAGAGTGTTTCAAAATCAGTTGTTAAGCTCCAAACTCTTGAGAAGCCTAGTCATAACACTAGTCATAGCTTGTAAAGACCTATTGAGATGGATTAATAAAGGCATAACAGGATATATGAGTTTGTTTAAGCATAAATTTGAGGAATTGGAGAACTCAGGAGAGTTTCAAGGTAAGCCTATAGGGCTAAGATCTTAAGTCCAAGTCTTTAACTAGACTAGTTCTAGACCCTACCTAACCAAATGAGGTGTCATGAGGTATTATCAATTCATATGAAGAATGTATAACAGTGTTTGAGAATGAGAGAGGTTTCTTGAGTTTTCTATAAGGTGTTGAGAGCTTGGATAGTGGTTAGTAGGTAATTTTTAAGACCTAATATAACTTTTAGGTCAAGGCCTAGAGAGCAAAGAGAGAGAGCATAGGGGGTATGAGGTTATATTTTCAAGGCTAAAATGGACATGTGAAAATTTATGGAAGTGTTTCATGTTGTTTCAAGTATTTTTACCAAGTTTTAGGTCAAAATATAAAGGTTAAGGCAAGAAAAATGTTTTGAGGGTTCTCAACTTGAGAAGAACTTTTAATTGTTCATTGGAACATATAACCTATACATGGGAACCCAATATAATCATGTTATATGGGTAAGGGTCCTAGATAAAATTTATAACCATTGGTTTTAGGAATGAGGGGCTAAGCTTTATTAATGATCATTAAGATTGGAAGATGGTTTAAACCCTCAAAGAACCCTAATAGTGACCTGATATAAAATAAGTTATTCTAAAGTGCTCAGAATGGATTGGTATGGATAGTTAATTGATTTAAGGTTGTATTAAATTATCCCAAGAATATCTAGGTATGATTGGTTTGTTAGGTGAGTAAGTGGAACCTATAAGAAAGGCCTTGTTTCTCATAGATTTATTGTAACAGTTAAAGTTGACCAAGTCAAAGTTGCTAAATGGATGAAGGATAAAGCTTGAGACTCTTATTTTATGTCCTTGGTGGTTTATGATTATTTTATATCCTTTAGGTTTTATAAAATGGTCATATAATTTGACCAGTCATTAATAGGTCTAATGATGCAAACTAAATTAGAGATGCCTTCTTTACCAATTTTCCTTCTTTATACTAAGATTCAAATGCTCAACTCAAGGATGCTTTAATGTTTACCTGAGTAATGGATTTTTTTATCATTCATAGGCTCCTTATGGTCCTTATATTCCTCTTATACCATTATCAACACATTTCTTCACTATTTTGTCTAACTTGGCCACTTTCTTTATCCCTCAACCTATTCCTTGTAGCCTTTATTTTGGCCAAAATGACATGTACAGATCTATATGGATTGAAACTAATAAAAAAATATTATATTTAAACACCCTCTATTTAAATTTTCCCCTTCATAAATTTTAACCTCTCAACTCCTTTTCTAACACCCTTTTATGTCCCCTTTTTGCTAATGTTAGGCCTAATTAGGCCTACTCTATCTCCTCTTACAAACAGACCTTTGTATGGTATGAACACGTATGAAATTGAACTAAAAACTCCAAAATATCCTCATATAATTAAATATATCTTTAATGACAAATTTTTAGACATTTTGATCTGTTGGTTCCCTAGGAAAATGCAATTCTAGGTAGAAACCCTATGTTTTAGGTTTCACAGTCCTGAGAGGACCCAGGAGCATGTTATCTTCTCTTAATCCAAAAATGATTTAAACATTATGTGATGGATGTTTAAGTTCTATGGAATTTATTTCCACATTTTTTAAGTATTTTATTAGCACAACAACCTCTCTTCTCACTTGTTACAACTCATTCTTGGTCAAAATGAATACACAGTAATGTATGCAGGGTTTGTAATTATTCCTATGAGGGTTGTTTTGACATAGAAAGCTTTCTTTTAATTTTGATGTAAGTTATCCAAGGCATATGGTACTCACACACACCTTTTTCCATCCTTAAATCCTCATTCCATCTCTCTATTTAAGATTATATTCATGTTTTTGGACATACAAAATACTTACTTACTTTCTACAAGACACAAAGAACTCTTAATATGCTTTTGTACATTTCCAATAAAGATATTAAGGACTATGAGGGTTTTTTAAAGTATGTATCTCACTTATACACTTGATAAAAATCACTAAATGTCCTCTCTCAACCTTTGTTCTTATTTTGAGTTGATTTCTTGATCTTAATGTGTGTTAAAACTTTGTATGTAGACTCTTGAAAAGACTATTTCAAGTTTAAGATCTCTCCAAAGAATTTCCCACATTATATAATAATTATTTGAGGTCTTTGGGACTTCCAATAACCCCTCTAAATTGATAGACTACCTTCAATGTTTCTCTATTCAAATCTTGACATGTTTTGATAGTTTTGTGAGCACCAACTTAGACTACTACAGATTTCCAAATTTGTTTCATGAAACATACATTAACAATGGAATGGGGTTTTAAAAACTTCTTTATAGTAATGAACACTATCTGATTAACATGTAATACTATTGAACAATATTTTCTTTATGAACTAACTTATATCACTATCTTTTGCAACACATAAAATAGGTCACATTGCCTTGGTCTATAACTATAGCCAGTCAATTAAAGTATTTGAAAACTCATAACTATAATGCTTGAAATATTATTAGAAAACATATAAAAGATTACCAATATAAATACAATTACCAAAAACAAATATTAACTTAGAACATCCTTTACTAAAACTCCAACTCTATCAACATATATGGAGAATACATAGAAAAACAAGATTATCTTCAATTGTCAACCCCAAGGTTTCATTTATAATTTCTTGGGTCTTAAGACTTACTTAAAATTAATCCTCAAAAACTAATACAAAACCAAAAAATCATACTTTTTATTTTCCCTAACTACCTATCAAGAGTCACCACAAGTAAAGTTTGCCCTTGACACAAACTTCTAAGTTGATGTCTCCATACAAGTGGGACTTAAGATCATGTTTTTAGAACTAAGTGTCTTAAATTAAAATTTATATTAACTTTCTAATTTTATGGCCACTAAACCCTTTTCTAAACAACCATTCTATGGAAAAAAATTCAAAAATTCAAATTGTCTGATTTTGGCAAGAAAACTCCCATTTGAACTCCTAAGCCACCTAGGCACTCTTAATAACTTGGAAAGCATTTGAATGTACATTTTTAGACATATAACATTGATATAATCATCCCAAACATGTTATATACTCTTGATGCACTTAATTTAGACAAAAATTGTAAACATGTTGTTCCCTTTTGTGATACCCCTACATCATACTCCCAAGGGGAAAAATAAAAAAAATTGAAAGTGAATTTGTTGTCCATGATCCTTTTTAGCTTGCTATTTATGTATTTTATGGCATAATTCTTCTTATTTTTAGTGTATTTAATGAACTATGACTTCTCAAACGTGACTTCCTATTTATTCCAAGTATATACCTTCATGTGTTTGTGCATGATGTATGTTGCCTTAGCTAAATTTATTTGAGTCAATTGATTGTCCCAACCTAACCCTATTTTAGCCTCTTCACTTACTTCCTATATCCTTATTACTTCACCTAAATCACTCAAAATTATTGAAATTTTTACTCCACTATGTAACTCTTACCCACATGTATGATTAGAACTAGGAAATGAAACTACTAGCTTGATATGTTCTTTTTTTGCTTCTTTATTTTCTTCCAAGACCTACAATTCTTCTTGTACTCTATTATGTTGACTACTCCTACTACTTTCTATACTAGTGTTTGTTATCTTTAAATCTCATACAAACTTTTTAAGGACAAGAAGGAACAAAATACATCAACACCTTATTTATGATGACTTACTTCTTCACCTTGCAACCAAATCACTCCTCTCCTTTATAAAACTGTTTCAACCTTACATATTTCTATCAATGCTTCAAATGGTGATTTCTCTTATATGGTCATGCTTAGAAAATGAAATTTTAAGTCACCCCTTCCTTCTTCCTTCTATTTTACCTAATTCTTATAAATTCTTACAATACCATGAGCATGTTTTAAACAAAAAATGTAGGTCTATGTTCCATACCTTGAGGTGATTCAATTATTTAAACTCTATTAAGGTTGAGTGTTCCACCATTTTGACATTGTACTGATTAAGTACTATTCTCTTGACTATCTCCTTCATCACATAAATCTTTCTTAGGATATATTCAGCTTGACTCATGCCTCCTTGTCTAGATATTATTGCTTCAAACAACAAGCAATATAACTTTTCATGTAAATCAATGTATAAGGGCTAAATGTATCTAGTCTCATACCTTATCTCACCATGCAATGCAATTTTTCATCATTAATAGTCCTTTAAAGATTTTTTTCAATGCCTTGCATGTCTTTGTCTTAGTGTCTTGATGTTGTTTTATCAAATCAACTTGAAAGATCCTCCTTGTTTTACCATCATCAATGTCCCATATGTCATCCTTAAATATGATGACCTTGTCAACTCTTGAAACTTGAACAACCTAAAAATCCTTACCATATTTTTGCATAGATAAATGCTTGTCTTGATCATGATTTCTCCTCACATCATCTTTATATTTTGTAGGTCTATCATTTGGTAAAAAATTAACACTAAAAGCATGAATCTCAAAAAATTACATGAATGTACCTTGATCCCCTTCTTATTTCATATTCATATCTAGTTATTTGACTATATTTTCTTGAATTATTTGCATATTCATAGCCTTATATTGATATTCATCATGTTTCCCATCTTCTTGATGTGTTATTTTACATTCTTTCCACTTCTCACTTACACAATAATTCTTACACACACATAAGAATACATATTCATCAATTAGATTTGTACTACCTTGAGTGTCGTATACCTTCTTCCATTCATATTTTTATTGTTCCTTGATTCTGTATGGAGTTTCTTCATTTAAGATGCTCCCAATTTTTCCTTTGGACTACCAAGTCATAGTTGAACTATCATTGTTGATTTTATCTTCATTGAGATTATCTTTGTTACATGTTTGCTCTTTCTTCTTCACTTGGTGTTTTAGAAATTTTTGAGCTTGTATTCTCACCTCCTTCTTGTCTTAAATATTTTTCTTCAACCTAAAGTTACAACTATCCATACATATGGTTTATTTTTCTCTTTTACCTTGTTTTTTTACACTATCTTTCACCTTTGGGCAGGGTTCTCCCTCCTTGTTTTTCACTTCTTGATGAATCTTGGGCTATATTGGATTAGATTTATCTTCTTTGACCTCAAAATCCTCTAGATTCCTTATTTCTATGACTTTCTTAATGGTTGTCTTTGTTTCACCTATATACAAATCACAAAACCCATTATTAGTATCAAAATTTGAAGCCTTCTTGGATCTTTCTTGTGCTTCTTTCTTGGACACTTCATTTTCCAACTTCATCTCTTGTTTGGTGTAATTCCCAAACCACTTATTATTCATCTCAAATGCAATTTATGCCCCTCTTATTTTATTATATTCTCTTTCTCCTTGATTTTTGAAACCCTCGTTATTACCTTTCATTCTTGCTACTAATATCTTCTCACAAAGATCACTTCCTGTATTCAACTTAGTGATCTTGTCTAACAATCTATTATTTTATTGGCTATCTTCCATGTCTAACTTTTTAGACTCATACCTCTCTATACTCACCCTCTCAAGAATAATTATCTTCTCTTCCTTATTAGGGGATTTATTCAAACTCATACTCTCAAATACATTACCAAAATATTTTTTGGTTGCCATCAACATCACTCTTTATTCCACTCTTCTTGCATCATCTTTCAAAGGTAAAAGAACATGTGTGACCCCATAATTCTTTATTGTATAAGTATTTGCTTTCCCATCATGAAAAACCCTTATATAAAATTTCCATGGCCTCCCTAGCAACAAATGGTAAACATCCATGGGCATTATGTCATACAAAACTCTATCCTTACATGTACCTATATGAAAGTCAACCAAAATTTTCTCACTTACCATAATTTGATGCCCTTATTAAACCCATGTTACCTTGTAAAGATGTGGATGTGGCAATCTCTTTAATCCTAGATTTTGTACCATCTTCAAAGTTAAAATATTATTTGTACTTCTTTTATCAATCACCACCTTGAAACACTTTCCATTTGCTTTATAGCTACTCCTAAACAAACTTCTTCTTTGTATTAGTTCTTTCACTTATCCTTTCTACTACAACAAAACTCTTCTCATAAGAAAAGATTTACTTTTCACTTGTTCCCTTTCTTCATTTGATTCTCTTGCATACTATTAACCATTATTTCTAAGGTTTAAGGGACATTATATTACCCTATTTCCTTCTCTATTGCAATTTCATCATTGTCCTTGAAAGGTTGGTCTATGTATATTTCTCAATAAACTACCATTAGTTCTTACTCTATAAAATGTAAATGGTATTACCTTATATACATGGTATTATGGTCTCATGTTCTCTTGAACTATTACAATCTAATTTTGTGGTCCCATGGCCTCTTGAATTTTTTCTCCACTCTCTTCTCCAACTATATTTGGATACAAAGGTTCTTCTTGACCTTATACTTCATTGCCTTCCACATTGAATATCTCTAAATTTTGTGTTATTTCCTTGAGAGCAATCTCAATTGCTTCCATTCTCATAATCAAAGGTGTAATCAGTTGTGTCATCTAACCCATCAAATGCTCCATCATGTTATCTTGATCCGTGTTGCTTTTATCTACCCTTTGCTTTATGGGTCTTTATTCCTAAATACCTACCTTGTAATTGAGTTCTAAGCACACATTATCCAATCTATATTTTCCTTATAATGTCCTATCTTATTTTAAATAATTACCAATCACCCACACCAAGAGCAAACTTGTTTTGATACCAAAAGATATAGAGATGCCTTCTTTACCAATTTTCCTTCTTTACATTGAGGTTCAAATGCTCAATTCAAGGATGCTTTAATGTTTACCTGAATAATAGATTTGGTTATCCTTCATAGGCTTTTTATGGTCCTTAGAGTCCTCTTATACCATTATCAACACATTTCTTCACTTATTTGTCCAACTTAGCCACTTTCTTTATCCCTCAACCTATTCCTTGTAACCTTTATTTAGGTCAAAATGACATGTATGGATATGTATAGATTGAGAATGAAAAACCAATATTATATTCAAATACCCACTATTAAAATTCTCCTCTTCCTAAATTTTGAGCTCTCCACTCCTTTTCTAACACCCTTTTTTGTCCCTTTTTTGCTATTGTCAAGCCTAATTAGGCCTACTATGTCTCTTCTTACACACAAACCTTTGTATTGGTATGAGCACATACAACATATAACTAAAAACTCCAAAATATCCTCATATAACTAAATATATCTCAAATGAAAAAAATTTAGACATTTTCACTAGTTTGTTCCCTAGGAAAATGCAATTTAGGTAGAAACCCTATTTTTTAGGTTTCACAATCCTGAGAGGACTTGGGAGCATGTTATTTTCTCTTACTCACTCAATAAAGGCTTTTAACATTTTATGATGGGTGTTTAAGCTTTATGGTTGATTTATTATTTTTAGGAATCTAGTGTTTAGATCCTAAATAGTAAGGGTCTAGAATAATAGGAAATATAATAACCTTATCTTAAACTAGGCTGAAATGAATGATTTTAGAGCTGGTAATTGAAAGGCAAGACTGAGACACTATCAAGAATCTAAACCTAGATTTTGTTTTCTAATTGGATAGGAGCATCAGAATAGGAAACCCTGGCGTCTAGTGTTATAGTCCCTCCCCAGTGCTATTGTCCTTAAGATCTAAGTTTTTTGGGTTTTGTTCACTAGGTTAGCGTAAGCCTATGTACCAAATTTTAAGGGTTAGAAGTTTACAGAGCTCACTATATATTTTTTTAGTCTTCAATACCTATATCCATCTACACACATGTAAATAACAAATACATCAAAAGAAAAAGGGGGAAATATGGGTTAGGGGAAGAATGATCACATGATCTAGAACTCCTACTATCCTGACTGCTACCTGCATTAACCCTCAATCTAGGGTCTTAGATCAAATGCAGTTATCCCTTAGAGAATGTGCATGATCAACACACAAGATAGATATAAGAATGAATTTTGCCTAGGCACTTCATTGATCAAGAATGCAAGTCTATGTGTGATGCAGAGAACCTGAGCTATACTATTAAATGATTTTTATTATGTCTAATGTGCTAAAATAGTAAGTGCTAGATATAAAATTCCTTGTGAAGTACTTTATATAGGAGACTCTTTATTTCAAATTTTGGAGCTTTATTTGCATTTGGCTAACATGGAAAAACTTAGGAATGAAGAAAATAAAAGGGATAGGACCTATCTAGCAAAATAAACTAACTATTAAGGCTTAATTTGAATTTGGATAGGAGTGTTGGAAACTAGACATCCTAGGTTTTAGCATTATAATCCAATCCTAATGCTCTTATCCTATAGGTTAGGGACCAGGGGGGATGGAAAGAGCATGGGAAATATGACCTGGCTGAGGTGGACTAGTTGTTTGAAAGGCTTAGGGTGATTTGGAATGGATAAAAATGTGACTCAAGCTTAGAACAGGACCCAAATGGATAAAATGAAAGACATGGATAAATGTGAATAAAAGATCATATTCTCCAGTCAGAGTCTCGTATGAAAGGATTATGAAAAGACATGATATGTGTGATTTCTTGAGCATTTTAGGGTGTATATATTTTCCCCCCTTTTAATCTAGTGATGTAATAAAATGAAGTACTAGATTAAAAGAAAGAAAGAAGATGCATACCTAAACTTACCTACATGAAGATAAGCATGTTGAAAAAGGGTCCAACTTCCTAGCCAAGGAAGTGGATGGAGAACTCAATAGTGGTTGGAAAAAGAAAGAATACCTATAATGGATGCCCCATGTACTAAATCTAAATACTTATTTGATGAATGAATCCCTCAAATAAATGTTCCCTATATTGAATTTGAATAGTGCATAGAGAAAAGAAGGAATCCCTTAAATAGATGCCCCTGTATTGAATCTAAATAGTGCCTGGAGAAAATAAGGAATCCATGTAATGGATACCCCTTATACTGAATCTAAATAATTCCTAGATAAAATAAGGAATCCCTATAAATGGATACCCCTTATATTGAATCTGAATAATTTGAACTAGAATTGAGAAGTGCTCAGAGGTCCAAAACCAATGTTTGCCTTATATCTTGCATAAACTCCTAGGTCTAGGTAATATTATGGACTAACCACTACAGACAATCATACAGTCCAATCTAGTGACAACTAAGTATGCATGGGTGTAATCATGAAAACTCTGGTAAATGTATAATAATAAAATGGCATGTCTTGCCATTCTAATATGTATAATCCTTGATAATGAAGAACATGAACTTCTATGGCGTTCCTCCAAATCTAGTATATGAGTGGTATATCTATATAGTATGGTAATCTTTATAACCACATGTGAAATTAACTATCATGTCATGTCCCGTGTGTGAAAATGAAGATAAAAATAATGTGCTTCGCACTATGCCTATAATATGTTATCTGGTATATAACTATGTCATGTTGTTTGAAGTTGTATGTGTGAGACATGTAGTGATGTACATGCCCCCAAATCTAATATTTGGTTTGAATATATATCAAAGTCACTATGAATCCATATGATCTACACTATTGTATATCTAAGTAATCTACGTATCTTTAAATTAAAGGTATGTCCCTTTGAATGTCCTAAGTAATGTTGAATGACCCATGTAATATGAATCACTATATATTTTGACCAATCTGAGCTAAATCTAATAATTCTGACTGTTGGAGGTGTAAGAACCATGGTGTGTCCATCTATGAGAGTGGATAGGCGTAGGAATAATAATAGTAGGAATGATGTCCCACTTTTGGGGAGAGGGATGAAATTTGTAGTAGAGGAGGTTGAGCCAAAAGTGATGACTTGAGGCTTTGTTAGGAACAAATTTGGTATAGTTTGAATTGATTTGAGAAATTGATCGATTATGTAGACTGAGTTGTTTGAAAATTAAATAATTTATGATTGGTGAGGACCAAGTTGTATAAAATTTAAACAAGTTTTTATTGGTGAGGACCAAGTTGTATGTACCTAGGTATAAAAAAGTTATAGAGATACATGTGTATCATAGTAGGCAAATGATGTAATATGATATTGAGGTTTACTGGATATCGAAGGCATTGTCATCATGGTTTTGTGAAACAAAATGGTTTATAAAATAGAGCTACAAAGTTTAAGTTATAGGTAAAATGGTATTTGTTTTGAATGAAAAGTCATTTGATATAGGAAAATTTTGATTGATTCTTGATTCATTTGTGCATTGACTAGTTTGAGATTTGGAGATCTAGAGTAGGAGATATGTTGAGGAGATGAGCACCTACCATGACTTAGTTTGAGCAATTGGTAGATAGATTGATATTGGTGGGGAAGTTACCCTGGTAAGTAGCTAAAATGCATGATTTAGGCCTGTTTAGAAGCCAATTTTTTATGATTTTGAACTATTTTGAAGTTTTTTAGAAAATTTTACTAGGTTTAGCACTCATGTCCTTCGCTATTGTCTAGGATCCAATGCTTCTATCCTAGAGGCTATATTTTTAGGGCTGATTGTTAGTTTAGTTTCTATCATTTTTCTTGGTTATTAATTTGGCATGGTTGACTGATATACATGTATTTTATGGTGTTTTACAAGGCAAGGTATGGATGAGGGAGTTCTATAGAGGCCAACTGATGGAAACACTAATATTATTATCTTTATCATCTGATGAGAGGGTTGTGATAGATAGGGTAGGGTTAGGCCATGTGTGTGACCTACGTACTATGCAATGGGATAGGCATTTGATTACCACCTTGTGTGAGAGGTAGAATGTAGACACTTGTAATTTTTGGCTTCCTAGAGGAGAGATGACTATTACTCTAGAGGATGTGTACCATATTTTATATATGCTAGTTAGTAGATAGCATGTGACTTTATAGGATGATATGGGTGTGGATGTCATCAATCATGTGTCCTTATATTTTACCAGTGTGCCCTTAGGCATACATAGGAGAGGTAGTGATAACAATGTACTATTGTCAATTATTATTTGGTTGAGTGTTCTACATCTCTAAAAGTTGTTGGCAGTGTTGTTTGATTCTTTTATTTCTTGTTTGATAGCATATGGGATGTATAGATTTGTATGCAATGTAGAGGTATATGGCACTATGTTCTCATGGGGTAGGATTATGCTTTTCCAATTATACATAGATCTATATAATTTTACTCAAGAGGCATTTAGTGGTGGTCTGAGTGTTGTTAATTTATTACAGTGTTGACCTATAAGCATATAGTGGTTGTGTGTCCAATGGGATTACCGAGAGAGAGGTGGGCACCTTCATAGCCATATGGGGAGTGGTGAATGAGTTCATTGGATATTAGGTCTCTTGGGATGGATTACTATAGATGAGTGTTAGTTAGACTAGTGGCTTAGGATATCATATGGAGGCCCTATAGAGGATTTCCTAGGTGGCCCAAAGATGGAGTGCAGTTATGTTATATTAGGGTTAGTTGTTGGTTAAATGACCATTAGCATAGAATGTATGAGTGATTTCAGTATGAGCATGTGACTAGGTAGTTTTGGGTTCCATAGGATATGCCTATAATAACATGGGTGTGGGTGAGGAGTGCATGGGTACTGGTGAGAGTAAGATCTCATGGTAGGCCTACTAATGCTAAGTTAGCATAATTACCTTTGGATGCATGAGATGTGGATATAGATATTCTTGATGTAGATGATGTTGGATGCATAGAAGAATTTACCACATGGTGGGTGAGGTATCAATGGGATATATTATATCTTGTTGGTGGAGGTGATGCCCCCAAGTATGAGGGCCCAAATCTAATCTAGATGATGGGTGGTAAGTATCATTTATATTTTGAGTTGAGTACAAGTTTGATTTTGTGCATGTTTTAGCTTGCTTTGAAAAATGTATCTCTAATGTAATGTTGTACTTTTTACATATAGGTAGAGTGGAAGGTTCTTAGGATGAATCAAAAGCTAGGGTAAGAGGTGGAGATAATAGGTTTTGGGAGACCATCATTAATTCTACACTTCATCAGCTCACATGGCATGTCCCTGATGATGCTGTGAAGGAGGTTTTGATAGAGTGAGTGATAGTTACAACTAGAATTTATGTTCATTTATTTAACAGGGTTGCTATAGCTATAGTTGCATATGTTAAGGTAGTGGGAGAGTGAGATGAGCTAAGAGATGAGCAAGATAGGCATATGATGCCTCCTCTTGATTATGAATCAGTGAGTACATGGATTATGGATGAGTACATATATTTGAAGAGGTGGTATGCAGACTTGCATGAGGAGCATGGTCAGTTACTAGAGTGAGATAGTTAGTGTAAGAGGCATTTGGGAACTCAATGAGGTACAAGGATGTCTATCGTGAGACTAGATTATTAGGCTAGTACTAGAGGAGAGAGTGAGACTAAGAGTGAGGGCATGATGCCCATTCATTATTGATTATATTTGATACAATGTATATGTATTTAAGAACCTGGTTATATATATATATATATATATATATATATATATACTAGTTTGAGTTTGGATTTACTCATATCCATGTTATGGATTCTAGAATATACTGGTATTATAATGTTTTGATTTGAAATAGTTGATTTTATGTTGATGTTAAAGTTGTATATGCTTGGTAAATGGTACTCAGGATATATGACTTGATTGTTTTGATATATTTGGTAAGATGGCATTTAGGATATGATTCCCTTGTTTAGGATATGTTTGGATGTGATGTTTTATATGTAAGCAAAAAAATTATTAGTTTTTTAAATTGGTAAAATTGATTTGGTAAAGTGAATTGGTTTTTTATTAGGATATAAGTAAGGTCTAGCTTTTGAGATTGGTAACTTGTTTAGATAAGTTGAATTAATTTGAGATTAGTAAAGGGTTTAGATCAATTGATTTAGTAAGATTTGGACTTTGATAGGTTGGTTTTGGGCTATGGATAGTTAGAGGTAATTAGTAACATTAATTTTTATTAGGGGGGATGTAAGATATCACTGTGTGCATATTACCTCCTTGAGAGTGGCTCAAGAATACAAAGGTTAGCTAAACCTTTGGCTCCATCATTGCCCTACTAAGTGAAGCTTACAAACCAAAAACTAGTGTGATTATACATTGTATTATTCTATGTTGTGTCACTATCTAAACCCTGTTGAATAACTAAATAAGTAACCATATTACTCATGTTGTGTAGGAACGTGTTATACATCTGAAGTTGTTTGTTATGTGCTAACTGTAGTTGTGTGTGAAGTTTTATAGAATTTAACTTTATTGGTCATGCAGATGAAGTTATGTGCTATAAATAAGGCTCATATATTTTTAATCGAATACCATGTGGACTCTATTGTGATGTATATGACTGAGTAATATATAGATACAGAGCTAAAACCTGTGCTGAGGGATCATTTAATCTTAATCATAACAGTTTTTTACATGAGATAGGACCCAAAAAATTTGCCCATAGTGAATATTTATCATGAGTGGTACTCTATTATTATGCCTATGACTCTACTAGATATGTATATGTAACTACACTATGTATCCCTCAAACTACAATGTTATATATGGGTTGTTGTTTTTCTACTATTTTCCAAACCTTTAAAGGTGATGGAATAGGAGATCTCCTATGAGATTCTATTTTAAAACCTACATTACACTCATGATGAGTGACCGATGATTCATGTAAAGGAATGTCCTGGGATGACTTAATCATGGATGAATGAGGTCTAGGGTTTTATAATGGAGGATATCCTTGTGCCTCCTGTGTGAATGATATGATACCATTATCAACACATCTAGTTATGCAATCTCTAAGTTCCAAATAGTCATTATCTCTATGTCTATGGATATAATGATAGTTACAAAAAGGTCGATGTGGCTATCTATGTAAGAGACATGGATATCATAGATGAGTATAAGGTAATGTGATTAACCTCCTATCTAGTAGTGTTGATAATATGTTAGATGGGTTATCCCACTCTAAATCAAATTGTAGTGGTGTTTTGTTGTTATCTATAGTGTAGAATGTAGGTTATGCTTTAAAAATTAGATCTTTATTCTGGTTGCTTTTTTGGTTGTGGTCTTCTATCTCATTTATGACATGGTGGATGTTGAGTGCTAGGATCTATAACTAAAGATGATGATATGAAATCTAGAGTGATCCAATCAATTGAATTTACCTTAATCAATCCTAATTTATTTTTCAAAGATAAAATTGTATAACACAAGTGTCTAAAAGAAGACTCTATGTGATATAGTAGATGCTTGAGTAGAGGTTGGCAAAGTCCCTTAATAAAGATAATTTGAATATCTAGATCTATTGGTGTGTATATCAATTTGAACATGTGAGCCTTGAATCTTAAGATATACTCACTAACTAGCTCTGAAGAATTTTGATGTAGTGTGGCAAGTTTATCATATGTAACATGAGGGCATGTGTTTATGATGTAATATTTGAGAAATGCCTCCTCTGAGTCATCATATGTGTGCAATGAACTAGAGTAGATGAAAGAATTAATTCTATGTTTCCCCCACTAATGTCTATCAAAATAACTTGAGTAGAATCAATAGTCTCGCATGAGATGGCAAATCCTTTTAAAAGGCCTAAAGGTGTATGAATGGATCTCTAATTCCATCAAAGTGAGGCAATGATAGTATCTATAATTTTTTAGGCAATGAATATTTTATGAATGTCTTCAGAATAGGGTTACAATGTAGATCATTGGGATCCATCCAAGACTTGTAAGCTATGTTTTCCAAGCTAAGCAGATGTACTTGGTATTGTAATTCACCAAGTGCATACATTAAAGAGATGATCTTTTGGGATGGTACATTAGTATCTTGAAGTGGTTATTTTAATCATTTAATTTGATTGTAATTTTTAACCATGGGAATACTAAATTTAGCAATTGGATCATAAAGAGGTGGTTTGCTCAATTGAACCTTGGGAGTAATGGTAACTTAGACCTTACTAGAGGGATGTGGGCTACCATTCTCTTTAGGTGAAGAGTGAGAATTGGGTTCTATTGTAGTGAGTGGTGACTTGGGAGATTCACTAGTATCTTTATGTTTTGGTGAATCACATTTTAATTGAGTAGAAGATGTAATATTAGCATTATTGGAAATAAAATCATTCATATAAGTAGAGACATCATTTGGAAGTGCATTATGTTTGAGAGGAGGAGTGAGAGAAGATATATAAACATGAGATGCATATTCTTCTTCACTATGTGCACAATTATCATCATAATTATCATGTATGTAATATTGTTCATAATCACTCTCATTTTCATATTCTTTGGCATGCTCACTATCATATTCATTATCACTTCCATCATTGCTAGGGAGAGGTGTAATAGAAGGATTTAATTATTTTTCAATATGCCATAAATTATCATTTGACATTGGAATATCATGTGCATCTATGTTATCCATTAATGAATGAAAGACATGCATTATTTTCATGTGAAATATGAGAAGTAAGAGAAGGAGATTTTTCATATGAACATTCTTTTGATAAAGTAGAGTTAAGAACATGAGATGTATCATTTAAACTATGTGTAGACACCAAAATCATGTCTACCCCTTGGTCATCCTCCCCCCTTGGTCCCCTTGGTCCACCTCCTAACACAAATCCTAGCCCCCTCAATTACTAAATTAAAATAATCAAATATTTTAATTTAGTAGCCCCCTTGCCACTTCACCCATGCCACCTCATGCCACCTCGGATTCCTCTCCTTGGATCCCCTCACCCCATGCCATGCCTTAATGACCCAAATCCCATCTTAACCCTTCCTCTCACGTTCATTTAAGCCCCTCTCAACCATTTTCCCAAGACATTTGACCCTGGCAGCTTGTAAGAATGGGCAGAAGGCTAAAATTAGCCTCTGTCCCCATTTTAAAGCCACCAATGTCGGTCATTATGCGGCTGACGTTGGCGGTTCTACCAGTGTCGATTGCCTTTAAAACCATTTTTCTGCCTCTGTTCTGTCCCCCATGAATATGAACTCTTTTGCACTTAGCATTCGACCTCTCTCTCTCTCTCCCTCTTGCACAACAAACATCACCAGCTACAGGTACTCTACAGAAATAGCTCCAGACTATGGGACAAAAGGCATTGCAAGTCTGTCAACAGCATCAACAACAGGTCTTCTTCACTCTTCCTTCAGCAAGTAGGAGATAAGTATTTCTTTGTTTTCCATTTTAGTTTTTATTTGGAATTCATCTATCATTTAGCCTATTGCCCAGACCCAACCTGCTCTTCCCTGAGAGGCTGAAAGGCCTTCTCTAATCCCTGTCTCCCTGTCACCCTGTTCTCTCTCTAGTCTCTTATTCAGACCATATTTATTGCCTTACAGCCCTTCACAGACCTCCAAAACAGACTCTCTGACCTCCAAATAGGCTCTCTGACCCCCAAACAGAATCTCAAACCACTCTACAGATTATAAATCAGCCCTAAAACTTGTCCTAGGCCATTACCCCAACCGACCTCGACCATTGCCCCTACCGACGTCGGCAGACTAACCGACGTCGGTGACCTTACTTAATTGACGCCGACAGAACCACTTACATCGGTGACTATGGAAAGTAGATTGCTGCATACATGTATGCATTTGCTTCTTTTTCTTTTATTCTATCTTTATCATTTCTATTTTTGATTATATTCTGATTTTTATCATTGGACTATCATCCTCCAAGGAGTCTTTGTACTTCTAGGACCAAGCTTTCGCTTGGCAGTCCACTTTCTAGCTATCTAACAACTTCTATGTTTGAGTCTCTTTTTTCTATAGGTGTCATCCTCCATAACGAAAGAGGAGTTCTCTTAGTCATTTGAATCTGGTGTGCAAGACTTCATCTGGGTACGTATAAACCCTTGACCATTTATCTTAGTTTCTCATTTCCTTTTGAATGTGAAAAGCAAAAAATTGTTTGGAAACATTATGGCACACCCAGTGGGACCCTAGGGTCTTCCTTGGGTTCTTTTTCTTTCTTTTCATATAGGTGCATTAGGTTTCTCCTTTTCACCTCTTTCTTCTATCTCTTCCAAAAGACACTATTAGCAAAAATTAAAAAGAATCATTCTTGTTCTTTCTTTTCTTGCATCTTAGACTAGTCAAAGTCATACTCTTCAACCTCTTCTCACTTGTTTGCATACAAACTAACATTTCAATTTGGGCTTAAAATACATTGCATTTCATTTCTTCTTGACTGCATACTTAGTCCACATTGAGTAATTAAAAACTGCATCATGAATTAATCATAGTCCACTTATGTTACACAACCAAATCACTTGCACAAATCAAACATCAAAACTTACCTGAGACAAGACCCGATTGGGATTTCATCACCCAGCAGATACCTTACCCATCCCAGCAATCCCACTTGGACTTCACTACCAAGGGGAAAGCCCACTCTGTTCTCTGGTAGAGGATAATCTCTAGGGGAAGTATATACTGGCTAAGTGAGCCCAGCTTATCACTGGGTTCATGAAGTGAGGGGAGCTTGCTCCTTAGCACCAGGCCACGTACAAAACCTAACACAGACTCTTGAGCACTGAAACAAACCTGAAACTAGCTCTAGACTACTTCTTCTAGGACCCGTCTCAAAAGCCAACTTCCTAAACACATTCTAAGGCATAAGCCACCATGATCTTAATAATTTATTATTAGGAATCTAATGTTTAGGGTCTGCTTGTGTTCATCTTCTTTTTCTATTCTTATCTAGTTGTTTCAGCTAGAGAGGACATTTTTCTTACCTTGAATGGTTTTGACTCACAGTCAAACCAAGGCTCTTGTTGACCACGCGAGGCATCAACTGCTTCCACCTTCGCCGTCCATAACCAGTCCCTTAATGGAGTTTCATTCAGAGATTAAACGAACTCATACTCGACCGACCCCAACTCAGACCCCCATTGTCCCTAAAGGGGACCAAGATTTTGAAAGATTCTTAGACCTCAATGTCAAAGCCCTGCAACATTATCTCACGTGAAGCCGAACGTGAGACTCCTTAGGCAACTAAATGTATGGGATGCCAACCTCTTTAGTCAAGACAGCAGCCATATCGACAGCATCTATGGTTCAACCCATAAACACCCAGGTTGCCACCTCGACTAATAACCAGCCCATGACCAACATTCTAAGAGTGGCCTCTCCTTCCATCTCTGGGCCCACTTCCACAGGGGTTTCAACACCCCATCAACTGTAGACTATCCAGCAAACCTCTACCCCTTTCCAAAATCTAGTTGTCTCTATCCCACCTACTCTCACCCCCATCAACACCAAGGTGGCCACTCATCCTTGGCTAATGTTACCACTATCCAACCACCTATGGTAACATCAAGCCTAGCCATGCCTTCTACCTTCACAGTGCAACCACCCTTGGCCTCCACTTCTATCCCAACGACTAGCTATCAATACATTACACCCATACAAGTGCAACCGACTACGTCGTATGCCCCTTCTAGCATCTTCCATGCACCCTATAATCTAGGGGGCACTCCACCCATCAATCTGTCAGCAGACATAATCAAAATGCTGATGGACAAAATGTCTAGTCTCGAAACCTTTGTTTCTGGTTCATGCAATGCCCTTTCATATGAGCAAATTTGCAACGAACCCATTCATCCTTTCGTCCCAATCAAGTTGTATCCCAGTCAGTGGGAGATTCCTAAATTTTCTCATTTCCAGAGTAAGGAAGACCCACAACAGCACCTATGGGCATTCAGACATGCCTGTTATCTCATAGCCCATGATGATGCATTACTTTTATGCACATTCCCCATGTGACTTTCAGGTGCTGCTCTTGACTGGTATAACTCTCTCACTAGCCATTCTCTTTTCACATTCACCCAGCTAGCCCAACTCTTCCTCAACCACTTCTCTATTAATATCACCAAAAAGGTCTCAATCACAGATCTGTATTCTATTCGGCAGTTTGAGGATGAATCCATAGCCAATTTTGTTGCTCACTGGAGAGGCCTAATCAATCAACTCTCTTTTTCTCTGACCCAACCTAAACTCATCAAACTCTTCTCTCAGGCCTGTGCCAAACATATTTCTTCTACCTTATGGATTCAGACATTCTGCACCTTTGAGGAAGCCTTCACGATGGCCCGCAAGCTTGAACTACGTGCCATCGAGGAGAACAAAGTCAAGTTGCGGAGTAAAAACCCCAACACCAAGACCAATGACTCTTCCTCTAAACCTTCCTCATCTAATCCCAAATCAAAGGCATTAGCAAATGTTGTAGTCATTAGACCTTCATCCTCTTCAACAACCAACCAACCCAAGCTATCCACATCCCAAAGTATCACTCAACAATTCCAACAAAGATATGTGTAGTGACAGTATACTCCACTAGGAGAGTCATATGCATTTGTGCTGGACAAACTTGTCAAACAGGGGGTTCTTAATCTCCCCCAAATCCGATTGCCTCCATAATTTGATCCCTCATGTGCCATCCCTACGTGGTATAGGGAGAACAACTTCTGCAGCTATCATCGTGTTAAAGGCCATGACACGGGCAACTGCAAGACTCTTAAAAATATCATTCAAGACATGCTAGATAAGGGTGACCTCATCCTAGACAATCCAAATGTGCCACCCAATCAAAGCATAGACATCTTCAAGCAACCCTTTCCTAATCATCCTCCTACCCAAAACAATGTGCAGACCATGACTGATGACACTCAAGAACATAACATATGCACAGTCAATACAGTCTCGCCTCTCATCCCTGACCAACCTCTCTCACAATCTCAAGAGGTTAGTCAACCCATCAGTCCATCACACATGGATGAACCTTCTTCTCCTGTCACCTCTCCATCGACTTCTCTTATATTAGAAGATGCCTCAACCCTACCAGCACCACCAGTCTCACCGTCCTCCTTTTTGCTACCTATGGAGGACCCTGCCCTTCCTACTCCTCAACCACAAGTGGAGGGCGCAATCATCCCTGCCCTCTACCCTCTTGAGGAGCCACGTTCTCTGGTTCCTTGTCCACCAAGGGAAGAACCTATCTCTCCACCTTCTTCAACCAAAGATGAACCTATTATGACTTCATCATGCCTTGGGTCCGAGATTGCTACACCAACCTCATTTTTGGCCCTGTAATCGTCCAC
This sequence comes from Torreya grandis, assembly GCA_037957365.1. Classification (NCBI taxonomy): domain Eukaryota; kingdom Viridiplantae; phylum Streptophyta; class Pinopsida; order Cupressales; family Taxaceae; genus Torreya; species Torreya grandis. The sequence continues at coordinate 448,249 of JARHVA010004059.1, forward strand.
ATCTTCTGGAGGACCAAAGCCTCATTTGACATCTTCTCAACCATTTTCTTGATTAGTGGAGAAACTAGGACTTCTCCCTTCGAGGAAAGTGGAGCATCAGGTATTATGGGAGTGACTCAAAGCTCTTCAGCATGCCCGTTTCGTCTCATCTCATGCCATCAACTCACCCTTGACAAAATCTCCCAAGACTTCTAACAAAGACTAGACTTCCACTTCTAAACCTTCAAAACTACAACCATCTATGTCAAAACCAAAACCCTCATCCACCACATCAAAACCAATCAAAACACTTGATGTTTGCCCTATCCCTAACCTCACTCACCCATAAGTGAAGGTAGACTTAGACCAGGCCCCGACCAATAGTAGTCCTCAAACCAAACCGAAAAAGACTGCTCAACCATAGAGGTGAACTCCTCCTCCACCATCATCATTTCCTTCCATCTTGGGCCCTCATCCTTCGACCATAATAGGAGTGCTCCCCACTCTAACCCCTAATCAAAACAAGTTGCCTCTGCTACTTCCTTTGCCTACCACTAGCCTACCCTCTTTAAAAAATTTGGCACCTTCACGAAGAAAGTGTCATCTTCACATGTGACCACACCATCAACCCAAAAGGTGGTATGGAAGCCTCCTTCAACACCACCCAAGCAAAAGTCACTAGCATCTCACACATCAATGAGCACAGACCCTTTAGTGGGCTCATACTCTTTGATATTGCACTAAATTTTGTAGACCTCTAGCATAACCCTTTTGCCTATCAAGCCATTCCATCCCCTCAGGTCAAAGCCTTCCTGGTTTGACGATACTAAGATTTGCCTATATCATCATATGCTAGGACATGATACTGAGAATTGTTGTGCCCTCAAAGCTGTCATTCATTGATACATGGAAAAAGACACTCTTTTCCTTGAGGACACTATCGATCGGCCCCTGACACCTTCCCATATCCCTCCAACCTCTTTAACCACATCGACATCTCATCAGTAGACAATGACCCCTCCTTCTCCTTCACCTCCTATCTTCAAAATTAATGCCATCCACATAACCACCAAGTCACAAAAGGACAAGGCAAAAGAAAAAGCCACCATTCCTTGGACCTATCCCTTTGTCAAGCCGCCTCAACTGCCAAAACCTAAAATCTCTATCCTAGGTACATCCCAACCCTCTTCTTCTTCTTCAGGGGTAATCCATGACTCCATGTTAAAATAGCTTCACCAGATGCCCATGAAGATGACCTTGTATGACCTCATCTAGAGTTCACCCCAGCATCATCAAGCTCTGATCCGAGCCTTATAGGCAGTGGAGGTCCAACTCGAGGACCCTCAACCACTAGCTACCCTGGTCCATTCATTATCTTTTATTGCCTCTATCACTTTTAGCAATTCTAAAATTCCTACATCTACTTCAAAATATCAGGACGATGCTCTCTTCATCACTGCCTATGTTGATCGAACCTGCATTAAGTGAGTTATGATTAATGAAGGCACTAGCATTAACATCATCTCTACTCATGCCTTTGATCAATTGGCCCTCCCTAAGAATTGTGTATCCAAAATTGATGCAATCTTATGATCCTTTAATGACACCACTGCCACAACCATTGGCACCATCATCCTCCACATTCACGTTGGCCCGCGCATAGTCCCAGAGCTCTTTTACATCATCAAAGGAGAGTTTCAATATAACATGTTGTTAGGCCAACCTTGGATCTGTGCCATGGCTTGTGTTCCCTCTACGCTACACCGTTGTGTATAAAAAAGCACGATGGGTAAGTCCACATCATTCCTACTGACCCATCACCTTTCAAAACTTGTAACATGACCTATCAGCCAAATGACATTCTCATTCCTCTCAAGACATCAACCTAGACACTACCTCCCTCCACAGAAGCTTTGACTAGTTGAAAATGGCAGTCGCCCTCACACCACCTCTTCAAGCGACAACCAAAGACCCCATGGCAGATATCTTCCAACAACTTTCACTTGGGGAATATCGCTTGCTTGCCTTAGACATGTTCCAAACTCTACAAGAGTATGGACAGCTTCACCACAGCCCCAGTTATGACCATCAGATCAGAATGATCATGCCTTATGGTCCTCTTAGTCTTCAAACCAATCTCATTTATGGGGGGCTCAATCAAGCTCCTACTGATGAGAATCCTCTCTCTTCACCTCAACCATTCACATCTGACTTTTCCTTTCTTGGCAACCCTATCTTTGCACACACCTACCTTTATAGGTGTGCATGGAAGGGTTTCAGCTTCAGGCGCTATGAACAAGGCTCCCATCAGCCCATCAAACCATTTAATGATGACAATGCTAAGAAATAATATGGCCTAGGGTTTTAAGACCCTACTCAGGCTTTTTCAGACCTTTGCCCCAAACCCACCATCGACCAATCTCCTCTAAGCTCACATATTCTTCCTCCACCTACAGAGTCAGTGGTTTCCATTCCTCCTGATTTTTTTTTTTTGCATAAACACCATCCACCTAGAACCCCTGACCTATCACCTAAATGGGGTGTCCAAGTCTCTCCCTCTCATCTATCCCAACATGATAGATGATGAGTCAGCATCCATTAACACTTTCTGCTACGTAGACAATGATGCCATTCTCTCCTACATGGGCACTAACGACTCTTTCATCTAGTGCTCCCTCCCTTCTAAAACCTAAGTCATGTTAAATGAATCAACCATTAACATTAACCTCCCCTCTTTTGATGTTCCTCATGTCTTAAATATTGGCCAATCTCTAGACACTTAGGAGTAGCTTGACTACACCCAGTTTCTCTCAGACCATAGCCAAGCCTTTGCTTGGACCTATAGTGACATGCCTGGCATCGACCCCAACATCTCCACTCATAACATCATCACCAAACCAGAGGCTAAGCCTATTAGGCAAAAGCTTCAAAAGATGCATCCTCATGTTGCACTCCTTGTCAAAGAGGAGCTTCAGTGCCTTCTCTCTGTCTCTTTCATCCAACCCATCGACTATCCATAGTGGGTCTCTAACATCATCCCTATTCCAAGGTGACTGGGGGGATCCAGATTTGAATGGACTATCGTGACCTTAACTTAACCTATCCCAAAGATGACTTTCCTCTTCCCAACATTGACTAACTTGTTAATCTCACAGCCAGTCATGAGATGCTATCACTTATGGATGGGTTTTTAGGATACAACCAAATCCTAATTGTATTGAAAGATCAGCACAAGACTACCTTCATCACCCCATGGGGGACTTTCTGCTATTGGGTCATGCCTTTTGGCTTGAATAATGTAGGTGCCACTTATCAGTGTGCCATGACTTACATTTTCCATGATCTCCTCCACAAAATCATGGAGGACTATGTGGATGACCTACTAGGCAAGTCCAAGCTTCGCCATGACCATTTGACCATCCTCAAGATCATCTTCTCTCACCTTCTTCAATACAATGTCTGCCTTAACCCTAAGAAATGCGTCTTTGGGGTCCTCTTAGGCAAGCTCCTGGGTTTCATCATTTCTTTCCATGGCATCGAGATAGATCCTGCCAAGATCTGTGCTATCCTCGAGATGCCACCTCTAACCAATCTCAAGTAGCTTCACAGTCTACAAGGGAAGCTCTAGTCCATCTGCCGCTTCATCTCGCAGCTTTCAGATTGCTGCCAACCTTTTTATCATCTCCTCAAGAAGGACGTCTCCTTTAAATGGGATAAGGACTTCCAAGAGGCTTTTGAAGCCCTTAAACGCTATCTGGTCTCTCCACCAGTCCTCATTCTGCCTAAAGATGACCAACCCTTCTACCTTTACATCTCAGCCACCAACCATTCATTAGGTGCCATGATCGCACACCGAGACGAACATCACCGTGAGCAAGTGGTTTACTATATTAGCTGAACACTTGTCAACTATGAAACTCGGTATACTCATACCAAGAAACTCTATTTGGCATTAGTCTTTACTGCTACCAAGCTCTACCATTATCTTCTTAATCATAAGACCTTTGTCATCACTCACACTGACCCTCTTAAATACATGCATTCCAAGCCATACCAAAATCAATGTATGGCTCATTGGCTCATGCTGCTTACTGAGTTCGACTTCAAATTTATCCAGTAGAAATATATCAAGGGCCAAACCATCACTGACCAACTGGTAGATGCCCCTCTTCCCAACAATCAACCTTCTCAGTGTGAGTTTCCCAATGAATCTATCACCACGCTTTCCACTGATGACACCGTCTATCAAATGACCATGTTCTTCGATGACTCCAAATGTCAAATCGGTGGGGGTGTAGGTGTCATCCTCATCCCACTCGAAGGTGAGCCCATGCCTCTATCTTTCAAGCTCGACTTTGATTGTACCAATAATATGGCTGAATACAAAGCCTTAATTTTAAGACTTCAAATTGCCCTTTCTCTCAGCATCAAGTCCATCAGCATCTTTGATGACTCGCAACTTGTCATCAATCAAGTCAACGGTTCATACCTCTGTAAAAATGAAATTTTGCAAAGGTATAAAAACTGTGCTGACACTCTTCTAGCCTCTTTTGACCATTACCTCTTGCAGATTGTTCCACGCTCCACGAATAAGTTTGCTGACACCATGGCTTCTCTTGCCTCGCATATCCCATCATCATCTTCATCTAGACTTTTTGTCACGGTGCATCATGTGCCATTGCCTTCATACATTTCTCCTAACATCAACCACATCAACACCATAGACTCTAGTCCATGAGATGATTGGTATAAGTAACTTGTGGACTACTTATCTCTTTTTGTCATTCCTCCCAATCTCTCTAGCAATGCATGGCAAGCTTTCATCAAATGCATGGCTCGCTATACCATGCTAGGGGGTCTTCTCTATAAGCGAGGCTTCGACAGACTCCTTCTTCACTGTCTAACCTCCAATGAAGCCTCTCATGCCATTAAATAGGTTCACAATGGGATTTGTGGTAGACACTTCAGTGGGAACTCGGTTGCCAAGTGCATCCTTCACCTGGGCTATTATTGGCCCACTCTTCATCAAGACTATAGTGACTATGTTCAGCATTGCATCAAGTGTTAGCAGCACTCTAACTTGCTTCATCTCCTTAGCCACACCTTACAAGTCGCTCAGAATTTTTGGCCTTTTTTGCAATGGGGCTTAGATCTCATCGATGAGATTAACCCTCACTCATCTCTTCATCATCAATCCATTATCACCGCCACTGAGTATTTCACTAAATGGGTAGAATCCATTCCTCTTATCTCCACAAAAGTTGACAAAATTGTCAACTTCATCAGCACTCACATCATCTGTAATTTTGGTGTCCCTCATAAAATCATCACCGATAATGGCAAGTCATTCAAAAACAAAACTATCCAAAAACTCTGTGACTCATTTGGCATCAAGCTCTGCTTCTCTTCACCTTACTACCCACAAGCAAATGGGCAGGCCGAGGCTTCTAACAAAATCTTGACTAAAATTCTCATAAAGGTGGTCAATGACACTGGAAGGGATTGGCACATTCACATTCCCTTCACTTTGTGGGCCTACCACACTAGCATCCAAACCTCTATGGGTGCTACCCCTTTCTCTCTAGTGTAGAAAACAAAGGCTATCCTACCTCTCAAGGTACAGATCCCATCTCTCCACATCTCTCTGCATGACATTCTCTCTAATGATGACTTTCATCAAGATCGCTTAGCTCAACTTGAGTTACTTGATGAACGTTATCTTGCTACCCTCAATCATCTCCATGTCTATCAAAATCACATCAAGCGAGCCTATGACAAAAATCTGTGAGAATGAGATTTCAACATTGGAGACCTCATCCTCAAAGAAAATCAGCATGTGACCAATATGGAGTGAAGTAAATGAGGAAATTTCACCCCTAATTGGCTTGGACCTTTCATCATCACACACAAGTATGGGTCAGGGACTTATCATCTGTCCTCTCTCGATGAACGGCCAGAACCTGAGCCTCTTAATGCCTTGCATCTATGACCATTCTACTGTTAGTCGAGTACTCATTTACTTGACATTTAACTTGAGCTCGTCCCTTGAGCAATCCCCATCCTCTTAATCCTCATTCCTTTCAATCCTATTTCCCTTAACAAATCCTATATAACCCTTTTATAAAGTAGGGATGCTTTATCTTAATAAAAGGGAGCCCTTGAACTTCTATAGTCTTGTCCATGACTCAAAATTCTATCAAAAATAAATCAAGATGTCAAAATATCTAAGGTCACAAAATCAAAAAGATAGATTGCTCCCTCGAAGGACAGTTGTACTATCATTGTTGTAGCTAATAGACTGCTCCCTTGAAGGATAGCTATTCAAAGCCCTTATATATAAAGCAAAAATATAGACCACTCCCTCGAAAGATGGCTATGACTCAATCTTGCTACAAATAACACTTTCTTAGAATCTTCCTGCATTGATTAGTTTCACAAATGACCACAAAGCAAAATGACATCTCTATGTAGACTTCCCGCATTGATCAGTTTGCTCAAAAAAAAAAAAGGTCATGGACTTGGCTTGTAGTTGTCTCAGGGTCTCCTATAAAAAGGGGCAAGGTTATCTCTGCTCAAAAATGGGTTACCCTATCCTCTCCTCTCACATCACCTACTCAAGGGACTTCGAGCTCATTTTAATGTCAAAGTGATTTGATTACCTCTTTAACACAACCCATGGTCAACGATGTAATGCATGAATGGGGCTCTTGGTTCTAACAACCCCTATCTATGCTATCATTTTGGTCCTTGTCAATAAAAGGGCGATTATGCCTTTCACTTTTTGCCCATGCACTTTGGTCATATTCAACCACATCATTTGCCAAATCAACCCAACCTTTTTTAGACCATTCACATAGCCTATTCACACTAGTTTCTATGGACACCAATACACATGGAAACTATCGACCACAATTTATGTCAAGCATAAACCATTACTTACTGAAGTATAAATAGACTCATTTCATTTTTAGCAAACATCCATCACCTGATATGGACACTTGCTAGGGATGAAAAACCCTGACCAATGTTACAAAATACACCATTTGGAAAAGGCTGTAACATCTTTCTCCTCATCATTTCAAGCATGTCCCCTCAGACATATAGGATGTGCTGAATCATTCTCATGACCAGACCAACTCTTGACCACTTTGTCTCCTCATCTGAACTACATTGATCTGAGGCCCTTAGGACAAGGGCTATGTAGGTAGCCCTTAGATGATAGGATGTCCTCTGGGGTTAGCTTGACCACCCTCGTTTGTTCATCTACTTGATGGACAAACCCTATCCTCTTCTAACCATAACTTGACCTTGACTAAAAACAATCAACCACCTTGACCCTCTTCCTCCCTTTTTGGGAGAACTACATTGACCTGAGGCCCTACCAATAGGGGCTATGTAGGCAGCACTTAGTTGACATGGGGTCTTCTGGGGTTAGCTCGACCATTCTCTTCATCACTTTCTTCTATCCCATTCTCTCGTCACCTATCAATCACATCACAACTAATCACATGTTTCCACAATCATTAGCATAATCATTTTAATCATTTTCATCATAGTCATAACATAAATATCACTATCACATTACATTAATCATCATCATCATAATCATTAACCATAACATTATCATCATCACATTAGTCATCATAACATCATAATCATAAACATAATATCAAAACATGCATCATTCACATAATATCAAATGTTGAAAACATTAAAACACATCCATAACATTTCTCATAACACTTTTCCATGATCCAAAAATATCTCATCATATATATATCAAAATCTTTTATACAATAGACACAATCTGTGTCCGTCTCTCTCTCTCTCAAATAAATATACATCTCTCATCATCGACTCACAGGCTGATATATACATCAAAAAATCTCAAAAACTAGCCTCAAGGTTGTGGTTGTGGCGGTCAAGGCAGTGGTTGTGATGAGGCTGTATCATCTCCACTCTCTAATCTGTGCCATTTGTGAGCACCTAAAGTAGTCACACACAACGCAGACCTCTATCAGTTCTGCTCATCTCTCATCTCGAAGTATCATTGTATTTGAGGGAACTCCCTGATAGCTCCCTCATAATACATGATCTCATCCAATGCAGTCCTATACCTAGCTATAGGTATAGTCTATGATGGACCCATATAGCTTGCTGCTATCCCCTACACTAAGCCCTGTGGCTGTGAAAATGCCAGCTACACTGACGCTGACTGTGCTGGCCCCTATGATCGCTGCTGTAGTGGTTACTAACTCGGGCCCTATCCCCTAAAAACCTATCCTACCACTACTTATGCTTGGGTTGTAGCTAGTTGTCCCTGTAAAATGGTGACTTGCCCTATCAAAATAGTCACTTGCCCTATCAACTCAGCCACCTATCCCTATAAACTTGTGACCTGGGTCTCCAACATGGCCACTCACCCTCATGCTGCATCCCTCTCCTGGATGGCATCATCCCTCTCCTACCACACCATATCTCTATCCCTGATAATTGCCTACAAATTAGGCTATGGGCTAACCTGTACTCCTATGTACTGCCCTACCCACCATGCCGTATAGGCCTCTATACACCCTGGGTCATCTATCCCAGGTCCTGCCAATAGCTCCTCAAAATTAGGGCCCTTTGTCTCCTCTGGTAATGGGAGTGGCACCTCTATATCGTCCTACCTGTACAGTGGGAAGGTGGGAGGCACATCCTGTAGTAGCCCATACTAGTGTTGTACTCTCTCCAATGGTATCCTCTCGAGCTTGCCAGCTCGCCTGCCCCTAACCCACCTGATGCTTTGAGTCCCAACCATCTGCTCTCCCTGGTCTCTGAATGTTGGATACCCTAGATATGGTCTCCAGACGATGTCTGCTGGAATTAGGGCCTCTAGTACCCCTTAGTAGTAGTTGATGTCCCTGACTACTCCATCCACCCACGTCTACACCATAACCTCGTGCCATCACCTGAAGCCAACTCTGAACCTAGCTTGGATAGCCACTAGGAGGCTGAGAGGATGCGTGACCATGATGTGCTCGTAGGCCCAATAGTGCAGAAGGTGGCCCATGCATAGACTATACCACTACCACTGATTGATACCCCACAGCTCTCTATAGACTTGGGCCAAAAAGATAGGTGCCCAAGCAAACACAGTCTACTACTCAATCATCTTTGTCAAAACTCTGGTCATGGAGATTAGAAATCTACCTCCCTCTGCATCTGGTAATGCATATACTGTGATGGCGATCATCATAAGGATGGCCAACCGATGTGCATCCTCATCTACCACATATATGGGCTCATAAGAAAAACTTGCTAAGTGGTAGCTCGCCTGAGGGACATGCTCCCCAAATAGTGTGACCATTTATATGTTGTGTGCCTCTCTCAAGCATGCATATATGTCTACTCCATACACCAGTAGCCACAAAATCTAGTACACATCCTCGATTGTGATCGTCAGCTCTCCTATGGGTAGGTAGAAGGTGTTGGTGGAATGGTCCTAGTGCTCGATCAATGCCACCATCAAACTCATATCCCTCGCCATGCGGCAATAGTGCCACAACCCACCTAGTCCCACTACCATCATGTGGGCCCACTCCTCGATGGTCATGCCTCCACGCATCTGCATTAGCAAGGTCAAGAGGAGATCCCACAACATCAGTGTCTACCTTGCCTGCATCCACCAAAAATCAAGCTCATGTTAACCAATGACTACCACTTTCCCTACTCTTCCTATTTGACCAATCTACCTAACTGTCTATGCCTATCCTGACCCTTGAGAAGCCCTTGGCATAGCTTTGACCCTTTAACTTGACCATTTTTCATCACTCCTTTTGACCAGGCAGCCACTTACATTGGTTAGCATACCAGTGATGGCACTCACCTAACTGATGTCAGTCACTTAGTGACCAATGTTGGCAGGTGAGTGACTGATGCCATTCGCTAATCGGCTAACACCGGTCACTAGTCGGCTGATGCCAGTGAACCCACTGACATCGGCGACTGGTTCGACCCTAGGGCCAAATAGGGCAAGCCCTAAAAATTAGGTCTTCCCCATTCTTTCCCCTTTATCCCCCCAAAACCCTCCTAACTTGCTTCTAACCTATACTAGACCCCCCAGCCACCCTCTTAGCTACCCTTCCCCCTCAATTTCTAGCTAAAACAACAAAAATTCACAAAAAACAAAACCAAATTAAATCAACCAAAAAGGTTCAAATGGGCTTCCTACCTCATCCCGTCGTCGCTGACGTGGTGGCACAATAGGTGCCACTAGTGGTGGACCTCTTGTGGGTCCTCTACTACCCTCTACCATCACCTCTACATCACTCTCTCTTAAGCTCTCACTGGCCCACAACAAGCCTCTACAGCCTCCACTCCAGCTCCAACTCACTCACTCTCTCCACCAATCCCTCTCTACCACCTCACGCTGCCCAATCAGTCAACACTCAGTCACTTTCACTCCCTAAGCTCTAGAGCACCTTTTTCTCTTGATCAACAAATCACAAATGAATTTTGATGGGCTACCAATCCAATTTTATCAGATTTGGCAAGCCACCGATGTCGGCATCAGTGTGCCCTAGGCCACTGATGATGATTGATTTTTGTTGATGTCGGTCCCTTTAGGCCACCGACGTCGATTTTATCATCAACGTCAGTGGCCTTCAACCCCCAAATTTTTCAACCATGACCAAAAACATGCCCCCAATCAGTCAGCTCTCAAGTAGAAGTCATCTTAGCCTTTTAAGGCACACTTGAGATCACTTTTGCCTCCATCCCTCGACCACCAGGCCTTAGAGATCGCAACTATCTCCTCTGACCACTTTCGAGACAACTCTGCCTTGGTTGTTTTGATTGCCTTTGCTACCTCATGACTAGTTAGCAAATTGTCACCAGACCCTCACAAGTATTGGATCATGAGCAAGTTGATCCCCTCTGCTTGTGACTTTTTTCATGTTTTCTAGGAGCACTTCTTGAGCTTGAGATACCTAGAGCATGATGACCCATTAGAGCTACAGCTTGGATCGAATAACCTAATCAACTATGACTAAATGTTGGGGCCCAATTATTTTGATTCTAGCACTCCTCAACCCTTTGACCATGATAATTTGGCCTACCTATCGCGTGGTGTGGTATACGTGCAATCCCACCCTTTACAACATTCACATTTGATCTTCACCCTCTCTATCCATCTCTCTATCAAATTGACACTCGATCTCAGGTTCCCTTCCCTTGACTCTTGCTTTGAGGAGGGAACACCTCATCCCATACCTGGGGCAACCAACTCCTATTTTTGTCTTGTAGTTCATCAAGAATAACCAACAAGACAAAAAGGGGTAAATGTAGACACCAAAATCATGTCTACCCCTTGGTCTTCCTCCCCCCTTGGTCCCCTTGGTCCACCTCCTAACACAAATCCTAGCCCCCTCAATTATTAAATTAAAATAATCAAATATTGTAATTTAGTAGCCCCCTTGCCACTTCACCCATGCCACCTCATGCCACCTCAAATTCCTCTCCTTGGATCCCCTTACCCCATGCCATGCCTTAATGACCCAAATCTCATCTTAACCCTTCCTCTCACGTTCATTTAAGCCCCTCTCGACTATTTTCCCATGACATTTGACCCTGGCAGCTTGTAAGAATGGGCAAAAGGCTAAAATTAGCCTTTATCCCCATTCTAAAGCTGCTGACATCAGTCATTATGCGGCTGATGTCAGTGGTTTTACCAACATTGGTTGCCTTTAAAACCATTTTTTTTCCTCTATTCTGCCCCCTATGAACGTGAACT
>JARHVA010004059.1:1065000-1347500 GCA_037957365.1 Torreya grandis
CAAAAGAGTTAAATGAAGTCAATGCTAAGAGGTGAAACCCTAGATGAAATCTTCCCTAAAGAACTTGTGGGAGGTAATGACATCCCCCTCACAAGCTAAGTTTGCATGAAAATAAAGAAAACATAAAATAGAAAGATTTTAGGGTCATTTTCAAGATTACCTAAACTTTGGTGAGTTTTTGGGGAGTGATTTAGATGATATTCTTTATAAGCCTTGGATTAGACTATTTACAACAGGAATGGCACTTTTGATTCCAAGGGTTCCCTATAGGGGACAAATGGAAGAGCATACACACAACATTCCTCTTTTTGCCAAATAAAAATTTAATTTAAACGACTCTTGCAAATCAGAATTGACAAGTGTGTTAAATTTTAAACCTAAAATAAAGATTTGGTGGTATTCATTTGAACCCTTGGTCTTAGTTTCAAACTTTTAAAACATTCACTAAAACATCTAAGTCCTTTTTTAAACACCAAAACAAGGTTCCTAATTAATTTTTAAGCATGCAAAGGCGATGTAAACATGTTTTGAACAAAAATCAATCTTGGTCCTACAACAAAATTGTTAGAATGTATTCTAGTGTTGAAGCTCTTTTTATCTTAAAATAATTAACTTTAAAAAAGTAGATCTTAGGTTTATGTTTTTTGAAAAATATAATGATCGACGTCAGTTATTACCACCGATGTCAGTTACTCTGACTAACTGAGATCTAATCAATGTCAGTTTTGCTAACTAATATTGGTTAAGCAGGTAACTGATGTTGGTATTACTTGTTGACATCAATTACTATGTAAAACTATGGCAAACAAAAATGACAAAATAAAGTTATAAAATCAATTTGCGAGAGTTTCAAGGTTCCAAATGGATATTTTAGAGTTTTAAAGTGATCTTCTTTAGGTGTGAGATACATCTAGTCCCACTAGGCATGCCAAGATATAGATAGGATTACAAAGCAAGTTAGTCAAGCATTAGTCCATAAATAATGAAACATGCATAAATAAATAACTAACTAATCCTATCTATTCCTATGGGAATTATAAAAAATAACAAGAAACAAATGAAGAAAACAACACCATATTGCCTTCCCAAATGGATTCACCATACCCATGTGACTCAAAAATATGTTCTCCCTTGATCAAGCATCCTTTTATTTATTAAAAATGGTGGTAAGCTCCTCAAATGCCTCAAAAGCACCCCATAAAACCTAGGCTCATGATTCGAAATCACTAAACTAGCCTATCAATAAAGCTTGCAAGCAAAATTTATGATCAAATGCAAAACCTTATGGAAAAAATTTAAAATTATAACTTTGAAATATTCAAGCTTTTAAAGATATTTGAGCATAATAACCTTTCACCAAAATAGCTTAAAATTCATGTCCATGGCCTCTTTATTTATAGATTTTTTAAGAATGGTCAGGATCAACCATGACCATCCATCTCAAGATTGAGATGTGTGGCCATGGATAATCCTAATATTTAGAATTAAATCCATAATTATCTTCATCATGAACTTGGAAGAAGGGGCATTTAAGAGGCATGGGAGGCATTAACTATGCATGGGTGACCCATAATCTTGATATTTGTGGCATTTATGGCCTAGGGATGTCTTCTCAAGAAATGATGTCACTTGATGTTATAGTTAATATGAATAAATATTTAAAAATAAATATTCAACAAATCTCATGGAAAATCCACTTAAGCTCTTGATTTGGATTAATTAGCCTTAAACAAGGTTAATCAACATTTGTGAAATTATTTGAAAATTGGCCCTCAATTAATCAAAATGTTCAAAAAGTCATATTATTGGGTTATAATTTAATTGGAGAGGAACTGGAAGGTGATGTCATATGTGTTAGAGTTGTATTCCCATTTAGGATGTTTCCAACATCAAATAACAAAGGTACGTGATGTATACCAATAAATTAGAAGAAAAGAGTGATCCAAAGCACTAAATGGCAAAGTTGTCATTTTGACTCAAAATGATTTTATCAAAGTTAGCTAGCCCATACAAATCATTTCCCTATTTAGGGATACTTTGACCTAAACTGGTATTTGTAAGTGACAAGTTTGAATCATTTAGGGAATTTTATGGATTTTGACCTAAAATGTGCATTTAAGTGTAATTCAAGTAAGATTGATAATTTTAACACAAATGGTGTTAGGAATTGGATGACTACACAAACCACCCTAAGACTAAAAAATAGGGGTATGTCATCACATGTCACAATATCACTAACTTAGAGACTCAAAGATCCTGATGAGGTGTTCCACCAAGGTCTCCAATTCCTTGAGATCATACCACATGGCATGATCTCAGAACCCTAGGAGGATAGTGTATTTATTCAACCAAATGTTTAATTCTAAAATCCATCAAGCACTTGGGTGAATGAGATTGTGCTACATGGAACCATCTCGCTACCCTAGAGGGCTTGAGTAAGAAAACATTACGTAGAAAAAGATAAATAAAAAGCATTAATAAATTATTTTCAAGAGAAGTGAAAATCATCTAAGGAAAAGAATGAAATTTGAATTTATCTAAAATGAAAGACTAAGATGTGCAAATAATAAAATGACCAATCTTAGACTTAGGCTGAATGAAGGTCACTTTTAAATTGAATGAATAGCTTCCAAGGGTAAGACATGATTTAAATACCCAAGTTCTCTATCTCAAAGCAATTAGGCCCAATGAAACTATACACTTTTAAAAGTCTTAGAAATTTTAATTATAAAGTCTAAAATCCATGAAATACACTATCCTAAATGGCTAACTTGAGACCCTAGAACTCAAACAATTGTATGAAATCTCATAGCATTGAAGATTTAATCAAGTTTAAATTATAAAGCATTATAAACAACTAGACATAATTTCATGTATTAAATTTATTATGGGCTAAATTACTGAGGTAGATATTTATCAATATCATTCGAACCACTAAGAATATTATAGTCTAAAACCTTAGCATGCAAACAAGTGAAATGTCATTAAGCCAAAAAACTAAGGTGAGAATAATATTTAGTAGATTTGAAGACATTTGATATTTAGGAATAGGACCATGTATCTTGTGTGAGAAAGAGGAAGCAACAATTTTTCCAAATTAAGAGGGGCCCCATTTGATTAACTATGTATGGGGTGTGTACAATAAATGATGAATTCTGTAGGAAAATGTTATTATATTTAGAACCTAGGCTATAATTTTCATCCCTGAACACAAAAAAGTGTGTAATTAATCTCTAACACATAGTTATAAAATCTAAAATCTAAATTATATGACAATAAGTGACATACTAAGTTACATATATGTTCAAAGGATATCCATATGTGAAGTGATAGATTTTCCTTTTGTTTCATCTAAACCCATATGAATGAGTTCAGATTGGCTTAAGCATTATAGCTTTGAAAGGAATATTGTTAGGCTAGATGGATTGGGATGGGAATGGTATGGTCATTTATTTACTTCAATCCAGGTGTATATATTCCTAATAGAGATACCTCTATCCCCACTCAAGGCCTTTCTCTATTGCCAACTAGGTTAGAAAGACTGTGATGGAGATTGCCTAAATTACCATTTTAAGGAAGAAACATTAGATCTAACATGTTAAACTTAGTTGTTATTACATCTTCCTTATTTTTAAGGAATGTTACTATTTAATTCATTGAGGGTTGGGGACCAATCCATGGGTAAACAGATTTTTTAGAAAGATCTAATTATTCTAATAATATTAGATAATTCAATGAATTTAACTGTATTATAATGTTGAATTAATTGTTTAGTGACAACCTTTTAACCATAAGATGCAACCATTATAAAATCTAATTTCTTTATTTTGAATCATTGACCTTTGAAATTTATAAGAGATGTAAAATAAATTGCTCCTAGTATATGGGTTATTTTGATGAAAACATGCCTTCCATTCTCCAAATTATAACTCACACTTTCCAAGTTCATCATCAACCATTGAGGTGGATGATACACCTAGGCAAGAGTCTAATTGATTCATAAGGTCTTCCTATTTTCATTTATTTCTCATGCATTACTTTTATTGAGGTACATGCCATGCATTTTAGCAACAAAAAGGTTAGGACAAATTACTAGTAGGACAAACGTTGAACACAAGATACCCAAAAGGGATAAACTAAAAGAACAAGGAACATGAGAAAACACATGAAAATAAAGAAACTAAGCTAATTCTAATATAATATATACATCACTAGACCAATGTGGAACTATTATGAGAACACAGTAGAAGGGATGACTGAGAAGTAGTGCTTCAATAACTATCCATTCACTAGAAATGAAAGATCAATCCATTCTAAATCCTTGAGGCAAAATGAATTTTATCCCAGTAACTCAGATATCTAATATGAGCCAATCTAAAGTTTATCAAACTTAGAATGTTGGCCTTTATTTTTATGGGCTTTGTCCTAAATTAACACAAGGTCAAAAATATTGAAAGATTTCACTTTAGCCTTCTTATAAAACCATATTTTGATAATGATTTGATGCTTGTTTAAGTTTACTAAGGCTTCTTCTCAAGATTTTTATTGTTGGAAAATGTCTAATTGCATTGAATTTACCTTATTATTACCTTCTATGTACTATTACATGAACTTATAAGTGGGTAGTTTGAGTGTAATTGGGAAGATGGGTTCTAGCCATAAACTAGTGAGAATGGTAAGTTCTTTAGAGCTTGAGTATATCTAGTGAAATAAACCTAGAGGGCATACTTTAATAGCAAACATCATTCCCTTGCTCTCTATTATACATACTCATTAATAGAATCTATTAGATTTATGTTAGTTGACATAGCCAACCCATTCTCTTGTGGATAGTAGTTGGATTAGTATTTGAAGATGATCCCATGTTCATAAACCCATTTAGTAAGTTGTGTTGATTGAAATGTAGGGCCATTGTCACAAACTAAGTAAGTTGGGATGTCAAACCAAGTGGTTATGTTTTCCTCTAAAGAGTTGTTATGTCATTTTTTGTTGTTGCCACCATAGTCCACCTTGTATAGTCATGTATGGTAGTGAGATAAAATTTGGCCTGCTAAAGAGTTGGGATTGATGAATCCTATGAAATATAACCCCCATTAGGTGAATGGTGTCCCTTTTATGACTGGTTGCAATGTCATGGCAGCATGGATCTCTCTTTTGTAAAATTCTTGGCACTAGTGGCATGATCAGGCACAATCATGGGAATCCTTATGTCATTTTTTGTAGGATGACCAATGTGTATCCTTTCATGGAAATTAGCCATAACTTCATTGGATTATTCTTCTGATATACATCTGAGGTAGATTCCCTCATTACTTATTATATAGAGAATCCATTTATTTAGCATGTAATGTATGATTTTAATCTAAAAGACCTTTTCTATGTTGAGTTGAATCAAGGGGGTGAATTTTAGTAAAGAAGATAGTGGGTGATGGAGGCATACCAACCTTGTTAAGGCATTTATGTTTGGTTGAATTAGTGGACTATGATTTGAATATCAATCTCAATGATCAAATAAGTGATACCTAGCCTCTAACCAACTTGGTAGGGTTGATTTAAAAATTATATTCTTAGAGTTTATCCATCCATCTACCTATACATTCCCCCATTTCATTTTACACTAACATGATCTTGATGGCTAGGTTTGGAAGAATTTCATGCATTTTATTTTTGAGAATGTAGTGTCTGAATGTTTTTACTACCTCGACCAAGGCATATGCATGTTTATCTAATGTGGAATATATAATTTTTGCATTTTTTAGGTTTGTGCTCATAAAGGTAATTTGGTGATCCTCTTCCTCTAAAATATACATTAAAATTTTATTAATGGTGTGTTTAGATACAAAAGGATAAAGATAGAAGTCTTTAGCATAATCCAAACTAATTAACACTGGTTCTTGCATATGGTGTTTTTAATGCCCTAAAATGTCTATTAGGCTTATCTACTCCAATATACTTTGGCATCCTACACAAGCATAGGATTTAAAGGTTTAATGAACTTATAAAATCTAGAAATAAATTTATAGAAAAAGTTAATTTTCTCAAAGAAGGATTTTAATTCATTCTTGTTATTAGGTAAAGGCAATTGTAATTTACATTAGCACATTCAAGGTTTATATAAATACATTATTTTGTGATGATGTGGCCAATAATATTACCTTCAATGACACTAAATCCACTTTTCTTTGGGTTTAAGGAAATTCCATACCTTCTACATTATTTGAAAATATTCTACAAGTGGCTAGGTGATCAAACTTACATCTAGAAAACACTGTTAAATCATCCATGTAAATTATGATACATTTGAATATTAACCCTTCAAAAGTAAATTAAATATCCCCTAAAATTTTAGCCTTATATTTATTAGACTTAATGGTAATTTTTTTAAATGAAAAAGTGCCCTATTTCATGGTGAATGTAGTCTTAACTTTATCTTATACATTTACTTGAACCTGATTGTACCCTTAGAATCCATCCAAGAAGGACATCATATGAGATCTAATCACCATCTACACTACCTCATCAAGGGAAGGGAATGGATAATTATATTTATCTGAGGCTCTATTCATATTGTGAAAGTCAATGCATATTATAATTTCTCCATTTTTCTTTTGAATAGACACTAGATTTACCACCCAACTGGAGTGGCAAATTGGAAAAATTATTCTAGTTGAGAGAAGCTTGTGGACTTCTTTATATATAAGTGGTTAAAATATTGGGTTTATAGGTATTTGTATCTATATAAATGGTTTATGATTTAGATTAAAATAATGGTGTGGGTCATTATCTTTAGGTTGAAGACCTTGAGATCTCCATAGGCACAAGTAATGATCTATTTATATCTTAACAACAATTATTGAAGTTGATCTACCTATGCATCTATCCAATCAAGACCAATCGAGGGAAAACATATTTATAATTAAACATTTTAATATTCATATTTTGGTCATTTAGGTGAGTTCACAAGGATATCAACATCATAAATCCTTTCTAACGAGATCACACCTTTTAGAATTTGAATTTCCTTGATCTCAATAGCACTATTGTGGTCAAATTGTTGCTCTTTAGGATGGTCTATTTTTACTTCATAAATTATTTAAGATTTAAAAACTCCTAAATTATGAATTAACTCTATTATATGTCAATCATCTTCAAAGACCTATAAATGTTATACATTTTTTAGGATAGAAGGACAAGGGATTAACTCAATAGAAAATTTATATAGTTCTATGTAGTTGCCAACAAATTGATAATTATGTTTCCTTTTATAGGATGGGGATAACATTAAAATCAGTAAACATTTCAATTAAATTCCATGCACTGTGTTTGTATTTTTGAGCTATGGTTATTTTCATTGAAATTTTCTCTTAACTTGGTTCACAACCAATTCAGAATCATTGAACACCCTTAGCTCTTTATATTTATGCTTCAATGCAAATTAAAACCCAAATATTAATGATTCATATTATGCTAGATTTTTAGTGTAGGGGAATTGGAACCTATAAGAATTTAGACCCCTCTTTCTTTATGGGTTTATTAGTATAACACCTACCCACTAACTTATTTGGAATAGGCCCCATGGACATATAAGGACTAAAAACCTAGTAAATTAAGATCATTATCAGTCTTGTCTTTAGAAGGCTTTGTATACACTGTACAAATTCATAAATCATAGGATGCTAGGTTCACTTTCTCATTGACATCATTGCATTCAATTATCACATACTTCAACTTGGGTTCCCTATCTACTTTGATATGATTGGTTATGCCTCTCCAAGGTAACCACATGTGGGAGAAATCTTTAGCGATGTACCTATTCAAGGATTTTAACCAATAATCATTGAGGAGCATCCCATATGCTTTGAGTATATCCATAACCTAAATATATATGAATTTTATGATCCTAGGTTTTGATTCCAACTACATATACACATTGAGAATATCTCTAACTACCTTAGCCTTGGACTTGTCTAATTGAACCATGACTTTATTTGATTTAATAAGACTAATCCTAGTTTTCACAAACTGATATGGGCATCACATTAGTTGAATCTCTTGAATCCGATAAGTAGTTATGCAGATTATTTTGAAACATTTTGATAGTTAAAATAAAGGGAGGAACTTTAATCTTATTCCTATGAATGAGCATGCTAGTTTGAGTAGTATTTTGATTTGTTTGGGTTTTTTGAACTGGATTTTTAGTGAGTTATTTTAGTATAAGGTCATGTTGATCTATGATTTGATCAAGCTGATGAAGAGTGATATTCAATTTAATTTAATTCATATATTCTACTATGTTTTACCCAACTTTGCCTTGGGTTGACTAAGTTTCCATATAGGCTTTATATTCTCTAGGATTTAGAGGTGGTGCATCATTTTTAGCGTTAGGATTAGGTAGGATTTCACCATTTTTGGGATGATTTTAGGTGGTGAAGGGATGATATTTCATCCTATTCCTAAGGGAAAAATTACTTCATTAGATTTTTTGAAAGGCCTACACCTCAACAAGACCTTCCTTAGGCTCATTATCTATTTGGGTAGGAAATTCCAAGGTTTCCAATACCATAATTATACTAGGGGATCTACCCATGTTGGATGATTATGGGGGGTTTCGCATGACCTCATATTCCTCCATTTCCATTTATAATATATCAAATGTAGTATAAAATTCAATGCAATCTAGTTCACCATGTTGGGCCTTGTTATGCACATGACATTAATTTGGGAGACCTACCTCATAAATGTTTATTTTATGAAATTTATTACATGAAGGTTCTAGTTGGTTATTGGGATGGTTATAACTTTTATTTCATCTCTAATAATTAGAGGTCCCTATTTGAATTCTCAGCCCCAGAGTTGCCCATTTGTATTTGCAATCTTATAAAGTCATTACTTAGTATTTAATCCATATGTTGAATTACATCCAAATCATTCTTAGTTTAATGCTAAAATATGTTATGGACATTATTCAAAATAGTTGGTAACAACATTTGGTTGTGTTGTTTCATTGTCCATCAAAATAAGAAGACCTAAATGCTAGTTTGATATAACATGTCTCAAAGGGAGATGGTTAGTTATGGGTAGTGGTTTAGATAGAGGCAAGTTCTAATTTACATTATAAATGAGGTTAAAGGATGACATGTTTGGTAAAACATTAGGAATGGGATCCATCATCTAACCTTGTGAGTTAAGTTGCATAGAAAATTTTATTGCTTTTGCATAAGCAAGGGGTAAATATTTAATAGTTGGTTATCTCTTTAAGAAATTGATTGTACATGGATCTAGATCATTTTTTAATATTTCTAATTCTACTTGGGGTAATAGAATAATATGGTGTCTCACTAGCCAGCTAGAAAAAATAAAAAATATATTAAAAAATAAATCCTAAAAAATACTTAATGATTTCTTTAAAAAAAGGAAAAATGTATATGCACTAAATATTTGTATATATAGTCTAAAAAATATTATTTTATTAATTTAAATAACCCAAACTCAAGATATTTTGAGGAGTAGATGAAAGTGTATGTGGCCTATTTATGCCAAAAAGTGGGACACACTATTATGCTTTGACCAATTTAGCATTTGGATTATCTAAAGGTATGACCGTACTATACATATTTTGAAAATGTGCATTAAAATTATGTATAGGCTCATTAGGTTCCATTTTTATAGAATCAAATTATCTATATAAACACTTGGATATACCACCTGACTGAACTGGGCTAAAAAGGTAGTACTCAGTTCATCCTAGTTAGTGATATAATATTTAGGCAGGTTTAGAAATTAGTCATTTGAGTCATCAATTAGGGTAAAGTGGAAAAATTTATAGACAACATACTCAACTCAACATTTAGTATCCTAAGGGTGATTTTTAGGATATATTATCTTCAACTATTCTTCCTATGCTAGGCATAGATCTAGGCAAGTATATCTCAAGATTCTTAGGTAAATCATGTACAACTCCACTAGGGGAATTTATAATAGATATAGCTAGCCATGCCATAGATGATGTTATGGGTATATGTTGATTCTAGGTAGATTGATATGATGAGATGATGGGGGTAACTAAATGGTTGGGTCTACCTCTATCAATTCAGGTTCTCTTATGGATTTATAATGGTGAAGTGATAAATATACCATAGATAGATTGGGACTTAGTCACTAATAGATAGTCTCTAATTTGGTTTGTAATGTAATAATAAGTCAAAGTAATCCTTCTTGTACTAGTTACTATTAGTATTTAAGATGACAACATAATGAGAAAGGAAAAGTAGAATCAAATATAAAAATAAGTAGTAAGTTCAAGATGCATACGACAATTCCAAATTACTCTTTTCAATGATATTAAATTCCAAGATAGTTACTTCAAAATGGGAAGAATATAAGATAAATACAAATGATAAGTCTTAAAGTATTCCTAGCTCTCCTTCTAGCTCTAGCTATTGTTCGCTCTAAAATCCTACTCCTAACACACTTATGAGGTTAAGTGTCAAACAGAGGAAGGAAAAGTATAATAAAGGACTTTGATATTATATTTTAACATTTATATATGGACAAATCTATATCCCTATTATAGGTATGTGGATCCATGATGTAGCTTGCTAGGAATAACCTCTAAGAGAGGTGACTGCTACCACCAGAAGCTCACTATCATGATTGAATATAAATATTGCTTATTTGGTCTTTATCCTAAACAACTATATTATTTTTTTTACTAATTTATAAAGTAAGGGAGAATATTTCAATTCCAAAAAAAACATAAAAAATAGGGAAAGGGAGTAGAAAAGGAGACTTCTAGTCGAGCTAATTTTGATGCTTGAGTACTAAAACATGCCATGTGATAGTTATATCACTATGTGCACGGTTTAAAAGCTACACAAATGTCTAACCACCCAATGGAAAAGATTCCAAAGGACACTAAATTGAATGCCTAACTCATAAATTCTTCACTAAATATAAACACCTTAAAATTTTTGTAACAAACCACACATAGGACTTTCAAATTACTTTATAGTTGCAAGCACACAAAATCAAAAAGTGTTCTAAAGGAAATGAAAATAAATTACAAGAAAAATAGATTAACATAAGCACAATATAATTAATAAATTCATTAAGTGACAAATCATACCATTAATTCCTTAACATAGACATAAACTCTAAACAATAAATCATGAATAAAAATCCCCTGTAAGAAGACAAAGTGAAAACAAGCAAAATGATTTTGCTGTGATTTTGACAAAATTTCATTTCCATACGTGTCAAAATTTACAAAGAAAAAATTTCAATTATATAGATAGATTTTTCCGTGAAGTTTGATCATCCCAATACTAGGGTATTTATAATATTTAATGATGATTAGGGAATGTGGTTGATATTCTGACAAATTTGCTGACATATCACCATTTTGAGTATGATTTTTAGATTAGATAACACACCTATTAAAGGCCAAAATTTGTATTTTATTATCATTTAATATATTTAGTCCTTTTCCATACACATGCCATGTCATTATTGATTCCATATTTACTACCTTACATTCAATTTAGGGGCTTTTTGTAATTAGATTCAAATATTAGTGGTTGGTTATCATTGGGATTTTATTGGTGTTGTCATTACACCATGCCCTATATATACTTATGAATTTGATTTATAGGTTGATTAAATGTATGATTCATCCAAAACTCCACTTTAAGTTCTCTAGGATCAACTCGTCCCTTTAAAATCCCTATTTCTATCACTTTTAGTCCTTTTAGTTGGTGAGGAACCAACTGCATTTTGATTATGTTTCCTAGACTTGATACATAGTCCTTTTGGGACTTTTTATGGTTTTGATATCTAGATGATCCATTGATATTAGTCTAATTTCTTCATCTAACATCAATGATATAACATGGATCCTCTTCATCTTCAAACTCCTTTTTTATAGGCTATCAATTTGATTCATTGTGTATCACTTTCTTACCATGTGGCAATCCATTAGCCTTCTTAGTCTTTAGATTTATCATCTTGGATTTCATCATCATCATCATCATCATTATCATTATCATCATCATCATCATCATCATCATCATCATCACATGGCCATGTATTCTCTTTTGTCATTTGATTCCATCTTTGACATGTCCACATGGATTCTCCTTATCTTCTTAAGCTCTCTATGCTTTACCAAGACTATTTCTTAGGGTTTTATTCTCTTTTATCGGTCCTCTACGTATTATATTACTAGGATGGCACCATGTGGCACAAACCCATTAACTTAGAGCTAATATGTGTTTATGGGACTTTACATACCACCTCAAGATTGAAGAGTAGTGGGATGTCATCATGTGGTGTAATCCCACTAACCTTAAGACCCAAAGGGCCTACTAAGCTGCCCTACCTGGGTCCCTAAATCATTATGATCAGGACACATAACACAATATCATAAATCTAAGGGACCAACACTTTTATTCAACCAAAAAAATAAGTCCAAAATCTTCTTAGTTCTTGGTGAATGGAATTCCACCACATGGCACCATCTCGCTAACTTAGAGGCACAGGGAAGAAAAAATTGTGTAGAAAAGGATAAATAAAAGGCATTAATAAATTAGTTTCAAGAGAAGTGAAAATTAACTAAGGCAAAGAAGGAAACCTTAATTTATCCAAAAAGAAAGACTAAGATATGTAAAAAATAAAACAATCTTAGACTTAGGTGGAAATAAGGTTGCTTTTAAATAGAATGAATAACTTCTAAGGGTAATACATGATTTAAATACCTGAGTTCTCTATCTAAAATTAATTAGGCCCAATGGAACTAGACACTTTTAAAAGTCTCAAAAATTTATTTACAAAGTCTAAATAGATGAAATACACTAGCCTAAATGGCTAACTTTAGACCTTAGAACTTGGATAATTGTATGAAAGCTCATAACATTGAAGATTTGGTCAGGTCTAAAAGATAAATCATTATAAACAACCAAACATATTTTCATGTATTAAACTTATTATGGGATAAATTTCTAAGGCAAAGATTGATCAATATCATTTGAACCACTAAGAATATTGTAGTCAAGAATCTTAACATGCAAACAAGTGAGATGTCATTAAGATAAAAAAGCAAGGTGAGAATTATATTTAATATATTTGAAGACACTTGATATTCAGGAATAGGACTATGTATCCTAAGTGAGAAAGATTAAGTAAGAATCACATTGAATTAAGAGATTCCCCATCTAAAGAATTAAGGATGGGGTGTGTTGGTCATAATAGTATCCATTGCTAACCACAAAATTCCATGAGTTATTTTAGATAGATGATATGTTTTTAATATGAATTTGATTAATAAAATGGGATATTATAATTCCTCACTAGGATATAATTTGTTCATAATTAAAGCATATGATGATAATTAATGAGAATTAATAGGTACTATCTATTTCCTTATTATAATAGGTTTTGTTGTCCATCAGACCCTTATCCATGTTGTTGACTTTGATCTCCCATACTATATTCTCATGGGATGACCATGTATCCATAAGATGTAGGTTGTTCCCTTGAATTGTCACCAATGTCTCAAGTTTCCCCACTCTGTAATGGAAGTCAAAATTCACAATGATTCATAGTGCTTTCATAATTTCTACATGATAGAGAGACTAGACCATAATCTATATTACCCTATCACTAAATCATTCTATATGTTAAAAAATATTGAAAGTACATCCACCTTGATGACCTACCATCCCCTTCATCTAATCCCCCTAAATCCACTCACATTAAGTTCATTTCTAAGGAGTGTAGAGAGTAAGAATATCATAAATTCCATGTTGGTAATCTTCCCTTATTCCCTCATAAATATGGGTCCCTCACCATGGAGGATAAAAATATAACTACCTACAAGTTTGATTCCAAATAATATACCAAGGGAGGTTTATTATCAAAAGAACACCTTGATAATTCAGAGGATACATGGTTGACACAAGAAAGATTTACTTCCTATTTTCAATACACTAAATATTCTAAGGTAAATTGAATGTTATAAAACATGGATTACAAAGGGAAATGACTATGTTGACAAGAATAAGGTATCCTAGAACCAATCTCAACTAAGGATCACCCATTATGTCAAGGTCTAAGATTCAAACCACCTGACATTGGCCTTTGTGATGCCATCTTAGATTCTTATTCAGTTTATGAGGGGTCAACATCTAATGAGGATGATGAGATAGGTTTCATCTATAGTATCTATGAATATATTGCTACTGTGAATCTATTTACTGACACCTCCATTTCTACCATTGACATGGAACTCTATCACCCTTCCTTTATCGATTGCAATCAACATAATGAACCTTCTTTAGATGTTTTCCAAAATGATGAAGCCATATCTGAGCATATGGGAGTTCGAGACAATATTATTTTAGGTGACAACAAGAAAGGGTTTGAAATCAATCTAAATACTTTGGCATGCTTTTGAGAACAAGTCAAATCACTAAATCAAATTGAATTATAATAAGCTATAGACTATCGTAATGACTTGTCTCCTAATAATAACACTAGCATTTTAAAATAAACCCTTATTTTCTCTTCCATTGATTCTCCTAGTCTTGGAGAAAATAACACATATGAATAACTATTTGAAGCCTTCTTAAATTTATTTCAAGAACTTAAAAAACCTAAATTGTATTCTACTCTATCTTATCTATAGGATCAATCTCCATCTCTAGTAAAAATAATACTTGAAGTCAATATTATAATTGAGAAGGACCATAATATTTTCAAATTGGAGGAAGTCTTACCTAAAGAAAGGGAAGTCATTATTTCCCTTCTATAATAATTCATTGATATATTTTCTTGGTGTTACACCAATATGTCATGCCTTAATCCTGATTTAGTCATGCATCATCTAGTTGTCCCTCCTAATGCAAAACCCATCAATAAAAAAGTTTCAAATATGCACCTTAAGGTGGCCTTAATAGTCAAGGAAGAGTTATAATTTTTTTGTAAGCTAGATTTATTCAACCCATTGACTACTCTAATTGGATCTCAAATATCATCCCTATTGGAAAACCAAATAGGGGAATATGCATTGACACTAATTTTTATGATATTAATAATTCTTGTGTAAAATATGAATTTACTCTTCCAAATATAGACATTATTATGGAATCTACTACCAACTATGAAATTATCTCTGTCATAGATTTATTCTCTAGTTATAATCAAATCAAAATTGTGTTAGAGTATCAACACAAAACTACCTTTACAATGCCATGGGGTAGTTTCTATTACCAAGTAATTCCCTTTGGGATTAAAAATGATTGTGCCACTTACCATAGAGTTATGAATGCTATATTACATGACATTATGCATGATATAATGGAAGACTATGTCAATGATATCTTTGTAAAATCCAAAACATGGACTAAACATCTTGCCATTTTATGTAGAATATTTGAGAGACTAATAGAGTATAAGGTCTAAATGAACCCTAAAAAGTGAGCATTTGGATTTAATTATAGATAAATGTTGTGATTTATTATTTCTCATTGAGGCAATGGAATTAATTTGGATAACTTTAAATAAATTATATATGTCTCCTCCTAATAATCTCAAGAAAAACACACAAACTTTAAATAAAGTTACATGTCATCTGACATTTCATTTCCCAACTCACAAAAAAATGTCAACCTTTACTCATATTTTGAAGAAGGTAACTCATCTATAATGGAGTCCTGCATGCTATAAATTATTTAAATAAATTAAACAATATCTCTTAAAAATCCCAGTGATTACACCTCTAACACCTATTAAACCTTTACTCTACATATTTGCTACTCCACATGATTTAGGAGCTTTAATATCATAACATGATGAATTTGGAAAGGAGAGGGTTATTTATTATCTCAATAGGAATATAGTATCTTATTAAATAAATTATACTCTAATATAAAAACATGTCTAGTAGTTGTCTTTACATCTAAATTTTTTTGACACTACATGATCAATAATCAAGTAAAGATCATTGCAAAAATTAATCCTCTTAAGTACTATTATCTAAATCTGCTCCATATAGATCATTGCAAAAATTAATCCTCTTAAGTACTATTATCTAGATCATTGATGGTGAATATGTTCTTCAACTTCATGAACCTTAGGATGGACCTTCAAGGTTAAAGTGATGGATTGAGGGTGGTATCCATATAGTCCCAAAAAAGGATAAATTTTGGAATAACTATGAACAAAAGTATTGTACCACTATTCAACAAGTGGCAACCAATGAACCCATTTATCTTATTTATCAAAAAGAAAACAACAAATATATCCTTCTAGATATTTTTTAACTACCTTATTTTGTCCATCTAATTGAGGAAGATAGGATGAAATATAAGCCAATTAGGTACCCAAACATGCAAATAACTTAGTCAAAAAATTGCTAGTGAAAATGGGATCTCTATCACTAACAATGATCTTAGGGGTACCATGAAATTTTTGAGCTATATTGATCAAATAAAAAGCTAATGTACTAGAAACAAATGGCTATGACAAAGGAAAAAAATAAGCATAATTACTATGATGATCTACCAAAACCATGATAACATTTTGATCATTAGATCTTGGTAACCCTATAATAAAATCTAAAGACACCTCTTCCCAAGGTTGGCTAGGGATGGATAAAGGTTTTAAAAGACCTGGGGTTTTGATGGTTTCTCCTTTATTTTATTGATAGATCATACATTAAACCACATATTTATAGATATCACCCTTGAGTCCTTCCCAAAAAAAATCCTTTTTGATTCTATGATAGGTTTTCAAAAATCCTAAATGACCCCCAATTGGAGTTGCATGAAGTTCTAGAAAGATTTTTTGTTTAAGAAGAGAATTCTTACATAGGTATAACATATATTTATGCCATATTCATTACCCTTCCATGTGAAATTTTAAAATCCACCCAAACCTTGCTAAAGATTCTAAATAAAATCATGGGTAACACTATCATTGTCCCATTTTTATCGTGATTCCTCTTGCCAATATGCCTACAGGATGATCATAACACATAGTAATGCCTCAACTAAATCATCCTTCCTAGATAGAGTATCTACCACTACATTTTCCTTACCTTTATTTTGAACTATTTAAAAATCATAGCCTAACATCTTAGTTACCCATTTATATTATTCTTCAGATGATAACCATTGTTCCAAAAAATATTTGAGATTATCATGATTAGTCTTTACCTAAAAGTGACAACCCATCAAATAAGGCCTCCATTGTTTGATGACATGTAAAATGGCCATCATATCCTTCTCATAAATGGACTTTTGATTATTTTTATCCTTCATTTGATGACTTTAAAATTCAAGTGGTCTAACTTATTTCATGAGTAAAACACCCATACCATACCATACCCAGGTGCATCACATTCAACCATAAAATTCTTCAAAAATTTTGGAGTGGCCAATACTATACTGGTGTACATATCCAATTTTAATTATTAAAATGCCTTGGTAACTGTATCAGTCTACTAAAAGGAGTCTTTATTAAATAAAGAGGTGAGTGGGGCTATAATGCTACCATAATTTTTGACAAACCTATGATAGTAACCAGTTAACCCTAGAAATCCCCTTAGTTGCTTGAGTGTTTTAGGAATCAGCTAGTCTACCATTACTTGGATTTTTTAAGGATCCACTTTCACTCCTACATGTGAAACTATATGACCCAAATACTCAACCTCACAAGCTCCAAAATTACATTTGGAAGGTTTGACATATAATTGATGTTGTTCCAAAATTGAGAGTACCTATTTCACATGGTGTAAATGCTCTTCCCAATTTTTACTATAAATGAGGCTATCATCAAAAAATACCAAAACAAATTTCATAAAAAATGGTCTAAAAATAGTATTCATCAAACTCTAAAAGGTGGATGGTGCATTTTTTATCCCAAAAGGCATAACCAAAAACTCATAATGGCCCTCATGAGTCCTAAAATCAATTTTGGGTATGTCTTCATCATGGATCTAGATTTGATGATACCCAAAACACAGTTATAACTTGGTAAAATAAAGAGCACCATTTAATTCATCTAAAAAATCATCAATGATAGGAATAGTAAACTATCTTTGATAGTGTACTTGTTGAGTTGTCTATAGTCAAGGCACATCTTCTAAGTGTCATCTTTCTTTCACACCATGACAACTAGTGAATAATATTTGCTTTGGCTATGTCAAATGATTCCTACATCCAACATCTCCTACACCATATCTTCAATTTCACTTTTCTTAGCATAGGGATACCTATATGGCCTGATGTTGGGTGGTGTATTACCAAGAATAAGTTTTATATCATGATCATGTGTGTGACTATGTGGATGTCCTTTTGGAATGTCACCAAAAACAATTAAATAGACATTAATCACGTATTGTAGATTAGGAGGTGTAGATGGATGAGTTAGATGAACTTTTATGGAAAATAAGCAAGCTACAAATATTTCATCACCCTTTTGAAGAATCCTTATCATTTGATGGAGCTAATAAGTTATGGAGATTTAGCCCTTAATTCCCTCAGCTCAAATGTCCTTCCCTCAAAATTAAAATACATGAATAATTATTGGAAATTCATCTCAATAGTGTCTAAAGTGGTGAGCTAATATACTTCCAAAATAATATCAGATCCCCCCATGGAAATAGAAAAAATAAGAGAATCCAATGAGCAGTCTCCCATGGCCAGCATAATACTATGGTATTTTTCTAAGCAACTAATAGTACCACCATCTATAATCATAGCTTGAAATTATAGAGTGGGATAAATGAAATAGTTTAAGTGAGTAGCCAATTTACTATTGATTAACTTGTGTGTGCTCCCATAATCAACCAATATAGTGACCTTTTATTTCTTTAGGAAACCCACCACCTTAAGAGTTTGAGGAGTACTAATACCTAAAAGGGCATGGAAAGAAATAGAAGGTTGAGAGTATTCAGATTCCTCCTTAGGACCTTCTTCATCCTCACTAATTATCTCCTCCTCATCATCATCATCCTCATTAGCACCTTCGATGTAAATTTTTTTTTTTAGCACAATGATGGTCTTTTCTCTATTTATTATCACAACCATAACATAACCCTTTAGCTTGCTTCTCCTCGATTTGTTGAGGTTTCAATCTAGTGGGTTGAGGATATGATGGTGATAGAAAGGTGTGATCATGACCAGTAGTGAAGGTTTTCTATTTGCCCATCTTTTTTTCCTCTACCATGCATGTCCATGGGATAGCTTCTAATACAAATGTTGGGCTAAACATCCAAACCTCCAATTAGATGTTATCTTTGAGACCACCTAAAAATAGATCAGTCAAATTTTCCTTAATGATGTCTTTCACTCGTAAGGATAGATTCTAAAATTCATGAACATAATCCCTCACAGTTCCTATTTACCATAGTTTTGCTAACTGGCTGAATTATTTATCAAAGACATTATTTTGATAATGAGCCAACAACTCATAAATGAAAATAGACCATGTAATATGAGCACCATTCTTTTTTATTTTGAGTACACAACTAGTGATACCAAATGAACTACTCATGTTCCAGATACAAAGATGCCACTAGGAGATTGATGTAGATCAAATAAATTCTCAATTTGGGTAATCCAAGTGAGAGGATCCTTACCATCAAACTTATGGATGTCCACTTTTAGCAACATCAGTTTCACACCAAAATTAGAGTTATTAATGTTGAGAGGAGGAACTGAATGATTAATTGAAGGGTTGTTTAAATGGTAGCCAATTGAGAATTGATCTAAATCAATTGAGTGTGAACCCCATTAATCTCTCCTCGCATCCCTAAAACATTAGTTACTACAACAAAGATATGATGTTATACTAAGCCCTTTATGTCATCCTAAAGTTGAGAAATCAAAGGATATAAAGTTCTAGATTCCATTTCACCATTAGGAGTCTTAGGATTTTCTTGTCCCCCTTATCTTCCCTATGTAGAAGGACCAACAATATATAAACCCTATGAGGGCTTTCTCCTCAAAAAAAGTGTACCAAGAGATGATACCATTGTGATCACCTTGCCAAGATGAATCTTTTGATTGCCTTTGTACACCAATGTAAAAATGTTAACACCAAAAAGAGTGTATCAGTATAATATACCATTATGATCATCTCATCGAGATGAATCCAATGACTATAATTGTGCAAAGCAAATTTTTTTCTAAACTTTTTTTTTAGAAGTTATGTTTTTTCACTCCTTCCTCTCTCAAAAGTTGTGCTTCACTAGATCCAAAAAAATAATTCCATGGGAAAATTTTCCAAATCAAAGCTCTGATACCACTTTTAATGAGATTACTTGATGTTTGCATATAATGATTATATATCACATCGAATAAGCAAATATGAGAGATCACATAGCCATCATTGATAATAAACCATAATATTAGATAATATATAAAAGCCACTTTGAGGGGGAAACCTACAAAATAATGCACTAAGATCATAATAATTAACATGATGATTAATGACTAACCACTAACTACTATATATAGTCTACTTAGCCATGGTTATTTTATAGGCTGACCTAACTAAGAACATAGAGAAATGTCATAAGAATATAAAAGAGGTATGTAAGCCAAAAGTTAGAAAAACATATCCCTAGACACACCAAAGGTTAATTTCATATCAATAAGCTTTAAATTCAATGTAAGAGGTTGGGACATTGAAGCTAAAATGGCTTGTCTGGCTGAGTAAGGACTGTGAAAGAGAAAGTTAAAAAATTGGTCTGTAAGACCAAAATCAGCAATTAGATATTGTGATATTTTTACTAGAGATATTTATAAGGATGTTTTAAAATAATATTCATGCATTATAATCCATTTATTATGTTTTTTTAGATATAATAAGTTCAAGTTTCCATGACTATGTTTTGAGGCTAGTTAGTAGTTCATAGTGGGTTACTTACAGAGAAGAGTTTGAGCATGTATACCTTAAGTTAAAGCATATAATGAAGTTTGTGATGACCCTGAGGTGATGATATTTATTAATATATGATTTATTTCCATTATTATTTAATAAAATTGTGTTTATGTTTTAGTTATTCAAGTCATATTTCTTATATATGCACATGCCTATTGTAAACAGTGTTTTGAGAAGGGGTTCAAGTGGTGGTTGGACATAAAAGGTATTTTGGAAATAAAGTGAAGTTTGATAAGGTCTATTTGAATTATATATTAAATTTATCGTACTGTGTATTGAGTTTTGAATCATTTAAATAAAGATAAAGTGTAACATGCTCTAATGAAGGCCTAATGGGATTAGGTCTCCTTAAGGCCTAAAAGAAGTTTTGGTCCTATATGATATGATCAACCTATTATATTATTTGATTAATGTTTAAAACATGTTGTAATACCTATTTTAAGTCTAATTAAAATATGAAAGTGTGCATGTTTGACCAGGGTTTGTGAGAGAAAGTGACTTGTATAAGAACAAGACTAATTAGGTCTATTTGTGTGAGTTAAAAAAGTGTGTTGGAAAGTGAATAAATAAGAAAAAAGAGGATCATAAAGAGGTAATGTATACCATTATAAGGGTGTATAGAGATATTCATGGATATCTAATATAAGGTATGAGTATGGAGATCAAGGTCATATGACCTAATCAGTCTTGAAGAGACCTAGTAGAGCAAAGAAAGCTAGAAAGAACTTT
The DNA here is from genome assembly GCA_037957365.1 of Torreya grandis. NCBI lineage: Eukaryota > Viridiplantae > Streptophyta > Pinopsida > Cupressales > Taxaceae > Torreya > Torreya grandis. The sequence goes on from JARHVA010004059.1 coordinate 1,086,673, forward strand.
GAGAGGAATATAAGTGTGTGAAGAGTTGAAGAAAAGGACCATCATCTGTTGAATATTGAAACAAGGTCAAAGATGGAAGGTATAGGTATAATTTTCTAAAGGGTTGATTTATTAATAGGTGGTTGAGTTGGTTCTAAGTCACTAAGGGAGTTGGTGATTCCTTGCGAGTGGGTTCTTCATAAAGACTCTATCAAGTTGGTGCTTCATAGATTGGGGTTGGTGCTCTAAGTTGACTGGGTGATAAAATAAATTTTATTCATTACTTTATAGGAATGTTTGTACAAGATATGGTTAATGGGTTTAATTCCCCATAAACATTTCCCACTTATATGATGTATTTATACTTGTTATGTGTATATTCTCATTACTATGCTGCTAGACTAGTTGATATTGCTCATATGATGATGTTGATTGATGAATGATTAGAATATATATTTAAGTCAAAGTAATAGTTATAAGGACATTGAATCACCCCCACTCTTAGTGATTTTATCTCCAATAATTGGTATTAACCTTGCTTCTTTGAGACAAGTCTAACAGCTTGAAAGTGATCCGAAGAAGCTAAAGATGTCTTGTGATCAATAGGAAGAAGACATGTATGATAAATAAGTCTACTATGATAGTGAAAAAATGAAAAGCTAAAGTAGACCTTGAATCTAAGCTCATAAGTGCCCTTAATGATTTGAAGCATAAAAATAAGACTATCAAGGATCTTAGGAGTCATTTAGAAGGTGTCAACACAAGGTTTAAGTCAAAAGAAGTTGAGTATGACCAGTTGAAGATAGAGCTATATTCCTTAAAGGTTTGGCATGAGTAGCTTATAAGAAATATGAACAAGTTTGAAAAATGTCATAATAAGACAAATCAATTCAAAAAGAATTCCAACATAAAGATCAATGTGAGAAGGCCAATTAGACAATTTAATGCCATAAGGTATACCAATTTCTCCATAAGTCATTGTTTTGATTGTTAGTAGTTTGGATATAAATCAGTTAAATGTAGAAGTATATCACCCAAGGATGAGTATTCGTGGGACTATGATAAAGGAAGAAATGGACTAAGAAGAGATCAGAGACCACATCAATCAAGAGGCATGTATAACAAGAGTAAGGTTATTTTTTATGAGTGTCAATGTGTTGGTCATAATGAAAGATTTTGTAATATCATACTGGATAAGTCCTCAAGTCATAACAGGATGTTGGAAGCTCCTAAAAGATAAATCATCGTATAGAATCTAAATGTGAGAACTAGTCATGATCACCCTATGGATCAACATTAACTAATTATAAATGTAGAATGCTAAGAGTTTTTTGGTATCTGCTCAGATAGAGAATAAGAAAGATGATGTAGACATCAATCTAGAGGTGCTAATCATGAACCAAAGTATCCTAAATATAGACTATCAGCCTCATGATTGTAAGTTGATTAAGAAAAGTTATAGTGAGAGTATGGAGATCTAGAAATCTCCTAAATTTGTGTTGTTTTAGTGTCTTATGGAAGGGTTGACTCCATTTGGCTTCATGGTGACACTCATTAATAAGTATATTCATGGTGGATACTTGTTGATCTTTGACAAGTATTCTATGTCAATAAGATATGAAGGCATGTTGAAGATTATTAAGTCTGAGCTGGAAGTATGGTCTTTTGGCATGCTAATCAATAAGTTTTTGATATTTGGTTATAATTAAACTTGATCTTTGTTGAGATTTGGTATTGTTACTAAGATGATTGATTTGTGTTGGAGATGTTTTGTGTGTACTTTTGATTCATATGGTGAGAAAGTTTTGAAGACATAGGGGGAACATGATTTCTGAGTTGTTTCATAGTTTTGTTTATTAAGCTATTTGCGAGAGAGATTTGAATGTTCTATGTGCATCAAGATGACCTTAAGGTCATAGAAGACCAAGGATCATGTTGTATAATCTAAATTTTCATATCATGATGAAGATAAGTTATGACAATGGTCTATCATAATGAAGCATGTAAACATAGACCTAGTTGACAAAATAATGCAAGGAAGATGTTATGATGAGGTTTGTACCATGGTGGCTTGAGAAACATGAAGAATATAGATTGATGCAAGAATAACATCTGAGATAGCATATGGAGATGACATGAATGACCTTTACTCCAACATGGATGATTAGATTATTCCCTTAGAATAACTTGTTTGATTGTAGATAGACCTAACATACATGGTGGACAAGTGTTGATTATAGAGATAATATATGCTCAAAGGTATTGAAGTGTGATTAATCTAGGCATTTAAAGATGACCTTTGGGTCATATATCATCGATATATATGCTTAGTATACCTTAGTTGTGTGAGGTGAAGGTGATCAAATGGGATATAATTTTGATAGATAATGAGCTAAGTGTTTTATAGACCTAATGAATAGTGATCTAATTCAAAAAGGGTTGTCATGATGTAGATGGATCATATATGGCTTATGGAGATAAGAGATTGATAACAGAGTCTTTATGGTGTAAACAAAGGTTGAAAGTTTAATCAAGTATGAAGGAAGTCAAAAAAATGTTGTTATTCATTATGTGACTCAAAAGATGTAAGGATAAAGGGGGAGCTAATTAGATAATTCATAAGCTTCAAGAGTAGGTGTGTAGTATAGAAAAGGTGTCAGAATCATGAAGATAAGCTGGATATCATTCATTTGTATGAAACCAATGTGTGTATAGGAAGGTAAGTAGTCTTGTATACTTGAGTCCATTTGAATAAGATCTTTATCAGATAAGAACAAATGAGATAACCTACAGACCTTGTATATAACTAGACTAGTTCTAGACCCTGCCTGAACTAATGAGGTGTCATGAGGAATTATCAAGGCATATGAAGAATTTATGATAGTGTTTAAGAATGATAATAGGTTTTATGACATTTATATATGGTTTTGATAGCTTGGATAGTGGCTATAAAGGTTAGTTCAAGGCTTAATGTGACTTGCAAATCAAGGCTTAGAGAGCAAAGAGAAGATAGTGGCCATATGGGGTATCAAGATTAGTTTCCAAGTCAAGCCTAAGTATGTGAGAATTTACAAAAAAAAATCATGATATTTCAAGTATGTTGACCAATTTTCAAGTTAAAATTTGAAATTTAAGGAAATAAAAAAGTGTTTTAAGGTTTCTTGAGTGCATAGAATGGAGGGTTCTCAAACCAAGAAAAACTTTAAAGTGTTAATTGGCATGTGAAAAATATACATGCTAACATAAGATATTTATGGTAGATGGGGAAATGTCATATATTAAATTTATAGGCATTGGTTTATAGAATGAGAAGCTAAGATTTATGAATGATCATTATGACTAGAAGATAGTTTAAACCCTCCAAGAACCCTAACAATGACTTGATGTGAAATCTCTTGTTAAAAATAGCCCATAATGGTCTAAAATGGATAGATAAATAATTTTAACATGTATTAAACCCTCTAGTTCACCTCTAGTTGTGATTGGTTTGACAAGGAGTGAGTAGACCCTATAAGAAAGGCCTTATTTCTGATAACTTTATTGTAGCAGATAGAGTTGACCAGGTCAAAGTTGCTTAATGAATGGAGGAAAAATATTGAGACTTGAATTTTATATCCATGGAAATTTATGATTATTTTGTATCATTCAAGTATGTTAAACTGGTTATGCAATTTGACCTATTGCTAAAAGACCTAATGATGCAAATAGTGAGAAACCCAGGCATAAATGAAAAGGTGATTAAGGATATGTTGTCATGGAATAGGGATGAATCCAAGTGCATGGATAAATTTTTAAATACCTGTTAGACATGTTCATGATGAATATAATTTTTTGATGTTAGTGAATATGATTGAAATTTTTCTCATAAGTTGACTTATCTAGCTCAGTGAGTTATGTATATAGTGAGGTTATGAGATTGGTTTGAAAGACCAATATTATCATTTGACCATGGTATCATTATATTTGAATTGTTATAATGATATCATAATTTCATAAACATTCATCATAAGTCTTTGAAAGTGTCTACATAGGTGTTGAAGATCATTATCACTACGATTGTGTTTGAAGGTAAACTGGAAGATCTAAGTAAGCAAGTTGTAGTAATGAGTTAGAGGATATTTTCCCTAAGTTTAAGTATGTAATTCACATGGTGTTAATTTAGTGATTTGGATGATATATCCATTATTTTTATAATATTTTAATTCAATGTAAGTGGTTGGAACATTGAAGCCAAAATGGCTTGTCTGGCTGAGTAAGGACTGTGAGACAGAAGGTCAACAAATTGGTCTGCAAGACCAATAGTTGCCATTAGATATTGTGATATTTTTTCAAGAGATTTTTATAAGGATGTTTTAAGATCATATTCATTCATTTTAATCCCTTGATTATTTTATTTTATATAGTATAATTTCAAGTTTTTGTGATTGTATTTTAAGGCTAGTTGGCAGTTTAGAGTAGGCTACTTGCAGAGAAGAATTTGAGCATGTATACCTTGAGTTTAAGCATATAATGAATTTTTTGATGACCCTAATTTCGTATGGTTTCTATATATGTGATTTTTTTTCATGATTTTTTAGAAAATTTATGTTTATTAATGAGTTGTTCAAGATAGATTTCGTGTGTATGCACAGGCCTATTGTGAATAGTGTTTTGAGAAGGGGTTCAAGTGGTGGTTAGACCTAAAAGGTGTTTTGGACCTAGATTTAAGTCAGATAAGGTATATTAGAATGATATATGAAGTGATATTACATTGTATTAATTTTTTAATAATTCAAATAAAGATAAAGTGTAACATGCTCTAATGAAAACCTAATGGGATTAGGTCTCCTTAAGGCCTAAAAGAGGTTTTGGTACTATATGTTATGACTAATATATTGTATTTTTTATACATGTTTTAAATGTTTTATAATAAATATTTTAAGGGTAATCAAAATATGAAAGTGTACATGTCTGATCAAGGTGTGTGAGAGTAAGTTACTTATATAAGAACAAGACTAAGTAGGCATATTTGTGTTAGTTAAAAAAGTGTGTGTGCAAGAAACTAAAATAGCAAAACTAGTATTAGAAGGAGGTCATGTAAACCATAAAATGTGTATAGAGATATAGTCATGAATATCTAAAATAAGGTTTGATTATGGATATCAAGGTCATATGACCTAATCAATCTTGAAAAGACTTGGTAGAGCAAAGAAATCTACAAGCAACTTTTAGAGGAATAAAAGTGTGTGAATAATTAAATAAAAGGACCATCATTTGTTGAATATTACAATAAGTAAAAATATTTAAGGAATAGTTATACTTGGTTGAGTAGGTTCTTGGTTAAGAGGTAGCAAAGTTGGTGTCTAGTCACTAAGGGAGTTGGTGCTTCCTTACAAGTGGGTTCTTACTAAAGAATCTATCAAGTTGGTTCTTGATAGATTGGTTTTGGTGCTCCAAGTTGAGTGGGTACTCAACTAAATTTGATTCATTGATTTATAGTGCTATTTTTCCAATCTATGGTCAGTGGGTTTTATTCCCCATGAGGATTTCCCACTTATATGATGTGTTCATACTTGTTATGTGTATATTCTAATTACTATGTTGCTACACTATTTAATATTGCTCATATGTTGATGTTGACTTGTGAATGAATAGAATATATATTTAAGTGAAATTAAAAGTTTATAAGGACACTAATTCACCCCCTAGTGATTGTACCTCTAATATACTACACATAAAGAGTCTTAATAGATAATTATTTCTATAGAAAACATCTGAACATGTCATATAAAAATCTTTAAGTTGTTCTTTAGGGTATCCTTTTCATACATACTTGTAAAACTTTCGGGGTTCAAAATGTGAATTAAAAAGTACCATAATCATGGTAATGGAAAAATGATGTGGATAAATTTATTCAAAATTAATCTTCGTAGTTTGGGAATGGATACATTATTTTAATCCTTGTATTTAATCCTTCATACTTTTCCATTCTTGGACAAATTCCATGTCCTTAGGTGGAGATGTTCGGTTTGGTTTTTGATTTGAAATCTGATTTTGGTTTTAACTTAAATTTGGGTTTAGAATTGAAATATGATTTTATTTTTGATTTGTACTTAAAAATTGATTGGGAATTGAAAATTGAAATTGATTTAGATTCATGAATTGAAATTGATTTGGGTTTGAACCCAGATTTAGATTTGGATTCAATTTTTGATTTTGAATTATAAATTAATTTAAAAATTATGATTTGTATTTGTTGATTGAGGTTTGTATTTGGATTGGAATTCAAAGTGAAATACAAATTTTGATTTGATGTGAGTTAATCCTAAGGTATTTGAATTATTGCTAGGAAAACTATGATTTGTGTTTGGATTGGTTGAAATATTATTTTAAGGACTATTTTATATGTTGGATTTAAGATCAAATTATTCTTTTCAAACTTTTTGACGTGGTCTTCAATAGAAAGCACATGGATTTGTTTGTATGTTTCATCTAGAATCACATTTCCCTTATCCATATAGGTTTAGGAGATATTTTAAAAGCTATTATGGGATGACCCTCTAATGGCCTTGTTATTTCATAGAGAATCATTGTAGGTTCCTTTGTCTTGTATATGAGGTGTTGCATTTATCATAGTAATTAGGATATACAAGTCTTTAGGATCAAAATTAGGTGGAAACTTGAATCTTATCCCTAATAATTGTAACAAGACTTCATTCTTATTATCTAGGAGGTAATTAGTAACTTCGGTTGATTGTTCCTTATGTAAATTGATAACATGTTCATATTCCTCTTGAAGGGGTACCTAATTATTAACATTTCCATTTATCTCAATAGAATGTTCTTGGTTTCCAAATTGAAATGGGTCGTTTCCAAAAGGATATTCTCTAAAAAATGATTTTTGAACAAGATTTGGTACCTTGTGATGGGAGACATTGTTTAAAGTTTTTTCTTGACTCCAAAAAAGTATATGACTCAAAACTAAAAAATATAAATGCTTGACAAAATATTTGAGTTACTTGGCTTTTGGAATTTCTTAATTAAGTCTTTTTTTATTTTAGATTTTGTTTTAAGGATTACATTTTTTATTTTCAAACACAAAATACTTTAATTATTTCAATTTTACAAGGAGATAAAAGGAAAAAAGATACATAGGTAATTTATACTTTAACCAAAAAATAAACTTGCAAGTCACATAAAAAGATAAAATATAGGAAAGGGGACTTGAATGAATTTTAGGCTCTCATATATATTAGCTTTTACATTGAGAAGTATTGGCCCAATGTTTTAGAGAACTAGCTATGGAGGTAGAACCATACCCATATCCCACTTAACCTAATTTTAATGATAAGCTAGGAGTACTAGAACTAACTACTTATCACTGCACTATAATTCAAATGGTTGAATGTCTTTGTTTTATTATTGGTAAAGGAGATTATTTTAATAGGGACCTGAATGGATATCTTAAGGCTTAAGTTTTATATAAGTTTATGTAAGTGATGTCCTCTATATACCTTATGGTATGTTGAGGCTAAGGACAGTGGAATAAGTTGATTAGTGGATTTCATAAAAGGGTGTAGCCCCTATGTGCCCATTTTAGCCATAATATTTTAGTGGAATGACATCTAAAAAATAAGACTTCAAGGTTTTATTTGAAATCTTGAGTATTGGAGGATAAAACCCCCTCTTGTCATGGTGTGATTAAAACAGACAACCACTTAGGTAATTGAAACAATATATACTCAATTTTTAATCCCTAATAGTACATAGGGTTTGGTTTATAGCATGTTTGTGAAATCCATGGTCGATAGAGACCCTCGAATGTTTTAAAAAAGAAGATTAATTTTTTTTTGATTTCAAAGTATAGTCACCAATATGATGCCAAGGAAAGAGTACAAGTGCAATCTAGGTAGTATAAAATCAAAAACATTCCTTTTAATTGCCATGTATTGTCACCAATATGATGCTAAGGAATGTGCATACACAATTTTTTTTGACACAAACATGTAATCTTACAAAGAAATACAAGTGATTTAACTACCACTGGATTAATTAAACTAAACTTGAATTAAAAATAAGGTTAGTAAAAACAAATAAAATAAATGTTTAGTTTAACTTTTTGATCATTTTGCAAGTGATCCTGCATAAAACTATTAGTATTTTACATATAAATGTATTGATAATCTAAGGAACCTAAAAGTTAGCCAAAAGGAAAGTAAAAAAAAACTAAGTCTCTGGAATAACAATGTTGTTGTCCAGAGACATAAAATGATAAAAATTATTAAAAGGGTAAGAAAACAATAAATACCAAAAAATATGAAAAATATCATAGCTCAAAAAACCACCAAAATGTGTATACAATCGTACCAAAATATGTAACAAAATCATTATTATATGCATCAAATTTGTTGAAATGTGTTACAAGACCATTGTTTTATAGAGATGCAAAAAAATGGAAAAAAAGAAAGAAAAAACATGAAAAAAATAGTAAGTGTTATAAAGATTAAAAGACAAGAAAAAATAGAAACAATGACAAAAAGTTAGGAAAATATGAGCATAAAAGCACATGAAACAAAAACATGATTTAGGGATATGAAACTAACATTCTACAGGATGAAATTGTTGTTGTGTACGATGAAATCATGAACAAAGGTTACAAAACCATTGATAAATGTTATGAAACCATTGTTTTATAAATCCCATAAAAAAGACTATAAATCAACATAAAAATAAAAAAGTGATGAATAAAAAAATTCATTAGGCTAAGACATCCAAAAAATCCAAATAAAAATTTGAAAATAGTAAAGAAAAACACTAAGAACAAAACCACCAAAACATTCTTCAAAACCACTAAAATGATTTGCAAAACTATTGTTTCATAGGATGAAATTTCCACTATGAAGAAACACATAGAAAACTCTAAAAATGAACATGAAAATTGTAAAAACAACTTTCCAAAACAATATTAAATAATAATACACCTTAAAAGAATAAAAAACAGCATTAAAATATTAAAGAATAAAAATATGATGAATAAAATGTGGGAAAGGTCCCATCAGGTGTGCTAGAATGAAAAGATCTTGGTATCCATGAACAAGGTCTCATCAAGCCTATAATGTCCAAAACACATGAAGCATTTCAAGGTATTGGATTCGAACCATTTAGTGCAAGCATATGCAATTATGATAATGAATCTTATACCACATCTAATGAAGCCTCTTCAAACACATAAACAAGTTCCATTTATATCTATTTTGAAGACTTATCCATCACCAATCTATTTCATGATACCACCATTTTTAACCTTGAACTAATATTTCCATAAATTATCTTATGGGACCATTTTAAAATTATGAGTCCATATTTGTGTTTTTCAGAGTTGGATATCGTATAGTATTAGGAGATCACAAGAAGGGTTTTTCAATTTAATTGGATAATTCCACATACTTTAGGGGAGATTTCAAACTCAAACAATCAAATCCATGTAGATAGATAATCTACAATATCTAATGAAGACACTCCCAATCAGAAATACTTTGAGGAGGAAATTAATATTTCTCCACTTATAACAAAGTTACAAGAATAATCTGTAGACATCCAATTCCTAACATTGTTTGTGTTGTAATTGTCAATCTTACTTGAATTGCACTCAAATGCCCAATTTAGTCTAAAATCACTAAAAATGAACTAAATGGTTTGATATTGTTGTATATAAGTGCTAATTTAGACCAATGTATCTCCAAATGGGGCAATGTATTTTATGTGATCCCTAACTTTGATCAATTCATTTTGAGTTAAAATGATGATTTTGCCTTTTTGTGCTCTAGATCACTTGTTTCTTCTAATCCATTAATACATATAATGTACCTTTATTATTTTGTGTTGGAAGCATCCTAAATAGGAATATAGTTCCAACACATCTAACATCACCTTCCAATTCTTTCCAAGTCAAATTATGACCCAATAATATGGATTTTTAACTATTTTTGATTAAATTTTGCACCAATTTCCAAAGAATTACACTAAAAATGATTAATATTATTTTTAGCTAATTAATTCAAATCAAGATCTTAAGTGTATTTTGCATGGATGTTATTGATTATGAACATCTGCATCACCTAGTGACATGATCTATGAGGTGGCATCTATGAGCCATAAATGCATAAAATATCTGAATTATGGGTACTCGTGCCTAATTATTGCCTCTCTATCCCAAATCAATATGAGGCTATTTATGGATTTAATTCCAAATATTAGATTAATCTATGGCCACACATCTTAATCTTGATATGAATGGCCATGGTTGATCTTAGCCCATTTGGAAAATCTATAAATAGAAGATCATAAAACAACTTTTCTTAAGCTATTTTATTGTAAACTTATAATGCACAATTGTCTCCACAACCTTATGTGTTTATCATTATGTTTTATTTTCAAGATTCATTTGATAGGCTAGATTAGATATTTCTTCTATTGAGCCTAGATTATGCATAGTGTTATTGAGGCAATAGAGGAGCAAAGTAGCCATTGTTGATAAAGACAAGAGCATTAGATCAAGGGGAGAACATGCTTGGAGCTGCTCTTGGATGGTGGAATCAATTTGGGAAGGTAATCAGTATTGTTTTCTTTTAACTTATTATTCATTATCATTAGAAAACCCCATTCGAATAAGTTAGATTTATTTGTTGAGTTCTTATGCATTTTTATGGATTTATTGACTAATGCTTGACTAAAAACCTTTGTAATCTCATCTTACATCTTGGCATGCCTGATGGGACTCATGGATTCCATTTCAGCAAGGAAGACATAATGGAAATTTTAAATTACCATTTTAGGCATTAAAAAGTCTAACAATAATTTTTATTCTTGTATTTCCATGTTTTTGTGTACACACAGGTTACATAGTGACCATCAATAATTCTTCATGACTACTGAAAGCTAGGACTAACTACCCATGATTTGGTTCTAGGGTAAATTCCATTTACAAATCTTCATTTTGAGTATTTTCTCAAGTTTGTTGTTAATGATTTAGGTTTTTTAAGTCTCTAGTTTGAACATAGTTTGATCTAGAAGCCTAACTTTTGGAGATTTTATTCTAACATCTTTTTTGAATCATAACATTGATGCCTTTAGGTCTATAGGTAACCATCGATGGTTAAATTTTGATCTACCATAGTTTTTAATCGATCGATGATGATCTAAAAGAATTAGTGATGGTCAATAGTGACCATTAATGTCACTATGTTTTCTAAAAACATAGACCCAAGAGTACTTAAACCAAGTTTGCTTGTCTCAAAAGTCAAAGTGATTCAAAGCTAAATGAGGTTATCTATTTTTTTATGTATGAATCATGAGGAAAGTGAACATTTGAGCTTAATTAAGTTTTTTTTAGCTCCTTTTGGTGCTTAAAAAGAACTAAGAACTTTCCTTTGGTTCTTTAAAAAGAAAAATTGCATGTTTATGTTGAATGTTTTGTAATTTTTTAAAAAGTTTTTTCAACTTAAGGCCAAAGGGATAAAACACATCACCAAACACTTAAATTTGGTTCTTTAAAACCAAACTCACTTCAAATTTGTGTTTTGAATAAGTCATTTATCATTTCTTGTTTTAGAGTTGTTTGAGCAAAAAGAAATTTGTGTGTATGCTCTCCGCCCATCCCCTATAGGGAACTTGTGGGATAAAAAGCACCATTTTCATTACAAATTGTGCCTTAGTCCAAAGGCATAAAAAGGATGTTGTCAAGGTTCTCCCTAAGACCTACATGGATTGGGTGATCTAGAAACAACCATAAAGCCTTTTTACTTAGATTTTCATTTCATGCATTTTGGTTTGTGAGGGGGCCTTCATTACCTCCCATGGGTTCTATAGGGAAGATTTGAATCAAGGCTTCATCTCCCAACATCATCTTAAACCCCTCTTAATGAGGGAGTATACAAATTTGGGTCACCCCATTTGGATGGTGCTTTAAGCGATTAAACCATCTCTATTAGTGGTAGGCTAAGCCTGAGATGTATAATCATTTTGGACATCACACTACATTGAGTAAGTGACAGATGTAGTTGTTTCGAAATGGACTAGACCTTTTCATAATAATATATTTGACATGGACCTAATTTACATGCTACTTATCTTGTGTGCTAACATGAAAGTTGGTACACATGAGATTCATCTAGATCATCAAAAACTTATAGGTTGTAAATAAAACCCACTTATCATGGAAATATTATTGTTGTGAGATACACCCCAAGGTCCATGTCATCATATTGTCACTTGTGAGAATGGGGGGTATAAAATACCCTACTATATAATATGCTTTTATTTTAGATGAACACTTAATTTTCTCTCATGTGTATGTATAAAGACGAATTTCAACAATATCATGCAACCTTGTCAATTTAGGCATTAGGATGATTAATTAGTTGTATTTGCATATTTTGGTCCTAGATAACTTGGTCTTGATTTAAGTCAAAAATTAATTGTTAACAAATGTCATAATCAAACACATTATCCATAATTTCTTGAACAAGGAGGCATTATGTTGTCTAAGTGAAAATCAATCTTTTCCTTGTTTAAATTTGACATCTTAAACATTATGTCATATCATCTGATTGGTGTAGTTATACTACCCATTTGAGTATAAACCACTTTCCCAATTATCTTTAAGTCCTTTATTGATAGTTTAAATTTGAAATTTCACTTTTCTAAGTTCATAAGGTTGATGTGTTAAATAGGGTTCGCCATTTGCACTTAACTTGAGGAAACTTGGGTTTAATTTCCAATTTGGATTGAAGGCCATTTATAGACTCATATCATATTATCATCATTGGTGGACTCAATTCATATTTACTATCACTCACAATTTGATCCCTAGAACACATTTTATACCACCATTCCTATTACCATGTAGCGGTGTTGTGCTGCCCATTTGGTTCTAGTTTTATACTTAGGAATTCTTGCTTGTTTCCATATCTTGAGTTTCTTGGTTCACATTGTCTCCTTCCTAATCTAAAGGGATTTATTCTAATTTTTTAGCAACAACTTGTTGAATTTGAACTAGCTTTTATGGTATTAACGTATCAAAAAAATCTAGGCTTTGGTGTACTAGTTTTCACCTTAGATTTTTGAGTTATCATACCCTCTTCTAATTCATATTATTTCAACCCTGCCCAAGGTTAAGTAAATTCATGAACACATTCTTATAATTGTGTGTGTTTTAAATCAACCCTCCTTTTATATTCTCTTTGGTACCTTAGTCACTTGGTTGGAAAAATATCAAAATCCATACCTTGTTAAAAACATTTGCAAAACATAGTCCATATCTTGGAAAGCATAGAGAATAAACCTTTCTAGACATGATGCTAAGGTACAATAGTATTGGGGTCTCTTTTGGCCTTAGTTGTGAGGTAGATAATTTTTATGGCAGACATAAACACTCCATCTTATTTGAATATGTCACCCTCTTTGAGCTTATTTATTGAAATTAATCTAATCCATGCTGATTTTTGTGCATCATCCTCATCTTGCCACTTTGATTTAGAAACCATGCTCAAAGGTTACTATTTTAGGATACCCTCCTCTAATTTATGCACCATGCTCAAAGGTTACCATTTTAGGTTATCCCCCTTCACCTTGTGTGAGTGAGAAAACTCCATCACACATGAAGGTTACCATTTTAGGACCTCCTCCTTTGGTTTGCATAAGTAACCAAACTATACAACATCTTGTTATTACCATTCTAGGCCCATCGCCTCTATCTATTGAACCTATTATTCAAAAATTTCCATTTGATGAATTATATTTTGTTGATCCCTTCTTAAATATTCTATTTTTTGGATATCCCATTATTGAAACACAAACCATTATTCCCACTAAACTAAATCTTCCCCACTTTAAAAATTTTGTGCTAATCTTAGAGCCAAAATAAGAACCATTGCCTCATTAAGAATCCTCTTATGTGGATTGAAATGTGTTTAAAGTTGATGTTTTACGACCAATTATGAGCCAAAACCATGATGTTATTATTGAAACACCCATTTATGATGATTCAGTCTATGATGAATCACCTATTCATGTTTTACCTAATTTTAAAGAGCCTTATCTCTTTGACAAGCCAGCCTCTACATATTTGTCTCTTGATCTTTTTCCACTCATTAAAGAGTCTCCTTTTGACATACAAGATTCTATTAAGTCATCCCTTAAGTAGTTCCCTCTTTTTTATGGCCTTCATTTAGATGAACCACTCTATGTTGAATCCTTAGATTAATTAATTTTTATAGAGCCCATTAAGCCATCACAGACCATTACTTGTTCGATAGTAAGCATTCAACATAACATTAAAGAAACAACCACATCAAATGAAGAAACAACATTAGATTCAAGTTTTATTTTTGAATCAACATTAGATTTAGCATCATAAATAGAATCAAAATTAGTTACGACATAAAATTTAGAGTCCATTGTATTAGAATCAAATTCAAAAACAAAATATAGTATTTTTTGTTATAACATTGGTTACAATTGCCTTATAGATCAATTTGAATATATTTGTGATCTTTCTACAATTTTTTAGAATGATTACTTCAGCATCAACATAAATTGTCCTAAGATATTCTATGAGGATTGTGCTACTACTCATCATTCCATCACCCCCATCCAACATAGCCATTATATTGATATTTCACCTCCCAAAAATATTGGTTAGGATTGATAGAATCACACTTTGTTGAAATGCATCCATGATGACATATCAGGTGTAGAATATCAAGGGGACAAATACCAAATTAATTTAGAATAAAAATACTCTTCTAGTAAAACCTTTTCAAAGGCACTAGGAGATGATCAAAGAACAAACTCAAGATCTTTTAGTGAAACCTTTTCGAAGGCATTAAAAGACAATCAAAGTCAAATGTTAACATGTCTTCATGAAACCTTTTCGAAGGCACGATGGGATAATCAAAATAAATTCATTGGTGAAATTTTCATTGAGGCACCAACAATTGAGCACAAAAATTCTTCACTACTTGATGAAGACATTATTCAAGATCAGATCATTATAAATTCTAATCTACAACATAATCAAATGGTATCTACTCACAAGATAAAATAATATAAAAATGTGGTGGTCCTATCAAGAGCATCTTCATATGTTTTTGACCCTACCACAACCAAAATTATGTCAAATCTAACGTCAAAAAAATTGCATGTGATTGAAAGTCTTGATCTTTATTTGTTTTCCATTCATTATACACTTCATTATCATCCACCTATTCATTACCCACTTATATCATTTATCTTAACATTCATTAACATATTTGGAATCACTTTCCTTTACAGAGGTTATAAGAAATATTATTCTGATGTTTGAAGGAAACAAAATTAATGACCATTGAAGATCATGAAAACATTATTGAGATCCAAATCAGCAACAAGTTCTTGATAGAGCAAATTTTTTGAAAGGGAATTGGGTAGCAATTTTTATAACTAATCAAATTTGTTGTCTCACATGTTGACTAAGACATGCATCTCTATGTCAATAGGAGTAGTAGAACCATTTTTCATTTTTCCAATTACCATTTTCCATTACCATGCCTCATCTCTTAGGGGAAACCCTATAGACCCTTTTTAGGCATATTACACCATTATGTTTTGTTTACCATGTTGTTTGAACTACATTGAATTGAGGTCCTTTGAGACTATGTAGGTAATGCTCAATTTCTATTGAGGTCATCTCGACAACTCCTTTCTTCATGTTTTTACCATCTTTCAAGTATCTTGTCACACGCTCTCACCATTTTGTGAGAAACCTAAGCCATGTTTTTGTCATTTTACGAGCAATCTAAGCTAATCATCACTTGGGGGAACTTTTATTTCCATTATAGCCCATTGTATTTTGATAATTTTCCTTATACAATTTTTTATTAAACCATGTCTTTACTATTGACCAAGGCCTAATTTTAGCCATCCTACTTATACAATTCTG
The DNA here is from genome assembly GCA_037957365.1 of Torreya grandis. NCBI lineage: Eukaryota > Viridiplantae > Streptophyta > Pinopsida > Cupressales > Taxaceae > Torreya > Torreya grandis. The sequence goes on from JARHVA010004059.1 coordinate 1,102,610, forward strand.
ATTTTGGTTCTTTTAGTTCTTTTCACACTTTTTGTAAGGGGATTCTAATCTAGTTTTAAAAATTTTAGAATGTCGTGTTCAATGATAGTCTATAGAACTAGTGTGACATTTGATCTAGAAAGTTTCCTTTCATTAATCATCTTATTTGGTATCATTAATTATAACCTCCTATGGGTAAATCAATAGTATTCCTGATTATAACCACCTTTGGAAAAATAATAATTATGACATTATTTATTAATTATAACTACCTTGGGAAAATTAGGTACAATGCCTTTTTTATCATGCATTACCACATCATCAGCTCATTATTATTATCATTTGTCTTATTGTTTGCCTTTATTTGTGAGCTTGTTATGACCTAGTCAATTTTTCATCACCCTTTGAATTGGTAGAATCCCTATGAATTGAGGTCCTAATGGGATTATTTAGGTTGTGATCAATTTATGTTGAAGTTAACTTAGTCCCCCTTTCATTACGCTCTCACCATTTTATGAGACTTTTAAGTTGGTGCGCTCTCATTGTTTCATGAGCTAGATCATTTGGTATCTCTTAATTCTTAATTGAGTTGAGATACCTAGAAAATTCCAAAAACATTAATAAAATTTTAAAATCCAATTTTTTTATTTATTTGATTGTTTTTGGTATTTTATTTTTCTATTTACTCTTCTTATTATCTTTTTATTTTCAATAACATCTTGATGGTCCACATAGATCTTGATTATTTATATCTAGATTTCATGTTTTTCTAAATTCATAAGGTAAAATCCAAGTTTTAAAAGGACCTGAAACCACATGAGTGCATTATAGAAGTTTTAACAGACCAACCAAGGCTATGAAGTCAAAAAATAAAAAATAATAGTACTTAGAATGGAAGCAAAAAATAGGAAACCATAACAGAACTAGGAGGAAGGTCCCTCCTGAGGGTTATCAGCATCATCAATGTCCTTTGTCTAATGGTTGGTTTGTCCTTTGAAACTTTAGCTTGAGAGAGGTTTCGAGGGCCTTCAACCACTTCATAGAGGAAGATCATTTTAGGGTGCCTTTTTCTTTTTGCTTGCATGGGAGATTATCTAGGGGGAACCCTGAGGGGGAAATTTTAAAACCTTTGGTGATTTTTTAACAAGGGACTATGGGGGTAGAGCATATTGAATAAAGGGCTGAACTATTATTTTGGCCTATCTATGTAATGTATTCCAATCTTGGATGAGTTTGGCCAAGCCAAACCTTGCTTGTTGCACCTTTGAGTTAAAGTTTTCCAACTGTTATTTCTTTCTTTCTAGTTCTTATGTAACAATGGATTTCCATTTCTAGGTTGATTTTATAGGGATCTCTATTTCAATAGGTTTCACTTTGGGGATAAACAACAATTTAATAGGGAGGTCATCTAAGGGGGACTATGATAAGTTGTTCTGGGGGGTGTGATCAGAAGGTTGGTGGGATCCCTTGATAGGATCCTCCACTAGAGAGTTTTCCCTAGAAGAGGAATGTAGGGGAAGCCTCCTAGCCTCATTCTTAACAAGAAGGAGAATCAAACCTTGGTGGATTGGTATCATTCACTTGGTGAAGCAAAATTTCACTCTCAAAGGACTTTAGTAGGAAATAGGGAAGACTAATTTTAAACCCAATGAAATGATTAAGAAGTAGAAATCATGGGAAAAGATTAGTATATATTTTTAAGCATGAGATATACTGAGAGCAGGGGATGAATTATATATCATATTATTTTAAATATTTTACTTAATCTAATTTATTTTTTTAACCACTTAATCATACATTCAAGATATGCAATAAAACTAAAATAATAACATGAACCACATGAGAGAGTGAGAGAGAGAGAGAGAGAGAGAGAGAGAGAGAGAGAGAGAGAGAGAGAGAGAGAGAGAGAGAGAGAGAGAGAGAGAGAGCATATTTTTACATGAAAATCTACTATGGGAAAAACCATAGAGAACAATCTCAGGTATATGAATGAGCATCAACTCAAATTTCAAAGTTTGCAAGCAAAAACTTGTAGGAGCACCAACAAAACAACTATTTGTGAGCACCAACCCATAGGATAACCAACCCCTCTTATGTAAAACATAACTATCTCTCAATGTTGTTTTCTCAACAAATGATATGACTCTACTATATCTATTTCTCTTCTCTCTTCTTTTCTTATATAAAATAATTACAAACTATGAACTCTCTTGCATATTACAAATGGCTTCACAAGCCTCTTTTTATATCTTTCCAAATGACCTTTGGCATTCACCCTTTGTGACCCTTCAATCCTCATGGAAAATGGTGCCACATTTGCATGACCCTTTGAATCCTTTCATTTGAAAAGTCACATGGTGACCCTTAATAATAAAATGTGTCCTTTCCCCTTTTGTCTTTATCTTGGTGACTTTTTAAATTCCTCAAGGTGACCCTTCATGATAAAATGTGCCCATCCTCTTTTGTCTTCACTTGGTGACTCTTTCAATTCCTCAAGATGACCCTTCATGGGAAAATGCATCCTTTCCCTCTTTTGTCTTTACCTCATGAAAGGACTTCTTCATGGGCCATCTTTTGACTTTATGCAACCAAAAATATATTTTTTAATATTAAATAAATATCAACACACTTTAGCCAAAATATGAACATTAAAAACACCTTTAGATAATAAATGCTATGGGGCCTTTATCACCAATAATTTTATACCTTTGACATCAATGACAATATTTTTAACAATCTCTCCCTTTATCATTGATGTCAACCTCAAATTGAAATTGCCACATCCTGAAACCTATACTGCACATGCCAACCTACACATACTACCAACAAAAAACATATAGTAACTTCTCCTTAATATAGCATCTTATACCTATTTTTATACATGCTATTGTACCTCTTATTATACTTATTCTTTACTTCTCCCCCTTTGAAATCAATGGAAAAGGGTCTATCCTAGAGCTAACACTTAGCTCCCCCTCAATTGATGTTGAACCTCAATGACATGAAGTAAAAGAAATTACTCCCAACTTCTCTCATAGATACTTTAAAGTGTCCTTTAGTAGTGTATTTGTGAAAATATCTACAATATATTCTATAGTATTGATTTATTCTAACTTAACCTATTGATCTACAACCTGCTCTCTCAAGAAGTGATATCTGATAGGAATATTTTTGTTCTTGAATGCATCACTAGATTCTTAGAAATATTAATAGCACTTGTTTTGTCACAAAATATAAAAATAGGTTCATCATATTTTACCTTGATGTTTTCTAAAGTTTGCTTCATCAAAAGGACTTAAGTACAACACAACACTGCTATAATATATTTTTCTTCAACTGTATAAAGTAATACTAAGTTTTGGTTCTTACTTAGCCAAGATACTAAGCTATCACTGAGGAAGAAAGCTCCTCCACTTGTACTTTTTCTATCATCAAAATAACCTACCCAGTTTGGATCTATACAAATAAGCAAAGTGAAATATCTACTTGTAGGATACTATAATCCATAATGTAATGTCCCCTTAACATATTTAAAAATTTTCTTCCCCAAATGAACATGACTCTCCTTTGGGGCTACCTGATATATCACAACCATGCCTACTACATGCATGATGTTTGGCCTCAATGTTGTCAAATATAAAATACTACTAATCATAGATATATACAAAGATTGATCTACAATAAGTGAATCTTCATCCTTACTCACCTTGTTCCCTATACCCATTGGTGTGCCAACTGGTGCACACTTATCAAAATCAATTTTTTTAATATCTCCTTGGCATATTTACTTTGATATATGAACATTCCTTTATCTAGTTGAAATATTTGCAACCCTAAGAAAAATGACAATTTTCTAAGCATAGCATCTCAAATTCTTTTTACATATTATCAAAAACATTCTTTTGTCATTTTTCAATGTTACCTCCAAATATTATGTCATCAACATATACCACAATAATCAATTGATGATCACCTTCTATTTCGATATAGATATTATTGTCAACAAAACATCTCTTGAAAATTTGATCTTGCAGGTACTTACCAAGTCTTGCATACCAAGCTTTAGGAGTTTTTTTCAATCCATACAGTGCTTTCTTCAATTTGCATACATGGCTACTATTATTTGAGAGAATAAATTCCTTAAGCTACTCAATGTAGACCTCCTCTTCTAGATTCCCATTGAAAAAATCAAACTTTACATCCATCTGAAACACTTTGAAATTTTTAAACATGACATATTCCAGAAATATTCTAATATCCTCTAGCCTTGCCATTGATGCAAAGGTTTCTTCAAAATCTATACCCTCAATCTAAGCATGTCTTTTACATACTAACCTTGCTTTATTCTTGGTAACTTCACCATCTTCATTCAAATTATTTCTATATACCCATTTGATTCCTATCACATTTTAATGTTGTGGTCTAGGCACTAATCCCCAAGTATCATTCTTTTCTATCTAATTTAATTCTTCATTCATTGCCTAAATCATATGCTCATCATGTCTAGCTTTTGAAAAATTTATAGGGTAAATTTTGGATAACAAATAAAAATTAACTTTCTTAGATTCTCTTACCATCATTATTTTGGTGTGAACTCCTTCATTTACATTCTTGATAATGTCACTTTTATTATGATTTCTCTAGACATATTTAAATGGAGTTTTGGTGTCATTTTACTTCTCATATTCATCTGATTCTTCAAAATCTTCTTCTTCAATGATTTCACGAGTGTCTATTGGATCACTGGCTCTTTATGCTACATCTTCATCTATCCTAACACTTGCACTTTCAAAAAAAATCTTGGTTTTTTTTGTTATAACATTTATAATCTTTAATTTTACAAGAATATCCAAGAAATATACCTTCATTTATTTTAGATTCAAACTTACTGATTCTTTCATCAGTTCTCTTTATGAAGCATCTACTATCAAAAAATCTAAAATAATCAAATATATCTAGTTTGTGTTTCCATAACTCATAGGGAGTCTTGTCACTATTGAATATCGACAAATGCTCTATTCTGGATATGCACAACTATACCTACTACCTCTCTCCAATATTTATTTGGTATTTTGGATTCATTTAGCATCATCCTCGCCATCTCCTAAACTATTTTATTTTTTTCTCAACTACTACATTTTGCTATGGAGTTTTGGCTATTGAATAACATCTTTTTATCTCATGGTATTCTTAATACTCAATAAACTTATTTGACATGAATTCTCCTCCTTGATCTGATCTTAGGCACTTAATCTTCAAACCAATTTCATTCTCAACTAAAGCCTTGAATGCTTTGAAGTGGCTAAAAGCTTCTAATTTTTTATTCAAAAACATCACCCAAGTCATACATGTAAAATCATAAATAAGAAACATAAATTATCTCTCACCTTGAGTACTTTGAGTTCTAGTAGGTCCACATAGATCAGTGTGAACAAGCTCTAACATCTGAGTGGTCAAGTATTCTTTGGTCTTGAACCATCTTCTGATCTACTTCCCATGATAACATGGTTCACAAAGCATGTTAGAGGGCTTTGTAATCTTTGTAAGATCTCTAATTTCTTACTTCTTATTGATGTTGACAAGATTATAAAAATCTATGTGCCCCATTCTCCTATTCTATAGCCAACTTTTCTCAACCTGGCTCAAACAACATCTTTGACCTTTGATATCTAATAACATATATAAATTATTGTCTATCCTCTAAGCATCTATAATCAAAACATCTAAATATTTTCTCCTAATTTTAAAACCTTCTTCATAAAACTTTAATGTGTGTCCTTGATTGCACATTTGACTTATACTCAAAAGATTATGCTTAAGACCTTATACATATAGAAGAGTTTCAATCTTAGTTTTAGCATTATCCAAACTTAATGTACCTTTTTTGGCTATTCTGACAGTGGTATTGTCTTCAAATTTCACTATGCCACCATTGATTTTATTTAGAGTTATGAACTTATTCTTAACTCCTGTCATGTGCCTCAAACATCCACTACCAATAAACCATAGATTTTCTTCATTTATTGCATACAAAGTTATCTAAATTAACAAGACTTTTTAGGTTGTTTCTTTTACCATGAACCTATCTGAACTTTCTTCTTGATGAATGGATCCTTGAAACTTTGGTCCTTCTTGACTAACTTGAACATGCTTCTACAATGGTGGGCTATGTGTCCAAAATTATTACACTTGTAACATACTATGGCCTCTTCATCAAAGCTTGATAGAGGAGTAAAAGAGTTGTGGCTTCTGCTTGATCTACATGATTTTATTTCTCCTTATTTATAAAATTATTAACTCTTTTCTAATAGTCTATTTTATTATGACTATAACCATTACAATAAAAATAATAACCATGAAAATATAACCTATTCTGATTTGTGTATCTTTGACTTGGTTGTCTTTTGTAACTTTGTTCCTTCCGGCCTTCTTTATTTGAGTTGTCCTCTATATTCTTAACTTCTTCTCCTTTTATTTTCTCTTTTATAAGGGCTTCATCATAACTCTTTTTCTTTTCAAATATGATACCTGTCTTATCTGATATTGATTTTTGAATTTCTAATATCTTATTCAATATGTTGTTATTTTCAAATTTTGAATCATTGGTAGTGTTATTATTGACTACTTTATTTGTTTTCTAAATATCTTCTTTTAAAGAGTCAATTTAAACAACATACTTTTCACATTCTTCACTTACTTTTTGTAATTGAGCTATTATATCTTCTTCAATATTTTTGGATTATTCAATGTGTGCTTGTAGATCTTCAATTATTTCCTTTGAATCCTTTTCATTTTTCTCGATCTGGAGCTTCAATCTTTGATTATTTTTCTTAAGAGTTTTTAATTCTTCTAAGGCACAAATGAGTTCTTCTTCTAGATTCACCTCAGCTTCATCATGTTATTCTTCTTGATCATATATACTTTTTCTTATGGAGGCATCTTCATGTATGGTCATGAATAGAATCTCTTCTTCATCTAAGTCACTGACTCCATTGTCTTTGGCTGAGCTAGGATCTTTAGAATATAAACTCTTCTTCTCAAATCCCTTCATGAATTTTCCTTTGAAATTATTCTTGCATGTAGTATTTCCTTTTTCATTGTCACCATTATTTTTATCTGGGCACTTAGTTGCAAAATGTCTAATCTTACTACATTTAAAAAATTTAAATGGTAAATTTCCTTGATATTTACATATGCCCTTCTTAGGCTTCCAGATGAATAGAGCTCTGTTGTCATCTTCTTTATCATTAGAGCTATCACTTAATTCTTGAATCTTAGCCTTGTCTTTATTTGATGTCTTTAAAGCATCTTCCCTTTTTGAGGGTTTCTTTATTTGGTCCACATCTCATATGCTATAAGAATACTATGTATTTCATCCATTTTTATCTTGGCTAGATCATTCATCTCCTCAATTTTATAAACCTTTGCATCATATCTCAATGGTAGAGATATCAAAATATTTTCTACCACCACTGACTCTTATAATATTTCTCCAAGACCTTGAATTTGATTAACTATTTGATCAACCCACAAAAGATAACTTGTTATATTTTCTTCCTTTTCTATATTTAAACTTTCAAACTATCTTCCAAAATTCTAGAGCTTATCTTGTTGAACCTTTCCATCACCTTTATAAATATTCTCAAGCTTTACCCAAGTCTCATGACCAGATTTGCATTACATAATTTTAACAAATTATGATTCTCATGAACCACATAAAATAGCATTTGAAGCTTTAGCATTATTTTCAATTGCCTTCTTTTCCATAGGAGTAATTACATGTGTCTGTGGCTCTTTATATTCCTCCATCACTACCTACCAAATGTTGAATCTAAGGGCCATCAAGTAAGTCCTCATCCTTATGCTCCAAAAGGCATAATTTTTCCCATCAAACAAATGTGACTTTTTTGTATAAAAACCTTCATGTGATCTATCCATTGTGTTTTCCTCAATCTACCTTCAAGCTGTTAAACTCTTTCCAAAAGAACCTGCTCTAATGTCAATTGTTAAGCATGAGATTTACTAAGAGGGGGCGTGAATAAGTATATCATATATCTTTTAAATTTTTTACCTAATATAATTTATTTTCTTTAACCACTTAATCATACATTCAAAATATGTAATAAAATTGAAATAATAACATGCACCAGAGAGAGAGAGAGAGAGAGAGAGAGAGAGAGGAGAGAGAGAGATGAGAGAGAGAGAAGAGAGGAGGAGAGAGAGAGAGAGAGAGGAGAGAGAGAGAGAGAGAGGAGAGAGAGAGAGAGACCAAATTTTTACATGGAAACCCAATGTCGGGAAAAACCATGAAGAACAATCTCAAGTATATGAATGAGCACCAACTCAAATTACAAAGTTTGCAAGCACCAACTTGCAGGAACACCAACCCCTTTGCAAAGCACCAAACACAATAAGTATTTGTGAGCACCAACCCATAGGAGCACCAACCCCCTCTTATGTAAAACAAAATTATCTCTCAATGTTGCCTTTTCAAAAAATGATAGAAATCTAATATATCTCTTTCTCTTCTCTCCTCTTTTATTAAATAAAATAATTACAAACCATGCACTCTCTTGCATATTACAAATTACTTCCCAAGCCTCCTTTTATAGCTTTCTAAATGACCTTTGGCATTCACCCTTTGTGACCCTTCAATCCTCATGGAAAATGGTACCACATTTTTTATGACCCTTCAAATCCTTTCATTTGAAAAGTCACAAGGTGACCCTTCATAATAAAATGCATCCTTTCCCCTTTTATCTTTATCTTGGTGACTTTTTGAATTCTTCAAGGTGACCCGTCATGAGAAAATGTGCCCTTCCTCTTTTGTCTTCACTTGGTGACTCTTTGAATTCCTTAAGATGACCTTTCATGGGCTTTACATCATGACTCTTTGACTTTTTCATGGGCCCTATTTTGACTTTATGTAGCCAAAAATATATTCATTAATATTAAATAAATATCAACATACTTTAACCAAAATATAAACATTAAAAACACCTTTAGACAATAAATGATATGGGGCCTTTATCACCAATAATGTTATACCTTTGAAATCAATGACAATATTTAAAACATATATTTACCTTTGAGATTCATGTATCACATGATTTGAAGGCAAATGTCAAGCCGGAAATCAACCCATGGGAAAACATTTTTGTCTATTTGCACAAAATCATATATCTTAAAAATATTGTAAGAACTCTTACTTTTTTTATTGGTCCTTTAATTCCTTGGCACATATGCATGACATTCCAGTGGCATCATCGATGAACTCCTTCAATAAATTAATGGTGATGCCATGCATGGTAACCTTCCACTTTGTCCAAGCCACCATGAAGTCTCGAGCAATCTCAACATTATGCTCAGTGACACATTCCATAAATTCCATGAGTCCTCCCTTTTTGAGCTTCTTCCATACTTTATTTTATTCATGAACCTCCTTACAGGACGTAGGTTCCAATTGATCCCTATCACCACCTATGGATGAGAAGTATCAACATGCCTTCAATCATCTCAATTCATATCAAAACAAGCTATATAGTAAATATAATATGAAGGTCTGATCCCAAGAATTTGAGGTTAGATATTTAGGCATTAAGTAGAATTAGAGAAATACTAATGTAGATAGAGAAAATAAGGGTAAGTTTGAGTCTAACTGGCTTGGAGCTTATGTCAAAGTCACCAAATTTGGATCTAGGGTATACAAGTTAGACACAAAATATGGTTAAGAATTGGATGAACTTAAAAACATCATGCACTTGAAAAAGGCTCTATACCTAAATTTGAATCATTCCATTTCATCCCTCTACATTGTTATACATAGTATTATATACATTTAAAAAACTTGTCAAGTGGTGAAAACTAAGACTCTAGCTATATGAATAAGCATAATGATGAAAATCAAGTTTCGATGCCATTTGTAAAAGTCCTCCATCTACACGCATTTTTTTTCTCAAGACTATGAGTGCTTGGGGGCATATTTTCAGCCATGCCATTTTATTCTATACATCATCCTTTCATTCACACTCATCCACATTCCATTGACCTTTGTCCCAATGGTGTATCTATCACATGTGTAAGAAGTATATGTAGTATGAATAACACTTAATGGTAGGGAAGGAAATTTAGGAAGTCAACAAAGGGGTAGGAGAAGAAGACTTTGGAGATCCATCCTAACTTATTACCTCATTTCAATGACCCTCATCTATATCACATTGTCTTGATCTATCTTTAATGGGTTTTCTTTTATCAGCGTCGATGACCTATTAGTCCATGTTTATTTCTCACATATGAACCCTTACTTAGTATCATCACCCATCATCCTTACATTCCCCCCATCTCTCATCACTATTCAAACCTTAATTAATATCTCTTCATCCCTAATTAAAGTAAATTGAAGCGATGATATAGGTATAAAATAATCTTACTTTACTCACCTTATTCCCAATTTTGGAAATGGAAAGTACACAAACCCATATCTAAACTAGAAAACCTTAGATGATGTATATATTATTTGAATGTTTTTATTATGTATATACTATTTGATTATATGATTGCTTGTGTGTCTTGGTATATATTCATTTTGTAATGTTTGTATTAATAGTTAGTCATTTAGTTTATTGTCTTTATGATATCTTAACATTTAGTCATTATGCATATTTAATCTTTTATATTATATTTTCATCTCATTTTTACACTTGACATGATGCCTCTATGCTTCCTTAATCATATTCCTACCATTGGTATTTCACATGAACTATCACTTTTACATTTGTATGTTTTCTTTTGTAAGTCAAAATACTCTTTCCCACTTTGGCATAACATCATCATGCTCACATACATAGCATGTTGTATAATACCTATTGAAACATTAAAAAGGATTACACACCCACATATGTCTCAAGACTTTACTTTATACCCACACCCATCTATCCTATCCTTAACATCCCCCTTTATCTACAAACATCATACCTTATCATCTACCCTCATTTTATGCCATCATCTAGGCATTACACAAATCTACAGCTAAAGCACTCTTCCCTTATTCCACATCAATTGAACATCAAATAACTAACATAACCCATATTACATACTAGATATTTCAAATAATAAAAATCTTATATTTCTAAGGTTGACAAGTGTAGGATGATTACCCTCACGGAACATTATGAACATAAAATAACATCTAAATAAACAAACCTTGGCACATAGACAAGTAAAAAGGTCATTATAAAATCACATTAATAATCATAAGAACACTATCATTAAGCCATTTCTACCTACATCATACCACACCATATATCACTAAAATTTCCAATCATCACATATTTATAAGACAACATTTAATCTACACTAACCACATCATACATCCATCTATCATATCTCTCATTCTATATGTAATCTAAAGCAAAAAAAATTAAATGTCAAATCACATTTAAAACCAAGTACATGATAATCACTGATATCCATAAAATATATCTATAAGTCCATCATATACCTAATCCCACCATCCTATATATAAATCACATTACACATCATGTACATCCATATGCTAAAATATAATATGCATCCAACGTCACATGCCACTTTAACAAGTTAAATGAGGTGGTGGTGGCCTTAGTAAAAGATGTATAAAACATGACAATGTATTGGAGTAGGAATAACCTCCTGATTGACTACTATCTATGCAAGATGGTGTCCTCTGACCAATTAGAACAACCTAATCATATAATCCCCTTGAATATTAGGTTTATTAGACCATCCTTGATATTTAGTAAGTAACATCATCTAATTCTAGTACCTTCAGTATTATTCACTCTGTATTTATATCCATATTAACCATCTAATCTTGTACATCTCACTAATCATATCATGCTTGTAGTTGTGCAAAATACACCTAAATTATCCACATCTATTGGATTTGATCTTATAATGTAGAAATATATGAATCTCATAGAGAAATTTTACCAATAACATAATCATCTATAATAGCATAGGGGCCATATGAATATATATCTATATGACTTGACCTTATAAAAATGACACATATCCCTACATAGTGGCCAACTTACTCTAGAGATTATCTCTCATCCAAACTAACCCTATTATCTCAGTCTCTCTGGATTGAGTCATAAGACTTAGATGTTCTATGGTGATTTCTCTAAATTTGTCCTAGAAACACAAGACAACCTTGCTTGGTTTGTACCTACTTATATCATAGGAACCTATGCACCTATAGCATCTACATCCTCATCCCATCCTATCCTTCTCTACTTTAGTGGATGATCTAATATAGATCTTACTTATTGCCTTCATCTCAACCTCTATACCACTTGATGAATCTGATTTTCCAACCTAAGGATATGCCTTACAGACAAATTAAATATAGGTGGATGATCTTCTTACCCAAAATCAACACAATCAATTTGTTAGCTTGATTAAAATCACTACTCTCACTAACTAACCCATATCTTTTCTTTCACATTCTATTTCTAACATTCATAATACTAACATACACTCTACCCTTTTTCATTCCAACCACTTAGATCAACTTTAAAAACCTATGACACCCTATCCCATATCTCATATCTACCATCCCCAAACCTATAAGCCTAAGCATAAACCCATAGTTTTCCCAAAATTCACATTTTCCTTATTCTAACCCTCACATAATTCTTAATTTTCCTACCTAAACCCTATTAAATCATGTGAGTATATAAAACCCTAACTTCCCTTTCCTAAACATCTTCATAATTATTCATCAAATGTAAAAACTAGAGGTACCTACCTAATTTCCCTATCGACCAATTCCTAGTCCTTGTAAATAATATCTTTACATTGTCAATCACATGGATTTACCACCATCTATCTCACATTAAACTTCACATACCCAAAGAATAATCCCACTCATTCTATGATAAAAAATGAACTATGTTTTCCACCTTTCATAACTTAACTTATCCTCCCCCTCTATCTTGCCTTCACTTCTTCATCACACTTAACATACTAACTCATCCTTTTTCTTCTTTATTCCTTGTCATTATACTAATTAACCCTATTGTCATCAAATATTATCATCTCTTCACCAAAATTACTCATCTTATTTAGGGATAAATACATTGCCTAAGGTCTTTTTATATTATGTAGGTAGTGCTTAGCCACTTCTACATGCTTGAGGATAGCTTAGTCACCCTAATCCATTCATATCTTATCATCACATGCCACTAACATCACATATTTTTCTCTTTATCATACCCTTGTCTCATCATTAGACCTATGGTTTTGATTCACACCTATAAACTTATTCAAAAATGTCTTATTTTAGGATTTTGACTCTCCTATCATGCATCCTTACCTCAATACATATAAATTTGACATCTTCCCATCACTCTTTTATTATGGTTGGTTACCATTTAATGCATGCCGACAACTATAAAACCCATATTTTTTTCTCTTGCCCCATGAATTTTCCCTAGGGCATCATATTTTGGTGACTCATTTCTACATTCCATCACTTCTTATCTTCATCTTGACAAATGTTTTGAGCTATAGGTTTTCCTTATTTTGGCCCGCTACTCTATTTAGCACACATATTTTATTATGATAACCTATGGCCATGTTTTTCAATCATTATCTTATTATGGTTCACAACTACCCATTGTATACATCCTTGATTAGGATACATCAAAATCTTATGGCCAATCCTCATCTAAGACTGCAAATCTCATTGGCATGCGTCCTTACCTAAGATATGTTTAAATTTTTTGGTTATATTTTATCTTTCCCATTATGGATGGTTCTCATGTGGGACAAATTTTTAACTAATAAATCATCATTTTTTTCTCTCTAGCATATGTCTTAGCTAGGGGCATAATCATGTTTTAGGTCATTGCTCTAGTCAATATTTTTTAGGGCATCCCATCCCCTTATTGTCTCATCATTTATTCCACCTCTCATATTCTTTCAAGTGGATATCTAGTCCATTCCTCCTTAAATTTCCCCTCGAGGGGGTATTATGTGTTCCCATTTTACTAACTTTCCACATAATGGTTTTTCTTTAAAATACAATTACTCCTTCCACTGCAATCACTCATAATGCCCTTTTAAAAAGGGGAAAAATGTATACAACCTAATTCAATCATATAATATCATCAAACATCCACCTAATCACACCTATTTATAATATAACATTACCCCCATCTCAACTAACAAATAATTATTTGTCTATTATAACCCCTTTATTAGCTAATAACCTAGCCCCCTTTATCTTCTCTTTACTACCCTAAATATTACTTCGCCCATCCACCATTAATCTTATCATTACACCATAATTATAAGCTTTATTAACCTTATAACATATCATATGACCCTTTTGGAATTTTAAATTCCAAAAATCAACCTACCCCTAACCAACTCTCATATAAATCCTTCTTTAACCCTTATTAACTCCCCTAACCAAATCTAGAATCCTTCTAATTTTACTAAAGCTACTAACCCTTCCCTCTAGTATTTTATAATTAATTTTTAATTCATTATCTAATTTAATAACCTATCCTCCCAAAAAAAATTTAATTCCTAAGAAAATCCCTAGCCCTTGATCTTCCTACACCCAACTTTGAATATTGGCCCTCCATCTCTCCACCACCCTTCTATATAAACCAGCCCATCTCTTTGCCTAATCTAACATGAATGGGAATTATTATGAAATCCATTACCTTATTGCATTCATAAACTCATCTTACATCCATAATATTTATGTTATAGTCTTGAAGCTATCATCTTGTACATTCTAACATTCTAAAAGGTAATAAACTTCGTCAAATTAGGGCATGTCATGATCAATTGGATGTGAATGATTACTTGAATTTAGGTATAATCATTTTTATTTTAGTTTTTATTTCTTACATTTCACTATATTTTCCAAATCTTGAGTATTTTATTGAATTGAATAGATTATTACATGTTTAAATTCATTTTTCTAAATTATTGCTAAAACACTAGCTTATCATATTTAGCTTGATATTCATTAGTTACTTTTTGATTATAAGATGATAATCCAAAAAAACTAGGGTATGATATATGTTCCACTAAATTGAAAGCTTAAGACAAGAAAAATAACTTGATATTATTCTCTATTATTAGTACAAGGGAATCCTATCCTAAATGATTTCATAATGAGATCGCATTATGGAGTGATGATCAAAATAATTTCCCCAAGCCATGACATATGAAAGACCCATCAAATTTTAACTACCACTCTAATGATTCATCTAAGGACATGATACCTCCATCTATAACATATGTGGTGAGAGGATTGACATCTGCCAATGGATTTTTTACCAAGGTATCTACAAGTACTTATCCTTTGATAGATTTTTATTGACATATTCTACATTAAACTCACTTAGAAGCATGATCCACTTATTTTTCCTCTATACTAGAGATTATTTGGAAATGAGATACTTAAGTGGATAAAATTTGGCAATGATTTTAGTTTGATTATTGATCATGTAATGGTGAATTTTTTAGGAAGCAAAAATAATTGCTAAAAATGCTTTCTTGATTTTTGAATACTTTAGTTTATAGGATAGCAAGGTTATACTTAGATAGTATACCAATATTTTTGTTCCCTATTCATTTTATGCTAACAATTCCCCCAATGCATATTTCATTACTGAAATATATAGTAATAGAGGTTTCCATGGATTTAGTGGCATTAAGATTATTGGATTTGATATATAGTGTTTAATATTTTCATTATATAGTAATAGAGTTTTCATCAAATAGTTTTTAACTAGTACTATATTATATAACCAACATGATAAGTCTATTGGTTGTATTAATCCAACTTATAATTATTATTTTAAAACTCTTTCTTCATGAGTAGAATGACCTTTTGATGCATTTTTAGGAGTTTCTACTTAACTAGTTTGGCATCTTTATGTACAAAAAGGTGATGAATAAATAGTTAAATATATAACACTAGATTTTATACATATTACCATGAATATATGTCTAAATATTAATTGAGGATTAGAGTCAAAATAGACTATTCTTCTAGATCATGGGAATCAACAAGTTTCACAATTTTAGGATTTCCTTCTATTTCAATATTGATGTCAATTGTATTTTAAATTACTAAAGTGGATTATTCTTGAAAAATTGTTAGAAGTGGAGGAATATTACATTACTCCTTAAAGTCTTACTAATTGGGAGTGTCTCCATCTCATATTATAGAGGATATAGTTACATGGATTTGATTGTTTGAATTTGAAAGCTTCCCATAATATGTTGAATTATAAAATTGAATTTGAAAACCCTTCTTGTGATATCATATTAGTATATGATATATAAATTTAAAAAAATTATATGTGGTTTCATCATTCTAATAATTATCAAGTGAGGGTGGTTGTTTTTGGTCCCATAGGATAAGTTGTGGAAAGGTTAGTTCAAAGGGTGAAATTAATGGTGTCATGAAATAGGTTGATGGATACTAAGTATTCAAAATGGATATAAATGGAACTCATTTTGGTGTCTTAAGAGGATTCCTCATATGTGGTATAAGAGTCACTATCATAATTGCATATGCTCATACTAGATGACTTGAATATAATACCTTGAAAGGTTTCATGTGTTGTGTACATTATAGGCTCGATGAGACCTTATTCATGGAGACTAAGACTTTTTAATTTGTACTTAATGATATTATATATAATTTATTTTGGTATAGGATATTGGTTATTTTTAAAACATATAGTTAATTCATCAAATCAGAGGCAAGAGGAGTTATAATGTTTAACCTATTCATTAGAAAGTAACCCTCCTAACACAAAAGAGGTTTTTCCAATATTACAAAGCACTTGTATTTATTTTATATGATGGAGATTACAATGGTTATTATGGGACATTAATTTTTCATAAATATGAGCATCATGTATTTCATATTCTCCCATACTTGCATCCACAATGGAGAATCTAGATGGTGGAAATGTGGACTTGGACATGGATGGTGGGTGTTTGGATGTATATGGGTTATTAGTGGATGTAAAGAGTAATCATCAAGATGGATATAGTTATAAATATTTGGTGATAATTGGTAAGTTCACAAGTATCTTCAGTAAATGGAAAATAGTTAGAATTTATATGCATCCCTTCTAATAGTTTGCAATATTGAAATGGTTGAGGATCACCTCGGATAGTAACTTCCATACCATCATGAGAAAAATTTAAACACTAATGGATAGTGGATGGAGTGACATTCATGGAATGAATACATGGATGATAAATGAGTATATTATATGGGAGATATATATCAAGAATGTGAATGAGGTTTTCCTAGATGATAGGCCCCACCATGAGTGGAAGATAAATATTTCCCTCTAATTGGCACTCATTATTATCATATGACTTTATAGTAATGCTATTAGGTTCTAGTGATGTTCTAAAATGTCCTAGATTATTTATAAAACTTAATGTACATAAATTTAAGCTTAACCCATTTTATATAAACACCCTTTTTAATCTATGCTTGGAAATGAAAACATCTATGTACAATGGAAAATTATGAGATAAACCCATGAGTGAAATGTCTGAATGGTCAAAAATCACTTAATTATTTAAGGAAAACTATCCCAAAAGTTTTTAGAAGTTAAACATATTTATATATTTTGTAAATTTGTATTCTTGAAAGGTTTTGCACAAAATGTCTTTATACGTGGGAGACATCTTGACAAGGTCCAAACTAGAAATTTGGGCTATATTTTCTCAAGTTGCTCTATGATGTTATATTTTCCTTTAAGGGTAGGCAAAGGGACACTTGGAAAGTTAATCTTTGCATGCCTCATGGTGATGGTGAAATCTTTGGATTTAATTTACATATAATCAATGTGATTGATTATAGAATAAAAGGGATAAGTAGCTTGGTTTCCAATATTCATTTGGTCTTGACTTTGGTTTTGTTTAATATGCCCTTGCTCATGATTTGAAAAGGGATCTTGAGATATCCATAATTTTTTTATTATTATACGTTGATGTAGAATCCTTTACTTCTATGTCACCATGATCTATCAAATATTGGACATAGTCCTTGAGTCTCATATAATGGTTGGTGGAATTCCCTTTGATATTGTGGTAGTGGAAATATTTGTTATATATTAACTATTTGAGTTTTGGATAATTTTCATCAAAGGGTTTAGTGTTTTGAAATGTGATCATGTTTGTGGCAACCAAATTAAGAAATACTACTTCAAGTGATGCTCCCAAAGGAGTGAAATTTTGTTTTTAATTTTCTTATTGAAATTGACTGCTAGGTACAGTAATGTTATTGATAGGTTGAGTGGTTTGGATTTGTTTAACATTAATTACACCATATGTAATGATATTACTTCACAAAATAAGTATAATGAAAATAATATATCATAATGATATTGAAATATAACATAAAATATGAATAATAGATAAGCCACTTCAATGGGGAAATCTTCCAAATGCTTATAATAATAAATTAATACTCCAATATGATGATGAAAAACTAAACCTACCTCCTATTTATAGTCTACCAAGGCCATGGACAACCCATAGGCTGACCTAATAAGCATATGAGTGTATAGATAAATGTAAAATAATATGCAAAAGGGTTATGCAAGCCACAAGTTGACTACAGATATCCCTAAACCCCTCCCCTTCAAAATAATGTTGTCCTCAATGTTGAAGCTATATTAGATGTTGTTGCATGAAGGCTTCATCCTCCTAGGTAGCATATTTATAAGGAATATTATTCTATTTGATTAGATATTCTATAATTTTTATGGACCATATCTGTTTAGTACATGTTTGAAGGACCACTTTAGGATCAAGAATAACCCTCCCTTCCTCATCTAATTCTGGTAACTTAGTTTGAGTTGTAAATATGTGTCTAATTACATTATTAAGGAAAGATACATTAAATTTTGTATAAATGCAAGTGGATGGTGGAAATTATATCTTATAGGCCACACTATTAATTTTTCACAAGATCTAATAAGGGCCATAATACTTAGGAGACATATTCTTATCATTTTTCTACTGATTCTAGGACATGATTATATGGATTCAATAAAATAAAGACCCAATCACTGATTTCAAAATTCCTCTCACTCCTATGATGATCTTCATGTTTCTTCATGCAATTGTAGGCCAAACCTAAATTTTCACACAAAATAATGACTTCTTGTTGATGTTGAAGGTGATACTCTACTGCACGCAACTTTGGGTGAAGTGAGGGATGGAAGATGGTATCCATAAAATTATATAAAAGGGGATTTTTTGGATGAACTATGTACTAAATTATTATACCACCATTCAATTAAGGGTAGCCACTGAACCCATTTATCCTATTTATCTTACACAAATAAATGAAGGTACCCTTCTAGACACTTATTGAATACCTCAGTTTGTCCATCAGATTGAGGATGGTAGGATGAACTATGAGCCAATTGGGTTCTAAAACATGCAAATAATTATGTCCAAAAATTACTAATGAATATGAGATCTTGATCACCAACAATAATCTTAAAAGCACCATGTAATTTTTAAACTATATTGAGAAAGGCATAAACTATTGTATTGGCCACCAATTGTTAAGATAAAAAACAAAAATAAGCATACTTTTTGAGTCTATACACAAGAAACATGATAAAATTTCTACCATCAGATCATGGTGACCCAATAATGAAATCCATAGACACCTCTTCGCATTTTTGACTAAGGATGGATAAGGGTTATAAAAGACCTAGGGTTTTAATAGTTCCACCTTTATTTTGTTGATAGACCATAAATTCAGCCACATAATTATGTACATCCCCCTTGAGTCCTTCCTAAAAAAAACCTTCTTGACTTTATGATAGGTTTTCAAAAAACTTGAGTGACTGCCAAGTGGAGATGCATGAAGTTATTGAAGGATTTTTTGTTTGAGAAGAGAATTTTGACACATATATAATCTATCTTTGTAACATAATACATTCTCCTTCCATGTAAAATTTTCAATCCCATCTGAAAATTGATGTAGATTTTGAGTGAATGCATGGGTATCACTATCATTCTCCCATTTTTACCTTACTTCTTTGAGTCAGTCTTCTTGCCAAATGGCCATGGCACATAACAATGCCTCAACTAGTTCATTCCACCTAGATAGTGAATAGACCACCACATTTTATTTTCCTATTTTATAGACTATTTAAAAATAAATCTTAACCTTTTAATCACCCATATTTTTTGTTCTTAAGAGGATAAACACTTTTCCAAAAAATGTTTAAGGCTATCATGATCAATGTTTATCTAAAAGTGACAACCGAATAGATAAGGTCTCCATTATTTGACTACATGTAGAATAACCATCATCTCTTTCTCATTTATGGGTTTGAGCTGATTTATACCCTTAAATTGATGATTTTAAAATAAAATGGAGATACCCTATAGCATGAGTAATGAACCTATACCATATCTAGATGCATCACATTCAACCATAAAAGTTTTAGAAAAATATGGAGTAGCCAATATCGAAGTGGTACACAGAGCCATTTTCAATTATTTAAATGACTTGGTAGTTGTATCAATAAAATGGAATTAATCTTTATTCAAAAAGTAAGTGAGAGGTGTGACAATACTACCATAGTGTTAGGCAAACCTATGATAGTAACTAGTTAACCCCAAAAACCCCCATAATTTCTTGAGTGTATTGGTAATATACCAATCCATTATGGCTTGGATTTTTTAGATCAAATTTTACTCCCTCATGTGATACAATATGACCCAAATATTCCAATTCTTGGACTCCAAAATCACATTTGGATGGTTTAGCATACAGCTAATGTTTTTTGAAAATTGAGAGTACTTTTTTCACATGTTACAAGTGGTCTTCCTAATTTTTATTGTAGATAAAGATGTCATCAAAATACACAAGTAAAAACTTTATCAAAAATGGCATAAAAATCATATTCATCAAACTCTTAAAGGTGGATGGTGCATTAGTGAGACTAAAATGCATGACCAAAAATTCATAATGGCATTTGTGAGTACAGAAAGTTGTTTTAGTAATGTCTTCCTCACATATTTAGATTTGATGATATCCATAACAAAGATATAATTTGTTGAAATAAATAACATCATGTAATTCATATATATGAAACTTATCTTTAATATTGAAATTATTGAGCTCTCTATAATCTGGGCACATCCTTTGAGTTTCATCCTTGTTTCACACCATGACTACTGGAGAAGAATATTCACTTTGGATGTGGTGAGTGGTTCCTTCCTCTAACAACTCTTGAAATATTTTTTCAATTTCACTCTTCAGGGTGTAAGGATATATATGGTCTGATGTTGGGGGTTTACTTCTAAGAATGAGTCTAATGGAATGATCATGGGTATGGCTAGGAGGAAGACCTTTTGGCATGGGTCTAAAAATAACCAAATGTTCATCCAATATTTGTTGTAGATTAGGATGGGTGGACTCCTTAGTTTTTTTAACATCAATGGAAAGTAAGTTTGTCATAAATCCTTTAGCACCTTTTTTCATCATCTTGGTCATCTGATGTGAACTAACCAATTATGGAGATTTAAATATCAATCCCTACAATTCCACTAGCTTGACTTTAGAATGAAAGCACATCAATATTTATTAGAAATTAATCTTAATACCCAATGTGGTGAATCATTATAATCCCAAAATAATATTAGTCATGTATATAGGAATAGAAAACATAGGAGAATCTAGAAAATAGTCCCCCATTACTAACTTAATACTATGACATTTTCCAAAATAATTAACTATACCACCATTTACATTCATGACTTGAAATTTTAGGTCTAGGTGGATGAAATAATTCAAATGAGCATCCAACTTACTGTTGATGAAATTATGTGTACTTCTTGAGTCAATCAACACTGTGACCTTTTATTTCTTAAGGAAACCCACCACTTAAGAGTTTAAGGAGTATAAATAACTAAAAAAATTTCACTAGATACCTCCTCATCTTCTTCATCCTCATTGGCCCCTTTGATGTAAAATAACTTCTTTTTATCACATCGATGACCTTTGATCTATTTGTTGTTTCAACCATAACACAACCCTTTGGCATGTTTCTCCTTAATTTGTTGTGTTGTCAATCTATAAGATTGAGGTAGTGATGGAGTTGGGAAGGTGCATTCCCAATTAGTAGTGAAAGTATGATGTTTACTCATATCTTTATCTTTTTCTAAGTGTGCCCTTAGTATAGATTTAGATATAATTATGGGGTTAAACATGTGAACCCATAATTGAATACTATCTTTAGTCCACCCAAAAAAAGGTCAGGCATATTTCCCTTAGTGATGTCCTCCACACATAAGGATAGATTATAAAACTAATGAATATAATCCTTCACTATTCTTATTTGTCTTAATTTGGATAATTAGTTGAAGTAGTTCTTAGAACCATTATCCTAATAGTGAGACATAGTTCATTAGAGAATACTAACCATGTAATAGGAGCACCAGTCTTCTTATTTTGAGAACACAACCAATGATACCAAATGAATGGCTTAGGTTCTAGATATAGATATGCCACAACCACCTTTTGAGAGCTAGGAGTTTGGTGCATATCAAATATATTTTCAATTTGAGTGATCTAAGTGAGTGGATCCTTACCATCAAAATTATGCAAGTCCACTTTTGGAAAAATCAATTTTATTGTTGTATTGGTAGTGTTAGTGTTGAGAAGAGGAGGAATGGAATGAAAAAGTAAAGGGTTGATGAGTGTAAAATCAGATGAAATGATATCCAATTATTCTAGGATCTTTTGTAATTAATTGTTCATGCCATTAAGCTCCCATTACATTGCTAACATTTGAGTTTGGACTTACACGTCCTTCTACATCAATCTATGTAGATTTTATTGAATTTGAGAAATCATCTCTAAATACATCATATTAGAGGTTTCAAACTCCATGTCATCACCTAAAGGGTTTTTAGGGGTGTCTTTCCCTTTCCCCCATTCGTGGGTGTTAGGACTAGCCATAAAAAGGCTTGATAGTGAACCTTATTTTTCTCCATTAAACAAAATTTAACCATGAATGTTTTTATATGTGTTAGACTCAAATAGAACATATAAAATAATATACCCAAACTATTTTTTTCCAATCTTTCCAAAAATGTAAATAAATTTGAAAAATTCTACAAACTGTGAGCTATGGAGCAAATTTATGAAAACCCCTAAAATGGTGATAATTTTTTAAAAATAGATCCAAATGATCTTAAATTTTAATTGGATCTTAATTCAATGATTTATCACATCTTTTAATAAAATTATATAAAAATTTATAACCTTTTTCAAGATATAACAAAATTCCAAGATCTAGGGTTTTTGACCCGATTATGGCCTAAATCAACACTTTAATACCACTTGTAATGATATTAATTCACAAAATAAGTAGAATAACAATAATATATCACAATGATATGGAAATATAGGATAAAATATTAATAATAGATAATCCACTTTGAGGGGGAAACCTCCCAAATGCATGTAATAAGATGAATACTCCTATATGATGATGAACAACTAATCCTATCTCATATTTGTAGTCTACCAAGGCCATGGAAAACCCATAGGCTGAAATAATAAGCATATGAGTGCATAGATAATTTAAAATAATATGAAAAATGGTTATGCAAGACATAATTTGGCTACACATATCCCTAGACATGTCAATGGTTAAGGGTGTAACACCATCCCATACCATGTTCTTGTTCTTTGCATAAAACTTGGGTTTTAATTTTGAATTAAATATGATTTGTCTCATTTGAATATTTTTATAGTACCCTCAATAAGTAGTGATCTTTTAATTTGGACTCTTTTTTTATGATTTCATAATATGATGTAATGCAGTGGAGTTGTAGTTAATATGCCAATTCCAAATTGAGATTGTTTGTAAAGATAGATATAAGTTTATTTTCAAGAGGTAACCATGGGAGCCAGATTGATAAGGCACACCATCTCTTCAAGAATGAGTTAAATCTCTCACCATTATGTTGTTTAGTGTTTTATAGATCTAACATGGTCAATTCAAGTTCAATATTATAGGAAAAGTGTTACACAATTTTTTTGTAAATGTCCTTAAGGTTTGTGATGGATCCTTTAAGTAAGTGTCAAAATCATTCTAATGAATACACCCCTAGACTATGTTGGCATAATGTTGTCATTGATGTCAATATAGTATCATTAATGTCAAAGCATGTTATCCTTAAGGTCTAGATGCATATGGTAAAGACTCATGGTGAGTGGTCTTTGAGGTATGCATGAATGAAGGTTGATGTCTAGGTAAGTAAGGATAATTGAGGCATCATCATGAGGTTGTTAAATATGATCAATGATTAATGTTATTACTCAGGATTGTATTTATTGATGGAAGACTTGTGTCAATATTAGTGTTGATCTAGTGAAGGATAATCAAGGTAAGTTGTCAAGTATTTGAGCCTTGTGGTGTATTAATAAGGTATGAGCATAAAATGTCTAGTATTGTGCAGAAAGAGGAATGGTGGCACAATGAGTTGGATGTTTTCAGGCATGTAAAGGCTATATAAGTTTGATATCAAGTATCTTTTAGGACAAGGTGGCTTGTAAAGCTTAATTATGGTATGAAGAGTCCTTTTATAAAGGCATAAGCTTGGTTTCATGGTGAGATAAGGTTGTATAATGATGTTTGAAATTGTTCAAACATGAGAGTGAGATGATGATCATGATAGTTAGGTGTTGATAACATGAAAATATGCATGAAAGTTAAATGCTTGAGTAGTCTAAAACTAGTCATGGCATGTAGAGACTTTATGAGAAGGAATAAGTATGATGACTCAATGATATAAGTGAAAAAATACATTATAGGATGTATGAGGTTGTTTGAAAATGCATATGAGGCATTAGAACACTCATGAGAGTCTCAGAGTGATCCTATATGGGTAGGTCCTATAGACATAGTATACAACTAGACTAGTTCTAGACCCTACTTGACCTAATGAGGTGTCATGAGGCATTATCAATACATATGAAGAATTTATGTAAGTGTTTAAGTATGGTAATAGGTTTTAAGACATGTATATAAGGTTTTGGTAGCTTGGAAAATGGCTAAAAGGTTAGTTTCAAGGCCTAGAGAGTAAAGAGAGAGATAGTGGTTGGATAGGGTATCATGATCATTTTATAAGGAAAATATGAGTATTTGATAAATTAAAAAAGTGTGTCATGTTGTTTAAAGTATGATGACCAAGTTTTAGGTCAAATTTGAAGGTAAAGGCAAGAAAAAGTGTTTTAAGGTCTCTTGAGTGCATAGAATGGAGGGTTATCAACTTGAGAAGAAAATTCAAGTGTTCATTAGCATGTTTAAAATATACATAGGAACCTAATATATTAATGGTAGATGGGGAATGATCCTATCTCAAATTTCCAAGCATTGGTTTCTGGAATGAGGGGTTAAGCTTTATGAATGATTGTTAAGATTGGAAGATAGTTTAAACCCTCAAATCACCATAATAATGACTTGATGTGAAAGATATTATTAAAAAAGCCCATAATGGTATCAAATGGAGAGATAAATGATTTTATCATTAATTAAACTCTCCTAATAACCTCTAGGTGTGATTGGTTCAATAGGTGAGTGAGTGGACCATATAAGAAAGGCCTTGTTTCTCAAAAATTTGTTGTAGTAGACATAGTTGACCAAATCAAAGTTGCTAAATAAATGGATGAAATATCTTGAGACTTGTATTTGATGTCAATGGTGCTTTATAAGTTAGTTGTATCCTTCAAGTATGTTAAACCTATCATACAAGTTGACCTATTGCTAACAAACCTAATGATGCAAATAGTGAGAAACCCATGCAGAAGTGAGAAGGTGATTAAGGATGTGTTGTCACGGACTAGGGATGAATAAAAGTGTATGGATATATTTTTTAAGAATTTTAATAAATGTTCATGATGAATATAAGTTTTGGAGTTCAGCGAATATTATTGAAAATTTGCTCACAATTTGACTTGTCTAACTCAATGAGGTATGTATACAATGAGGTTATGATATTAGTTTGAAAGATCAATATTGTCATTTGACCATGGTATAATTATCTTTTATATTTTTATAATTATCTTATAATATCATCTAAATGCATCAAAATTATTTTAAAGTGTCTACATATGTGTTGAAGGTCATTATCACCATGACTGTGTTTAAAGGTAAATTGACAGATTTGGGTAAGCAAGTTACAATAATGAGTTGGAGGCTCTTTACCCTAATTTGAAGTATGTAGTGCACATGGTTTTATTTTTTAAGAATTTAATAATATATCTAATATTTTTATAAGTGTAATTAAATTACTTAGATGTTCACATGGAATGATTATATATCACACAAAATAAACAAATATGAGAGATCACACAACAATAATTGACATCAAACTAGAATAATGGATAATATAACAAAGCCACTTCAAGGAGGAAAATTTCACAACAATGTACTAAGATAAAAATAATTAACATGATGATCAAATACTAACCACTACTTCCTATATATAGTCTACTTAGCCATGGTTATTCCATAAGCTGACCTAACTAAGAACATAGAGAAATGCAACAAGAATATAAAATAGGTATGTAAGCCATAATTCAGCCACACATATCCCTAAACACAACAAAGGTTAAGGGTGTAGCGTACACATCCCCTTAAAAATAATGTTGTCCTCAATGTTGAGTCAACTCTAGATATTGTTACATAAAGGATTCATCCTCTTCAGTGGCATCTTCACAAGGCAGATTCTTCCATTTGATTAGGTAATATTTAATTACTCTAGATCATAACTTATTATTGAATATTTGAAGGATCACCTCAGGATCAATAATAACTCTTCATTCCTCATCTAATTCTATTAAATTATCTTTAGTATAAACTCTATGTCTAATGAATTTCTTTAGGCATGATACATGAAATACTGGACGTATGCGAGTGGAGGAAGGAAATTATAACTTGTAGGCCACACTACCAATTTTTTGTAAGATCTAATAAGGTCCATAATACTTAGGGGACAAATTTTTATCCTTTTTTATTTATTTAAGCACATCTGCTTATATTTATAAAATTGAACAAAGATCCAATCACCAATGTCAAAATGCTTCTTACTCCTGTATTGATCTATTTTCTATTTCATGTGATTCTGAGGCATGGCTAAATTTTCACTCAAACTTGTAAGGGCCTCTTATTGATGGTGAATATGTTCTTCAACTTCATGAACCTTAGGATGGACCTTCAAGGTTAAAGTGATGGATTGAGGGTGGTATCCATATAGTCCCAAAAAAGGATAAATTTTGGAATAACTATGAACAAAAGTATTATACCACTATTCAACAAGTGGCAACCAATGAACCCATTTATCTTATTTATCAAAAAGAAAACAACAAATATATCCTTCTAGATATTTGTTAACTACCTTATTTTGTCCATCTAATTGAGGAAGATAGGATGAACTATAAGCCAATTAGGTACCCAAACATGCAAATAACTTAGTCAAAAAATTGCTAGTGAAAATGGGATCTCTATCACTAACAATGATCTTAGGGGTACCATGAAATTTTTGAACTATATTGATAAAATAAAAAGCTAATGTAATAGAAACAAATGGCTATGATAAAGGAAAAAAATAAGCATACTTACTAAGATGATCTACCAAAACCATGATAACATTTTGATCATTAGATCTTGGTAACCCTATAATAAAATCTAAAGACACCTCTTCCCAAGGTTGGCTAGGGATGGATAAAGGTTTTAAAAGACCTGGGGTTTTGATGGTTTCTCCTTTATTTTATTGATAGATCATACATTAAACCACATATTTATAGATATCACCCTTGAGTCCTTCCCAAAAAAAATCCTACTTGATTCTATGATAGGTTTTCAAAAATCCTAAATGACCCCCAATTGGAGTTGCATGAAGTTCTAAAAAGATTTTTTGTTTAAGAAGAGAATTCTTACATAGGTATAACATATATTTATGCCATAATTCATTACCCTTCCATGTGAAATTTTAAAATCCACCCAAACCTTGCTAAAGATTCTAAATAAAATCATGGGTAACACTATCATTGTCCCATTTTTATCGTGATTCCTCTTGCCAATATGCCTACAGGATGATCATAACACATAGTAATGCCTCAACTAAATCATCCTTCCTAGATAGAGTATCTACCACTACATTTTCCTTACCTTTATTTTGAACTATTTAAAAATCATAGCCTAACATCTTAGTTACCCATTTATATTATTCTGCAGATGATAACCATTGTTCCAAAAAATATTTGAGATTATCATGATTAGTCTTTACCTAAAAGTGACAACCCATCAAATAAGGCCTCCATTGTTTGATGACATGTAAAATGGCCATCATATCCTTCTCATAAATGGACTTTTGATTATTTTTATCCTTCATTTGATGACTTTAAAATTCAAGTGGTCTAACTTATTTCATGAGTAAAACACCCATACCATACCATACCCAGGTGCATCACATTCAACCATAAAATTCTTCAAAATTTTTGGAGTGGCCAATACTATACTGGTGTACATATCCAATTTTAATTATTAAAATGCCTTGGTAGCTGTATCAGTCTACTAAAAGGAGTCTTTATTAAATAAAGAGGTGAGTGGGGCTATAATGCTACCATAATTTTTGACAAACCTATGATAGTAACCAGTTAACCCTAGAAATCCCCTTAGTTGCTTGAGTGTTTTAGGAATCGGCTAGTCTACCATTACTTGGATTTTTTAAGGATCCACTTTCACTCCTACATGTGAAACTATATGACCCAAATACTCAACCTCACAAGCTCCAAAATTACATTTGGAAGGTTTGACATATAATTGATGTTGTTCCAAAATTGAGAGTACCTATTTCACATGGTGTAAATGCTCTTCCCAATTTTTACTATAAATGAGGCTATCATCAAAAAATACCAAAACAAATTTCATAAAAAATGGTCTAAAAATAGTATTCATCAAACTCTAAAAGGTGGATGGTGCATTTCTTATCCCAAAAGGCATAACCAAAAACTCATAATGGCCCTCATGAGTCTTAAAATCAATTTTGGGTATGTCTTCATCATGGATCTAGATTTGATGATACCCAAAACACAGTTATAACTTGGTAAAATAAAGAGCACCATTTAATTCATCTAAAAAATCATCAATGATAGGAATAGGAAACTATCTTTGATAGTGTACTTGTTGAGTTCTCTATAGTCAAGGCACATCTTCTAAGTGTCATCTTTCTTTCACACCATGACAACTAGTGAAGAATATTTGCTTTGGCTATGTCAAATGATTCCTACATCCAACATCTCCTACACCATATCTTCAATTTCACTTTTCTTAGCATAGGGATACCTATATGGCCTGATGTTGGGTGGTGTATTACCAAGAATAAGTTTTATATCATGATCATGTGTGTGACTATGTGGATGTCCTTTTGGAATGTCACCAAAAATAATTAAATAGACATTAATCACTTATTGTAGATTAGGAGGTGTAGATGGATGAGTTAGATGAACTTTTATGGAAAATAAGCAAGCTAAAAATATTTCATCACCCTTTTGAAGAATCTTTATCATTTGATGGAGCTAATAAGTTATGGAGATTTAGCCCTTAATTCCCTCAGCTCAAATGTCCTTCCCTCAAAATTAAAATACATGAATAATTATTGGAAATTCATCTCAATAGTGTCTAAAGTGGTGAGCCAATATAATCCCAAAATAATATTAGATCCCCCCATGGAAATAGAAAAAAAAAGAGAATCCAATGAGTAGTCTCCCATGGCCAGCATAATACTATGGTATTTTTCTAAGCAACTAATAGTACCACCATCTATAATCATAGCTTGAAATTATAGAGTGGGATAAATGAAATAGTTTAAGTGAGTAGCCAATTTACTATTGATTAACTTGTGTGTGCTCCCATAATCAACCAATACAGTGACCTTTTATTTCTTTAGGAAACCCACCACCTTAAGAGTTTGAGGAGTACTAATACCTAAAAGGGCATGGACAGAAATAGAAGGTTGAGAGTATTCAAATTCCTCCTTAGGACCTTCTTCATCCTCACTAATTATCTCCTCATCATCATCATCCTCATTGGCACCTTCGATGTAAAAATTTTTTTTTTAGCACAATGATGGTCTTTTCTCTATTTATTATCACAACCATAACATAACCCTTTAGCTTGCTTCTCCTCGATTTGTTGAGGTTTCAATCTAGTGGGTTGAGGATATGATGGTGATAGAAAGGTGTGATCATGACCAGTAGTGAAGGTTTTCTATTTGCCCATCTTTTTTTCCTCTACCATGCATGTCCATGGGATAGCTTCTAATACAAATGTTGGGTTAAACATCCAAACCTCCAATTAGATGTTATCTTTGAGACCACCTAAAAATAGATCAGTCAAATTTTCCTTAATGATGTCTTTCACTCGTAAGGATAGATTCTAAAATTCATGAACATAATCCCTCACAGTTCCTATTTACCATAGTTTTGCTAACTGGCTGAATTATTTATCAAAGACATTATTTTGATAATGAGCCAACAACTCATAAATGAAAATAGACCATGTAATATGAACACCATTATTTTTTATTTTGAGTACACAACCAGTGATACCAAATGAACTACTCATGTTCCAGATATAAAGATGCCACTAGGAGATTGATGTAGATCAAATAAATTCTCAATTTGGGTAATCCAAGTGAGAGGATCCTTACCATCAAACTTATGGATGTCCACTTTTAGCAACATCAGTTTCACACCAAAATTAGAGTTATTAATGTTGAGAGGAGGAACTAAATGATTAATTTGAGGGTTGTTTAACTTTAACTAAGATGAAATGGTAGCCAATTGAGAATTGATCTAAATCAATTGAGTGTGAACCCCATTAACCTCTCCTCGCATCCCTAAAACATTAGTTACTACAACAAAGATATGATGTTATACTAAGCCCTTTATGTCATCCTAAAGTTGAGAAATCAAAGGATATAAAGTTCTAGATTCCATTTCACAATTAGGAGTCTTAGGATTTTCTTGTCCCCCTTATCTTCCCTATGTAGAAGGACCAACAATATATAAACCCTATGAGGGCTTTCTCCTTGAAAAAAGTGTACCAAGAGATGATACCATTGTGATCACCTTGCCAATATGAATCTAATGATTGCCTTTGTACACCAATGTAAAAATGTTAACACCAAAAAGAGTGTATCAGTATAATATACCATTATGATCATCTCATCGATATGAATCCAATGACTATAATTGTGCAAAGCAAATTTTTTTCTAAACTTTTTTTTTAGAAGTTATGTTTTTTCACTCCTTCCTCTCTCAAAAGTTGTGCTTCACTAGATCCAAAAAAATAATTCCATGGGAAAATTTTCCAAATCAAAGCTCTGATACCACTTTTAATGAGATTACTTGATGTTTGCATATAATGATTATATATCACATAGAATAAGCAAATATGAGAGATCACATAGCGATCATTGATAATAAACCATAATATTAGATAATATATAAAAGCCACTTTGAGGGGGAAACCTACAAAATAATTCACTAAGATCATAATAATTAACATGATGATTAATGACTAACCACTAACTACTATATATAGTCTACTTAGCCATGGTTATTTTATAGGCTGACCTAACTAAGAACATAGAGAAATGTCATAAGAATATAAAAGAGGTATGTAAGCCAAAAGTTAGAAAAACATATCCCTAGACACACCAAAGGTTAATTTCATATCAATAAGCTTAAAATTCAATGTAAGAGGTTGGGACATTGAAGCTAAAATGGCTTGTCTGGCTGAGTAAGGACTGTGAAAGAGAAAGTCAAAAAATTGGTCTGTAAGACCAAAAACAGCAATTAGATATTGTGATATTTTTACTAGAGATATTTATAAGGATGTTTTAACATAATATTCATGCATTATAATCCATTTATTATGTTTTTTTAAATATAATAAGTTCAAGTTTCCATGACTATGTTTTGAGGCTAGTTAGTAGTTCATAGTGGGTTACTTACAGAGAAGAGTTTGAGCATGTATACCTTAAGTTCATAGTGGGTGATTTCCTCAATCTACCTTCAAGCTGTTAAACTCTTTCCAAAAGAACCTGCTCTAATGTCAATTGTTAAGCATGAGATTTACTAAGAGGGGACGTGAATAAGTATATCATATATCTTTTAAAATTTTTACCTAATATAATTTATTTTCTTTAACCACTTAATCATACATTCAAAATATGTAATAAAATTGAAATAATAACATGCACCAGAGAGAGAGAGAGAGAGAGAGAGAGAGAGAGAGAGAGAGAGAGAGAGAGAGAGAGAGAGAGAGAGAGAGAGAGAGAGAGAGAGAGAGAGAGAGAGAGACCAAATTTTTACATGGAAACCCAATGTGGGAAAAACCATGAAGAACAATCTCAAGTATATGAATGAGCACCAACTCAAATTACAAAGTTTGCAAGCACCAACTTGCAGGAACACCAACCCCTTTGCAAAGCACCAACACAATAAGTATTTGTGAGCACCAACCCATAGGAGCACCAACCCCTCTTATGTAAAACAAAATTATCTCTCAATGTTGCCTTTTCAAAAAATGATAGAAATCTAATATATCTCTTTCTCTTCTCTCCTCTTTTATTAAATAAAATAATTACAAACCATGCACTCTCTTGCATATTACAAATTACTTCCCAAGCCTCCTTTTATAGCTTTCTAAATGACCTTTGGCATTCACCCTTTGTGACCCTTCAATCCTCATGGAAAATGGTACCACATTTTTATGACCCTTCGAATCCTTTCATTTGAAAAGTCACAAGGTGACCCTTCATAATAAAATGCATCCTTTCCCCTTTTATCTTTATCTTGGTGACTTTTTGAATTCTTCAAGGTGACCCGTCATGAGAAAATGTGCCCTTCCTCTTTTGTCTTCACTTGGTGACTCTTTGAATTCCTTAAGATGACCTTTCATGGGAAAATGCATCCTTTCCTTCTTTTGTCTTTACATCATGACTCTTTGACTTTTTCATGGGCCCTATTTTGACTTTATACAACCAAAAATATATTCATTAATATTAAATAAATATCAACATACTTTAACCAAAATATAAACATTAAAAACACCTTTAGACAATAAATGATATGGGGCCTTTATCATCAATAATGTTATACCTTTGAAATCAATGACAATATTTAAAACATATATTTACCTTTGAGATTCATGTATCACATGATTTGAAGGCAAATGTCAAGCCGGAAATCAACCCATGGGAAAACATTTTTGTCTATTTGCACAAAATCATATATCTTAAAAATATTGTAAGAACTCTTACTTTTTTTATTGGTCCTTTAATTCCTTGGCACATATGCATGACATTCCAGTGGCATCATCGATGAACTCCTTCAATAAATTAATGGTGATGCCATGCATGGTAACCTTCCACTTTGTCCAAGCCACCATGAAGTCTCGAGCAATCTCAACATTATGCTCAGTGACACATTCCATAAATTCCATGAGTCCTCCCTTTTTGAGTTTCTTCCATACTTTATTTTATTCATGAACCTCCTTACAGGACGTAGGTTCCAATTGATCCCTATCACCACCTATGGATATTGATAGTGCAAAATCAAAATGGGAGAGATGAAGTTTCTAGAAGGGGCAAAGATGAATGAGGCACAAATGGGTGGGAAGTCCTATCGAAGGCTCATAAAAATAATTAAGACCCCTTCTTTTGAAATGATTTCAAGTTAGCTTAATTTAGATTTAGCCCATCGAGGTGACATCATACACATGTGGAAAGATGATTTTTATAATCCACATTGGTACATTCATCACGGATGGCATTAAAAACATTCGAGGGGATGCTGCCTAGATTTCATGTTATTAAGTTCTTATTTTTTTAAAACATTTTTGTTCTTACTTAAGTCTTGATTGTTCATATATTGATTTTAAGTTGGGTTCATTTATGTTTATCTTTTTATTTGTATTTTATTTTTTCTTTAAATATAAATAGCTATAACTTTGGTTTTGGTCATTATTTTACCATTATCCTTAGTTATATGTATTCACATTTGAACTAGCTTTATGTAATTGAAATGAAATGTCATTATGATTTTTTCATACTTATGATGCCTACTTTATTTTTCTATAAAAAGCACTTTATGCTCTATATTCAAATCTTAATGTCAACACAACTTTGATGAATAGATCTCAAGATCACTATACATAAAATAGGCTCAATAGGTTTAACACCTGACTCTATGCTTAGAAGTGCATCTCTTCACATACATCATGAGTTTAATCAATATTTGATTAGTTTTCATCATCCCTCATTCCATTCTCTCCCAATTTTGGGTGAAATACATTAATTTGAGGTCCATTTGGGCTATGTAGGCAATGCTCAATTTCTAGTTAGTTCAAATTATGATCTAGTAATATGACTTTGTAACCATTTTTGATTAAATTATGTACCAATTTCTAAAGAATTGTACTAAAAATGATTAATCTTATTTTGAACTAATTAATTAAAATCAAGAGCTTAAGTGGATTTTTCATGGAGGTTATTAATTATTTCATTATTAGAAATTGATTATGAATATCTGCATCACCTACTGACATGATCTATAGGGTAGCATCCATAAGCCATAAATACATAACATATTTGAATTATGGGCAGCCATGCCTAATTAATGCCTCTATATCCCAAATCATTATGAGACTATTTATGGTTTTAATTCTAAATATTATATTAATCCATGGCCACACATCTCAATCTTGAGATGAATGGTCATGGTTGATGCTAGCCCATTTGGAAAATTTATAAATAGAAGAGCAAAAAACACCTTTTCTTAAGCTATTTTATTATAAAATTATAATGAATAATTTTCTCTACAACCTTTTGTGTTGATCATTATGTCTTATTTGAAAACTTCATTTGATAAGCTAGATTAGAGATTTCTTCTATTGAGCCTAGGTTATGCATAGTGTTGTTGAGGCAATGGAGGAGAAAATTAGCCATTGTTGACAAAGAAAAGGGCATTAGATCAAGGGGATAACACACTTGGATCCACTCTTGGGTGGTGGAATCAATTTGGGAAGGTAATTGGTATTGTTTTCTTTCAATTTATTCTTCATTATCATTAGCAAACCCCATTGGAATAGGTTGGCTTTGTTTATTGAGTTCTTTATGAATTTTCATGGATTTATTGACTAATTATTGACTAACAAACTTTGTAATCCCATCTTATAGAATCCACTTTATTAATTGAAAATAACATTAACATTAATATTAGAAAAAAAGCAAATCCTAAACTTTTGAAACTTGTTACTTCCCTTGATCCAAAAGAAAAATCCATTTTGACTCTACTCCTTAAGTATTTTTTTAGATGTATTTACATGGTCATATGTAGACATGCAATGGTTATATTATTCACTAGATATTCAAAACCTTGTTATACATAAAAATACCAAACTATTCAAGCATAAACTCAAAAAAATGCATCCAAAGGTGGTTCTACTCATTAAGGAAGAGTTATAAAAATACTTAAAATTTGGATTTATCAAACCAATAGACTAATTAGAGTGGATATACAATATAGTATTGGTCACTAATAAATCAAAAGGGATATGAGTCTACACATATTTCAAGGATATCAATGAAGCATGTCCAAAATATGACTTCCTTTTACCAAATATAGACATGATTATTGATTTTACAACATGTCATGAGATGTTTTCTATAATGTATGGTTTTTATGTGTACAATCACATCAAAATGGCTCTTATGACCAACATAAGACAATATTTATTATACTTTAGGGCACATTTTATTACCAAGTAATTCCATATGGCCTTCAGAACACTAGATCCACCTATCAATGTACAATGACAATTATATTTCAAATATGATTCATGATATCATTAAAGAATATGTAGATGATAGTTTTAAAATATCAAGAACTAGAGTAGATCATCCTATGGTACTAAATTTTTTGAATGATTGAGGGAATACAAAGTTCATATCAATCCAAATAAATGTGTGTTTGGGGTTAATTAAGACAATATTTTAGGCTTTATTATATCATAATGAGGTATAGAAGTGGATCCTACAAAGGTCACAACTATCAAAAAAATGCCTACACTAACAAACCTCAAATAGATTCATAATTACAAGGTAAAATTCAAGACATCCATAGATTCATATCAAAACTTTCAAACATGTGTCATCCTTTCACATTTATTCTAAAAATAACATTAATTTTCATTAGAGTGAGGAATGCAAATAAGCGTTTGCAAATCTTAAACAATATTTATCAAATCCTTTGGTCCTAATGCCACCAACTCCATCAAAATCCTTAATAAATATATTTTATCAATATAATATGCATTGGTGTAATTATTTTCACAACATGACGAACATGTAACAGAAATATAAATGTATCATCTAATTAAAACCTTGGTATCCTATGAACTAAAGTATTTTTCCATCAATAAAACATGTTTCTCTCTTCCCAAAAAAATTACAATTATATGATCAATAATTACAATAAAATAATTTCCAAAGTTCACCCTCTTTAGTATCTCCTTTGTAAATCATCTCTATCTAGATGAATGGCTAAGTGGTCCATGCTTCTAAGTGGGTTTGATATAGAGTATGTCAACCAAAAAGCTATCATGGGATAATTAATTTTAGATACCTTGGTAGAAGCACCATTGATGGATGTCAATCCTCTCATCACATATTTTCTAGATGAATTTATCATGTCTTTGGATGAATAATTAAAGTGGTAGTTGTATTTTGATGGACATTTCACAAGTTATGTCTTGGGGGCATGTATTTTGCTCATCACTCCACAAAGTGATCTCATTCTAAAATAATTTTAGATAGGATTCACTTGTACTGATAATATATCAAAATATGAAGCTCTTTTTTCCTAGTCTCAAGATTGTAATTCAGTGGAACATCCAATATATTTTAATTTTTGGGGATTCTTGGATAATCATCAAACAAGTAAATAATGAATACCAAGCTAAAGATGATAATATAGTTCCTTATAAATGGATGGTGGATAGTATTAAAAAAAATTTATAGTTCATATAATTTGAGAAATTTCCTTGAGTCAATAACAAAGTAGCTTATGCCATGGCCATATTTGGTTCCCTCCTTAACATACAACAAAATGATAGTCACAATCAGCTCTTTGTGGAACATTTGATGTTTTTTGTATATGAGATTCCTGAATATGAAATGGTATGTGAGGTTATTGGTTTTAATTCCCCTTGGTACCAAGATATATACACATACCTCCATGACAATATGATCCCTCCAAAATTATACCACAATCAAAAAAAATCATTCATCCAATAAGCTTCTCACTTTACCATACTTGGAAATACATTATACTATAGGGGTTATGATGGAACTTTACAATGGTGTTTAAATTTTGAAGAGTTCGATTTAGTCATTAAGAAAGTTCACACTTATTTTTTTGGTGCTCATACAAGTGGTATGGTCCTTAAATATAAACTTCTTAATATTATATATTACTAACCAAATATGAAAACTAATTCATGCCAATATGTCAATAAATGTATATGATGCCAAAAACATGGTGAGCTAATCACAGTCCATCATAAAATTTGTGACCCATTACATTCCATGGACATTCTCCACATGTGGGTTAAACCTATTGGAAATATAAATCCCAACCTTTTTAATGGTCATAAAAACATAGTCACTACCACTAGTACTTTACTAAGTGGGTCAAATATATTCCTGTAACTTATGTAACCGATAAACTAATTTACAAGTTTATCCTAAACCATATAATTTTTAGTTACTTTATCACTTATACCATTATATTAGATAATGGTAAGTCCTTATAAAAAATATGTCAATATCCTTTTCCAAGCTTACCACATCAAATATAGATTATCCACACCATATTATCCCCAAGGTAACAATCAAGCAAAGGCATCAAATAAAAACATCCTCAAAATCCTAAAGCATGTTGTCAATGATGTTAGCCCTTATTGGCATTTACAACTTTAACCTATTTTGTGGGATTACCATAATAGTATTATCACACCCATGAGAGAAACTCTTCATTATTTTTTACGTGTAACTATTCCCATATTACTTGTTTAAATAGAGCTTCCATCATTATATATCTCTCCACAAAATCTTGCTGATGAAGAAACATATCAAATCTCAAGGCTACATGATTTCTCTTAGATGAAAAACATCTTAACGATATTAACCATTTAAAATAAAATAAAAAACATCTCTATTGTAGCTATAATAATAAAATTAGAGTTATAGAGTTCAATTTTTTTCTAAAAGAAAACCAACAAAAGATTAATTCTAATCATAAAAATAAAGGCAAGTTTTAACCTAACTAGTTAGGTCCATACATTATCAGTTCCAAATATAGACTGGGTCATTATAAAATAGTAATAGAATAAGAAGAAGAGCTTAATGAACTTAATCTTATCACCCTTGATCTTAAATTAGTCTTACAACATTCTCTAATCCATCTCCCTCACAGGGTGAGGATTGCATGTTACATAAGCGGCAATATTTTCAACATGGAGATTTTATGAAGCATAAACCATCTTATAATTAGTTTATTTCTCTTAAAGACCTCATAGAGGGGAGCTATATGAACCTTTATGTTTCTAAATCGTAGTATATTATTGTAATGTCTGATGCCTCACTAATTCCCCATGAAAGTATGCATCTAATAACAATTGTTAGTTTTTTAATCATGTGAAAATATTTTGTCTGCAAGAAGTCAAGATCTTTGAATTCCTCCTTCATAATTATACATGCATCATATGGCATGGGGCCTATTGACCAATTTTTGACCCCTAGGGTCAAAATTTCAACCCATATAAAAACATTGATTCTCATGTCATAACAAAATTGTTCATATCCCATTACATGCCTTGTGAAGTCTTAAAATAGTTGTTGACACTTAGATTCATAAACTTTAGGAGATGCTCATCTCTTCTCATCCAAGTGGTATAATGAAAACATCTCTCTTGTTGTGGGTGATAATTTTGATGAGATGAATCTCTAGATAAGGGGTTAGCTCCCCTTGATGCACCTTTAAAACTCTCTCTCTAACTTAACAATTTTTTTACAAAAAGGGGTAAGGAAAACAACTAAGAAATGAAATAATGATGCACCAATATATAATTTCCTCCCAATTGACTGAATCCACTACTTAATAAAAAACAAGGTGTTTCTCACACAAGAATCACAACTTTGGATTCATTACTACATTAATGTTTCATATGCTAGATTCAAGAAGGTATATGATTCTTATGAAGGGAATGAATGATTCCAAAGAGGGATATAATCATGGACCACTTCAATTATATCTCCACACTCAGAAAAGAATATTATTAAAGACCTACAATAATCTCTTTTTTGTAAATTAGTAAACCATCAAGAGTACAAGCTAGAAAAGATCATTTTTCACTAGACTAGACCAACAAGATTCAAGTCATTACTCAATATTACACCATATGAGTGGAAATAACACTTTTGTATTTCTTCAAGACGTATTCAAGTACAAATCTAGCTAGATTTTTTCCAATAACTAGTAGAGGCTACTCAAAGAGCTGAAAGAATGCATATATATAGCTTTTGAGAAAGGAATCAAGTAATGGAAGTCCAAAGGTCACTCAGACATGTGTCACCTTGAGAATATCAGTTACAATTACATGTGAAATAGGTGTGAGATGAGTCATGTCATGTCAAGATTATACTTATTCAAAACTAGTCATAAGAATGGCAAAAAGTGGTGCAAAACCTAAAAAAAATTCATAGGTAACTGCCTCCATCATAAATCATCCAAGAGCTTTTGAAACTAAAATGGGTAAACTGACATATAACATTGCTTAATGGACATGATACTCATCATGACAGTTATAGAACATCCTTTCTAACTACCAACCATCCTATGGATAACTATGTTTGTCGATTTCATGGGAGCTATTTGGTTTGATCGACTTTTAATAATGACCTAAACCATCAACCTATTTGTTGTTCACTTATTTTGCATGTACTAAATGCTCAAGATCTTGCCATTTATTACCTCCATATTTTCCCTTAGGTTCTTACCAAGATTTTTGACTCCAATGGCATTTTACATAGTTTAAAGTTGATGTTTATAAAACTATCACCTTCCTTATTCCTTCAGAACATTTTCCTTAGACTTATGTTTCTTTTGGACTTTTTCCAAGTGATCTTTAACTATGGAAAGTACCCTATGAATCATGGAAAGTCCTCTTTCATAAACTTTACATGGGACACTTTTTCTTGAAAGATGTCTTTCAAGGAACTTTTTGGGGCACTTGGCTTTAAAGGTGTCCTTTAAAAGATTTGTCTTGACGAATTTTCCTAAAATAATTCCTTTAAGTTTTTTTCTTTATGCACTCTTTCTTTTTTCCTTAGACTTTTTGGTGAACCTATTCTTTATAATTTTTCCCCAAGAAAATCTTTTAGGATTTTTTGGGCTTAATTTCTATGGATTTTTTGACTTGATTAATTCCTTTAGATAAAAAGTTTGAAAGAATTACTCAGTTCTTTTTCAATGTAGATAATTTTCTCAAACAAATTTTGTAGACATTTTTTTTGAAAGAATTCCTTCAGGATTTTTGTTTGGTCCTTCAAAAATCTTGAAAGTGTCCTTTCATCTTTGTGTTTGGTTCACTTCATTTTGGATGGGTACCCTTCAGAAAATTTGCAAAGGACCATTTTTTTGAGAAAGTACCCTTCAGAAGCATTATAGAGTGACCTTCAAAAAAGTTGAAAATTACCCCTTCAACTTTTCTAAAATAGACCTTTAGAGTTCTTAAAAATGGCCCTTTTGAAAGGAAAATTGTCTCTTTGAAAACTTTGAACTATGCCAAAAGTGCCCTTCCAAAAAGTTGAAAATGACCTTCTTAGAAAATTTGAATTACCTTTCAAAAAAGATGAAATGCCCTTCAGAAAAATGAAGATGACCCCTTTGGCTTTCTGAAATGATCCCTTCACCTAAAAAAGGTCCTTTGGAGAAATTGTTTCAGACAAAATGTCTAAAATAATTCCTGACACTTAAATAAAAAACCCAAAACAAAAACTCCAAAAGAATGAACATTTGTACTTTTATTTCAAGCTTTATATGGAACATCTCCTCTAAAGGAATTATATATAATAGAAGGACCTAAAGTTAAAGACCAAAATAAACCCAAAGTGAATAGCTGAGCTCAAATGACTAAGTCCAAAAATGTTTTTGAAACAAGTCTTTGAACATGAACAACTTTTCTTGTGCCTTGGCAAAGGACTTCAGACTTAGTACATAGAAACTTTGAATTAGGATGAACAAACCCACATGCTCAAATTCCTATACAACTATTGAAAGTGCAAGATATGGCACTTTGAAAATGTTTTTTAAACTTTGCTCAAACCTATTTGCATGACTCAAAGAAAATAAAAGGACCTAGAAAAAAACTGATCAAAGATAATAACATTCATATTGCGTTGAATAAACTTGAGATCACACTATGACATGATATTTACCCATAAAATATCTAAAGGCTAAATTTTCAAATAGGGTTGCCTAATTTTGATCTGAAGGGCCAAAATTTGATCAACAATAGTCTTTTGAAGGTCTTTTTATAAAAATTTAAGGTTAATTTTACAAAATTAAGGTAATGGTTTGTATTAATCTTGTGCTAGTTCATACATGTCATGGTGTAAATATGATTGGTAAAAAGGTGTCATAGGTTCATAATTTTCCCCTCAAGTTATATTGCCCCCTTAGTAACCTTGCATAAACATTTCATAAATGTGTAGAGAAATTAAGGTTAATTTAAAAAGTTTAAGGTAAGTAGAAATGAGAAAAAAGTATATAACCAAATCCCACATGCGTCAAATCCAAATGAGATGAAATATACATAAATCACATTTTTTAAAATCTTATCAAGGAGTTATATTACTTTCATACATGTTAGGAATGTCAGATCATATCACTTTTGTAGGTTTAACCTCTAAAAAAGGAAATTTTAAGCACTTGCACAGACTAAGAAGACTCACTTTTAGGTGAAAATAGTTCAAGAGTGTATCTTAAAATTAAAAATTCTAAATCAATGATTGTATTTTATGATAGTTCCATATAGTGTAAAAAATTCTTTTTTTCTCTATCACTCCCTTGACAAGCTCACAAAGGTAGATTTCACACACTTGGTCTGTACAACACAAAGAGAGTTGGGAACTTAAATGTTTTCCATAGGAGGGGGTCTTAATGAGATTAAAATTAATGTAAATATTAAATATATTGGTGTCCCCTCCTATTTGAACAATCATTAAGACTAAGAGGTGGTCTTAAATCCTACATCAACCCCACATGCTTAATTTCTCTCCTTGAAATGATAGTTGAGGCTGGTTGGAAGCATGAATGAGGTTGAATATGGTATATAGGTATTTTAAAACCATTAAAAATTGTTCTCTAATTCCCATTTGGCATGTGTGAGTTCAAGAGGGCAAGAAACTTCACCTTTACATAATTGACAGGTTAAAAATCATGGTTTCTTTGTGTGTTGAGATTTTCCATAGAAAAAAATGTGGATGGAGTTATGCCATCATGTATCACTTTATTAAATTCAATCACATGTCTATTAATTTCTCTATGTCCCACTCTATCACTGAATTCTCTAAGTAACATGCAATGGTCTTGTTTGTTTTGGACTATGTACATTACTCCAATCATAGAGGTGAAATAAAGGTATGCAATGTCTTGGGAGGATTGGTGTGGTATTATATATGTTCTTCACCTCTATTTCTACCTCCCTATAACTTATATCCATGATCCAAGGAAAGAAACCAAACATGAGAGGGAGAATGAGTTGTAAATCCTAATAAACACCTTCAAATCTGTAAGTGGTGATGAATCAAAAAGAATTTATGAGATGAGAGTGAGTATGAGAAAGCCTAAATATGTATATGAAACCAAATGAGAATAATTTAATAGAATACTATAAATTATCAGTACTTGATCCAGAATTCATCTCTGATTCACTGGGTTCAAGAAGATAAAATAAGAAAATAGAGTGTTAAGCCTAATGATTGTCTACAAGCCTACAATAGTAAATATGAATAAAATAAGTCTAAAATGTAAATTTAAAGGTTAAAAACTTCATGAAACAAGGTAGAGAACATTTTAGGTTTTTTTAATAAAAAAATGGTCCAATATGCATGTCCAAGGATGCCTAAAATGACAAAAAGGTAGACCTATAGGTCTACAAACCTGTAGGTCTCCTTTATCACATAAATTTTTTTTGCATTAGATATGATGGTTTGAGGGTAAAAGGAGGGTAAAATTCATTTGCATACATTTTTTAAAGGTTCACTAGTCAAGTGAAAGTAAAATTATGCCATTAAGGACTCATTTTTCATCCCTAATAGTCAATAGGCCAAACAAACCTATAGGGCTATTAGGGGGATAATGATATGTGGAATAATAAAGGTGTGAATGATATAAAAGTCATGAAGTATAAATTATGAGATAATATTTAATACTTTTGGAAGATCAATCCT
The DNA here is from genome assembly GCA_037957365.1 of Torreya grandis. Classification (NCBI taxonomy): domain Eukaryota; kingdom Viridiplantae; phylum Streptophyta; class Pinopsida; order Cupressales; family Taxaceae; genus Torreya; species Torreya grandis. Next base: position 1,146,260 of record JARHVA010004059.1, read on the forward strand.
TCAAAATAAAGAGATAACTTCGGCTAGAACATGCATATACAGGTCTGAGAAAGAGCTACAAATCTACCTCTAGGAAAATGAGAACATTATGATATTTTAGTCTTGAAAGCTAAGGAATAAAGGTCATGAAGGCTTGGAAGTTGAGATAATGATGAAATAATATAATTTTTAATGGTGATAATATATATTAATTTACAATAAGGAAATGAAGACCTTCAAAATGACAAAGACTCCTTGGAGAGGTTGTAGGCTTAATCAAGACCTATAGTTTTGCCATAAAAATGTGAAAAAATATACATTTTTTCACTAAATTTGTGTTTATAACTATCAAAAAGGTTATAAAGTGTCCAATAAATTATTATCATAATGATAGGAGACTTTTTATGATGGAGATAAACTCTAAACAAAGCCATTAGTACTAATCATGTCTAATTTCATTCAAACCCTCAATGCATGAAGCAATAAGTTGTAGGACATTTGAGAGGTAGATGATAGTTGGATGACTAGTTTTAAACATTTATAATGGTGTAAAATACCTAATTAAACCATTCACAACTCAAACTAGGCATCAAGTCTATATCTTAAGGTCAAATCTTCTCTCTCAACCTCACACATACAGTCTGCCAACCCAAGAGGCTCCCAAAACATTACTCAGATATTTCTTTACAAGTTTCATGGTGACAAAATATCTTAGGAATGGTTAATATGGATTATTTACTCAAATTTTAAGTCATTTTTTCTTATATCAATGGCCTTATCTTTATGAACCATTGATATGACTCTAAGGCACTCATAGACTACCAAGAAACCTTCAAATGATCTGATGAGAGATATTTATCCTCAAAAAAATTTAAATGGAATGGTTTGACTTTAAAATTACATTTTTTAATTTCATAATTCTCATTAACATCAGAATAGGCTACTAGTTGTCACGTGCCAAGGATAGACTATATAGAATTAGCTTAAATACATGGTTTTAGGCCTAATGGTGAGTATGCAGGGAAAGAGTTGGTCTTAAAATCAAGTAAAAAGGATTAAAAAGATAAATAATAGATTCAATTATGATAAAAACACCTTTTAAAATATCTTAAGGTGATATATGAGCTATTCAAATCACCATGTTGGGCAAAAATAGAGAAATGCACTATTTTACTAACCATAAACCTATATATAGACCTATAGAGTAAAAAAAGAGAGATACCTTACAAAATGTGGAGTTTTACTAGGGTTTTTCAGGCCTAAAAAAACCCATATCCAATCTTTATAACCTAAAAAAAAAAAATCAAATCACTTTAATCATCTCTGATGCATGTACAAACACTTAGCCTAGGGTTTTAGCCATTTCATGGTTCACATATCCATATAGGGTCTCAGGAACTCAAATTTGACATGTATCATGGAAAAGGGATCTTAAATTTGAATCATACATGTTTTTTTAGTTTCATTCATGTGGGAGAATATTTGAACCAAAACTCAATTTCTAGGCCTAGAGATCTAATTAGAGAGAGAAAAGGGTGAATAAGTTTAATTTCACTTACTTTTAGGTCATGAAATTTGGTACAAAGATATAATGTCATATCAAGTACTCAAAACTATTCCTATTTTTCCAAGAGCATCTATGCATTATCCTAAATAAAGAGCTTTGTGGGTTTTTAGGGTTACAAGGAATTAAAGGCTATTGAGAGCTTAAGGTTCAAGATGAAGGCTTCGAGAGTGTTTTAGAAAAAAAAGGGTTTATTTAGGTCTGAAAAGATATGAATGTTCCATTCATGAAAATAGGTTACACTCATAAATATGGAATCAAGATTTGAGCCATTTGGGCAAGGAGAGGCGTACTGAAGTCAAATGGGCTTAGAGACACCTAAAGGGTTATGTGATGACACCACTAAGATTTAAGTTTGGAGAGATACTAAGTAGATGAAAGGTGTCAAGAACATGGGTAGAATCTAACTCAAGATCAATTTATGATCGAAAGGTACCACTTGTCACTCTTTAAGCTAAGAGAAGAGCCACTTTGAATAAGAAGCAAGAGGTATCAAGCAAGTGAACAAAATACAATGCCATTTGGAAGAGGAAAGCATATTCAAGGATAACACACATGTAATTAAGGATCTCATGGGATTTTTTCCAACTCTCATCTTATTTTTAACTCTCACTTGACACTTGTCAATTGCTTGTTTTTATTCCTCTCTCTCTCTCTCTCTCTCTCTCTCTCCTCTCTCTCTCTCTCTCTCTCTCTCTCTCTCTCTCTCTCTCTCTCTCTCTCCTCTCTCTCTCTCATCTCTCTCTCTCTCTCTCTCTCTCTCTCTCTCTCTCTCTCTCTCTCTCTCTATAAGAACCATTATTTGGTTTTTTTATTCATCCTCCACTTGGGTATGGCAAATCCATACCCATTTTTATACCTTTGATCAATGATAAATAACTAGTTTTACCTCATTTTATGACTATAATTAGAGTGTGTGCATGAATAGGTGATCTTGTCAAGTGATTTAACTTCTCTTCCTTAGCATGTTATCCTTTTCTAACACCTATATGTAGTTTGAAAGTTTCTTTTGTAGGTTATGTGAAGTGTTCAAGTGAAGTGTGAGGTTTGAAAGAGTTTATCTACTTCTTAGTGTCATTATATGACCTCTTTATTAGTCCTCCTATCCCGTACATCTATCACAACCTCCAAATTGAAGTGCTTATGTGAGAGATTCAAATTAGGGGTAGTGATTATTAAGGTTAGTCTCTTAGTATGCATATGCAAAATGTATCTAGTTGGGTAGTGATCAACTTATTTGGTGTATCACCCCACTTTAGTTTTCATGTTATCATTATTCTTTTTCCTTCCAAGTTATTAGTATAGTAGATCCTAATTTGTACATCAAGGGGAACTATCCTTATAACCTATAGGTTTAATCCACTTAAAGGTCACCCATAGCCTAGGTATAATACCATTTCATAGCTCAAGTTGAGAGGGATTGAATTACCCTCTTAAGGGTACAAATTTGAGTTATAATAGTTCTAGTACACCCAATGGGATTAGAGATATCATTCATTGATGAGTTATTGGTATTTCTATGCAATGTATTAGCCTCTAGAGGCATTCTTCTTTAAGTAAAAATGGTGACTCCAAGTATTTCTTAGCTAGTATAGGTAATCCAAGTGATTAAACATAATGATTGGTATGTACTCTTACTCAATCAAGATGTAACATTTATTCCTTCATATCCTTCATATCAAGATGGAAATATTCATGTTTTCTCCCCAAGCACTCATAAAAAAAAATACCCACCTTACTAAGACTTGCAATAGTTATACTCACCTCTTATTACTCCATCTCCAAATCAAAATTACGTTTCCCATACCCCATATTTCTTGTAACTGAAGTCAAATATGCTAAATTTCAAAGGGGTAATGAGAAAGTGGGATATGAGAGTATATCTTGCAGATGTGATTCCTTTTCACCTCATAAAGAAGATGAGGAAGTCAATACAGATGGTTAGGGGTAAGTGGGTAACATTTGGAGAGGAAAATCAATATGTTATGATTGATGAGTCATGGGTAATGAGAACATTTATCCTATGGTGGGAAGATATACTAGTGAGGTGGGAGAATATAGAGATACAACCCAAGAAACCTCAACCATCATTTCCTACCCCCAATCAACCTCTTTGAGTTCCAAGTCTCCTTCAAGCTACACCCACCCTTCCTCAAGAAACTAAAATCACTTCATCTTGGAGGCCTTCTTGGATTATGACTCTTATTTATACCATGCCAACCCTTGTTAATAAATCTTTTCCTCTACCCACCCAAGACCAGGAAAGAGAAAATGTCTTAGAAGCCACACCATAGATGTTTCCTAGTTAGAGAGAGACTCTTCAAGTGTAGGAAGGGGAAATCTTGTCATGTTAAAATGTTTCTCAAGCTCCTTAATCTTCTTGCCTACTCCTTAGGTCCCAATTTTCTAATAAAACCAAGGCATATCAAACTTAGAGAAGATAATTAAAGAATAGAAAAGGAAAAATGTGAGTCTTAGCACAAAGGTTTCCTCCCCTTCCCCAAGATCTTTTAAATAAGTCTTTCAAGGTCCCTAGTTGGAAAGACACTCTTGTAAGTGTCAAGAAGCCTAGTGAATTCCCTTTCCCTCTTACCATCTCCCCTTTGAAATAAGAACCTATTTTAGCTCTGAGAATCTAAACAGATCCACTAGGGTTTGGTAAGGGGGTACATAGTGTCCTTAAGCAAACACTTAGAAGGCTGAATAGCTCAAGTACACTATGGGATACTCATGAACTATAGAGGATATCTAGTTTTCTAGCTTACACCAAGATATAGGTAGGTTAGTAAACTAGGTTGGGGCTAGCATGATCATATTCACAAAGGACACATGTATCTTTAATGGATATATCCATAGTAAAACAAGGAATAAGGGGGTGACACTCAATGTGTAAATAATTATAAAGAAACATATTTAAACAAGATAACACTATCAAGCATGAAATACATTTTATAAGCATATAATCCTACCAATTGAAATAAGATTTTAGAAAGGAAATGATGTTTTCAATAGAGAGAGATAGGGAGAGCACATGGTTTTAGAAACCTAAGCTAATGTCTTTATCTAAATTAAACTATATCTAGCATGTTAATGAATGAGGGAATGTAATTTTAACCAAATAAATTAAGCTAATTTAAACATAAGAGTATATACCAAACAAGGTAATGATTTAAAATGAATTAATCCTACACAATCAAAGACATTTTCAAAGGGGAAATATGTTTTTAGGGTTGAGATAATGCATATAATTTAGAACCTACTCTAAAACATGTTGAAACTGAGCTAAACTAGCATACAAATGATAAAACCTATCATATATACTACACTACAACAATGGAGTTTCATTTTGTGTATTAAAGTTCCCTCAAATCAAGCTCAAAAATATTGTGTAGATGTTTTACCAACCAAGAATCCATGTTAGGAATCAATGAAGGAGGAAGACCAAGCTGTGTGTGAGCTGAGTCCAAACTAGGAGCCAAAAGTAATGAAGGAGGTGAAGTGATAAATTTCAAGGGTGTGAGAGTTCCAACCGAGTACACAAATCAAGTGCAATGTTAAATTTATAAGTTAGAAACAAGCCATAAGGAAGCATGAATAACTAAGAGCAATAATGGAGTTTTTAAGACAATGTGTAGTAGTACATGAAATCCCTTCTCATTAATCCATCTCAAGAGTGAAAATAATGAATCAATAAGGATTCAAGAAGGCATGAGATTCAAGAGAGAGAAGAAGAGAGAATCATACTAGGGAAAAATAGACCAAATAGAGTGATATAGGGCCTCCCCAAACTATAAAGGACAAAAAACTAGCCATTTTTATCCATTAGAGGCCCTAAAAGCACATTTGTGAAGGAAACCTATGACCTAGGCTATGGGCTTCCTTCAAAAAATCCATGGCCTAGGTCAACAATTCTTTTTGATTGGTCAACAAAACCTTGAGAGGGCTCTAAAATGCATTTAAAGGGTCTATGGGTGTGCAAAGAGGCTAAGGAGGTGTTTGGGATGTCTAAGAGATGGATGTATGATGAAAGAGGATCCATTAAAGTGGAAAATGTCTTGAATTAGGATAACCAAGGTCAGTAGTTTGCATGTGAGCTGATGCATAATCATAGGGAGGAACAGGGTCATGAGAAGTATGATTACATATGCCCCTGAGGTATAAGTAGTAAATGTTAGAATGAATAATGAGTGTTGTGTAGTACCTATAAGTTATAAAAAAGCAAAGGAAATCACTAACTAAAATGATAAAAGAGAACATTACCTGTAGTTACTAGATAAGGATAGTGGTAGAACAAGTTGATGATATGATCCATGGGTGAGAGTACAAATGCTTAGTAATCCAAATCCAAATCTAGCTCCAATTCTAGCACCTATATAGAAGGGACATAAATGGCATCATACAATCTAGAATGACATTCACTAAAGCACAAACTCTAATGTTTATGTTCTCCCTATGATGGATATAGGTGACCTAGACATCCTCAAATGAAGAGATCAAATCATGCACCACATCAAAGAGGGGGAACAACTCAGATATATAGACAAACTAGGCACCAATGAAATGAGACATGGCTAAGATTGAGTCAAAGAAAAACTACACATAACACATGAGTATCGATCAAATCACTGATGATTACATGATAATTGGTTGTATTTGTTCATCTTGTTGGTAAGGAGGTAACTAGTTACAACAAGCTTGTAGTCCTATGTGTCATTGATAATCTAAGTGGTAGCAGTGTGTCTTGGGTTGCCTCAACTACCACCACTAAAAATTAAACCACAATAAGGGTTAGGGATGAAATAGGATGTTATATAAATATTTTATTGACATGGAGTAGGACATGTAAGTTGTATAAGGGAGATAAAGAACACAATCAAGTCATAATCAAGGGGAAAATACCAACACTAACTATGGGATAAGGTGATGAAGGGTGGTAAGATTTCCATGAAGGGATGAATACTAATTGGTAAAGACTATAGAAAGTCTAGACAAACCACAACCATGAACCCATAACTACAAGAACCACAGTGAAATAGGAAGAGGGAGTGAGTAGGTATCATCTATGAACAAGATAAGAAACTATTGATTAAAAGAAGTAGAAAAATCAACTTGTATCCCAAGGTGTATCTGACAAGGAGCACATAAACTTGATAGGCCAAAGGACCTGAGGGTCCAAGAGACTAGAGTGGTCCCAAAATAGACCCAAATATGCCTTAAAGAGAGAAATGGACTTTGGCATTGCATTTAAAATGGGCCAAACCCCCTAATATGGAGGTTTCATGATTATAAGAACAACAATGGAACAAAATAGAGAAAGGAGAGGGTAAAAAGAAGGATTATAGCCCATGCCATAGCTTGATCAGGTAAAATCATGGCTTGGTCCACTACCAGGATGTGGCTTATCCCATAAACCTATGGTCTAGGCTAGAAAGGGCTAAAAATAGGTCTAGGGAGCTTGGAAGGGCCCAAAACTTGCATAGAAAGGTTGTGAAGGGTGGAAGAAAAGAAAAATAGTTATTGATCTTGTCTAAACATTTTTTTATTATTCAAATAATTGCATGAATAAGCTATGGTCATGTTGATCTATTATGCAAATGTGAGGAAGAGTTAGGGTGATAAAGGCAAGGCACCTTAGCTAATAGAGTTGTTGCCGCTAATCAGTGGTCAACCATGAGAGAGTGTATCAATAAAAACCATAATGAGAGGTGAGGAGGTTAGTGGGACACTTGTTTAAGATGAATAATAGCTAGGTAAGGCTAGATAAAGTCTCAAGCAACCATAACCACTAACCCACACCACCTACAAGAACTATGAAATAGGAGAGAGGGAGTTGGTAGAGGGTTAACTACAAGCAAGCAGTAACATGACCAACTAAAAGAATTAAAAGACTCTAATTATATCCTAAGGTTCATCTAATGAGGAGTGAACAATATAAATGGCCACAAAGACCCATAAGGTCTGATGATGGATGCCATGAGAGGGGAAATCCATTGAATGAGGGCCTAGGGAGGGTATTTTGATAAGATTTGAGGCTTACCAAAGCATCACAGGCCTAGGCCTAAGCTTGCCCTTAAGGGAAGGCCGCCACTTCACCCTAACTAGAGGCCTACCCTTGAGGCATGCTACTGCTTAGCCTATGAAGAGGATAAACAAGATGGAAAAGGTGGAAAGAAGGAGATGGAAGATCCATATCCTTAGGTTCACTAGTCATGAACCAAAACATAAGAGTGTTGAAGGTGGGGTCATTATTGGTGAATAAAGCCTTTGAAACCAAACAAGTAAGAGGATAAAAGTGTATATGATGTGTGGGCATGAGATTCTTGTAAGCTTTCCTCTCATTGATCAGGTTATGTGTTATGTCATGGATGGAATAACACTCAAGATCAGACTTAGTGACTTTAGTGATCTTTGTAGGAGAAGCATGATAAGAAGGTAAACTTGAAATTCATGAAGATATTTTAAAAGAGGTATTCAAGAAGGGAGGAGCTAATTTGGAATCATGAGGTAGAAGAGGGAGTTGGTGAATGTATTCTAGACTTTAAAGGAGTGAATGTTGATTAGTACTCAATCAGTTCAAAATGCTCATCCTTAAGAAAATAAGATTTAAAGGTGGGAACCTTGGGTGAGGCCATAGGGCCTTATGAGTGGACAACCAAAGCCTCATCAAATGGATTTGTCTTATCATAGATAAATTCCTATGGATCTAAGTTTGCCTTTATGTTATGAACCTCACTTTTGTGTATGAACTAGACCATGTAAAACATTGTCAATGTGATAGCTTGTATGGTAATAATATATGGATGATCAAGGATCATGTTATATGAGAGTTCAATTTATAATATAAAAAAATCAATCCTAACTATCTTAGGGTTGAAATTTACCTAATGTTTCATGTTTCCCAGTGGCACAACTACGTTTTTATTGAACCAACACAATTGTAGTGAGACTCAAAGAGATTTTTTGACTAATCTCAAGCTCATTAAATGCACACAATAGAATTATGATCAACATGGCTCATTTATCAATGATTCATCTCTTGACATGAAAATTATTTATGGAGGTCTCAATCTAGAGTAGGAACCTATCCCTCTTTGCAAGAATCAAAACATTCAATAATGAGGTAGGGTCAAAAGATAACATGGGAGGATGAGGGTGATAAAAAATGTCAGAGTTGAACAAAACCTCTACATCATCCCATAATGGAACCTTATGAGAGAGACCAATCTTTTCAAATAAGAGACCCCTTTGCTTAGGAAAAAGTCTAAGGTCTAAAATCAAGATCCCAACCAAGATGCCCTATAACTCCTCTATGATAGAGTACAAATGTTGTCTATCCTAAGGAGGGATGTTACACCTAAATTCAAATCTAACTTTGGGGTTTCCTACCCCCATCAGCTAGGTAGAAGGTCCCACACCACTAACATCTCCGATGAGGTCAGTGGCCTGACCCAAGCACGTGTTGACAAAACACTCATACCTAGTATATGATTTGTCAATAACAATAATGAACTTGAACTCTCACATTTGGAATTCCTTTTTGGGTCATCTTGAGAAGAGGATTCAGAAGAGGTAAAAGAGAGAGAGGAGGAATGATGAGCCTTAACCTTGTATTTATTCTTCTTCTTCCTTTCCTTGTCATGGTTAGGCAAAGGCTCCTTGAACACATTCAATTTATGGCTAGGTACCATAAGTAGATAACTCTGAGGAGGAGGTGAGGATTTTGCCTCAACTTTTGGGTGGCATAATTCTCGTCATCATGGCCCTTAACATGATAAAAGTTATAAAACTTGGTGGTGTCATAAGTGAACATCATCTATGGTTTCATGGTTCTAATTTTATGGTCCTTAGTTTTAGTTGGCCTCTTACTTAGATCATTAACCTCATGATTATCCTTCTTTTCCTTATTTTTAAGAGGAAAATTAGTGACACCATCATTGGTCATTTTAAAATTATGATTTCATGAAAAGGATGAATTTTAGGTCAGCATAGATTGAATGCATGCATGCACCTCAAATACTTTGATCTTTAGATACTCATTAAAAACTTCATAATTAGAGGTGGGTTCATGGAGGTTATCATGTTGTTTATGTCAGTAGGACTCATCACAAATCTGGTTGTGAAGGGGATGATGATGAATCAATTACTAATGTAGGAGATGCTCATGATGGAAATACTCCTTGTCATGGGGTGGGGAACAACCATGGGAAAGGTATCATTCCCTATGGGGATGATGAGATGACATGGCATGCCCATATAAATGGTCATGGTGACCTAGGTTTCAATGATTTTATATATGTGTCATAAGATGAGGGTCCACATGAGGGCACTAATGTTCAAGATAAGCATCCATAGATCCCCAGTCTATAAGTGGTGATCAAAATAAACACACTCATTTGAGACTCTAAAATAAGGGCTAAGAAGATGGGAAGAATCCACATGGTTTATATGCCTCATTGAGTCGGAATTCTTATGTCTATCAACATGAGGGGGTTCTTGTTAAAGAGTCTCCCACTAAGAAAGAGGTAGGGGACTCACATAAAAATTAGTCAAGGCACTCAAACCAGACTGGGTGTGATCTCTATCTTTAGAGGAAACATTATACCTACTCTTAAAGGAAGAAAATTGCTCTTCATTCACATGAATTTTCCTAAAACAATCATCAATGATTATGTGTAACTCATTAGGTCTCAATCATGAAAGGGGGTCATCTTCACCCTTAATAGGTAAATGAAAATTAGGCTTAAGTCTCAAGGAGATATCCTTAGACAAATAATGCTTAGACTGGTGGAAAGGTGAGTGAGCCTATTGGTTATAGGTTTGCCAATCTTATTCCTTGTAGAACATGAGAGGGTCAAGGTCACTATTCTAGGTTAAGGAAATCTCCTATGTCCTATGGTGTTTATGGTATTTTATTGCAGGCTTAGCCTGCTCATGAGTGAAATCAGGGATAAGAACTCAAATTCGATGAGATTGGCATCCCACGGTGGGAAGATGGCCATGGATGTAATGAAATAAGAATAAAATGGGTGACAACAAAAAAAGACAAATGGTTACATAAACAGTAGGTAGCACACAAAACCCAAGCAAGATTAAATAACTAAGGAGAGATCCAAAACATAACTGAAAGCAAAGCCTTGTGACTATTAGAGGGGAATTAGCTAAGAGAGTTATAAAAAGGATAGAACTAGAATGAGACCTTATGTGGGCTCCTACCAGGTGTGCCAAAATTTATCTCAAAGAATCTGAATGGAGCCACTAAGGTTTGGTAGGGGGTACACAAGGGACTTAAGCAAACACTTATAAGGATGACTGGCTTAAGGATGTTATGAGATACTTGTGACCTATAGAGGTTGTTTAGTTTTTCAACTTGCACCAAGATATATGTAGTCTCATAAACCATGTTAGGGATAACATGATCAATTTTACAAAGGGCATAAGTATCTCTAATAGATATAACCATAGTATAGAAAGTAATAAGGGGATGACACTTAATACATAAAGAATGAGAAAGCAAGCTATTTAAATAAGATAACACTACCAAGCATGAAATACATTTCATAAGAATGAAATACTATGAATTAAAATGAAATTTTAGAAAATAAATGACATTTTTAATAGAGAGATAGGTAGAGCACATAATTTCAAAAACCTAAGCTAATGCCTTTATGCAAATGAAACTATCTCTAACATGTGAATGAATGAAGTAATGTAATTTTAACCAAACTAAATAAGATAATTTAAACATATGAGTATATAATAAGAAAGGAAATGATTCAAAATCAAGAAATCACACATAATGAAAGATATTTTAAAAGGGGAAAGATGTTTTTAGGATTGATAGAATGCATACAATTTAGAATCTCCTCTAAAACATGTTCAAACTAAGCTAAAATAGTATGCAAATGATAAAACCTAGAATATATACGAAAATACAACAATGGAGTTTCATGTTTCATAAAAAAATTCCCTAAAATCAAGCTCAAAAATATTGTGTAGATTTTCTACCAACTAGAAATCCAAGCTAGGAAGCAATGAAGGAGGAAGACCAAGATGTGTGTGAGTTGAGTCCAAAATAGGAGCCAAAAGCAAAGAAGGAGGTGAAGTGAGAATTTTAAATGGTGCCATATCTCTAACCAAGTGTACAAATCAAGTGAAATTCCAAATTTATAAGCTAGGAGTAAGCCACAAGGAAGCAAGAACAATTGAGAGCAGCAATGGAGTCTCCAAGCCAATGTGTAGTAGTGCATGAAATCCCTTCACACCAATCCAACTCAAGAGTGATAAGAATGAATCAATAGGGATTTAATAAGGCATATGAGTCAAGAGAGAGAATAAGAGAGTCTCATCCTAGGGAAAAATGGACCAAACAGAGTGATAAAGGGCCTTTTAAAACCATAAATGACCAAAAACTAGCCATTTTTTACCATTAGAGGCCCTAAAAGAAAATTATGTCTGGGCTATGGCCTATTATATGGATTTTTTGAAGGAAACATGTAGTATAGGCCATGGTTTTCCTTTAAAAAATATTTATCCTAATTCAACAAGCCTTCTTATGTTAGGTTATGGAGCTAAAAGCTTCACTAATGCAGACATGAGGAGGATGTTGTTGTCATAGTCGCTAGCATCAGTCAGGCCAACTGACATCGGCAGGGTGCAGATAGGAAGCCATCAATGACGGTCAGGAGTCAGCTGACATCAATCATCCCCAGGCAGACAGGGACCGACGTTGAATGCCTGTGCAGTTCTAGAACAGCTAGTTCACGGATAGTTAGTTAACGAACCAGTTGTTTGCATGAAGAAAGGCTAATTTTAGTCTTGAGCTGTAGATCTAATTATTGTAATTGGATGTCTAATTATTGTTTGCATGAGATATACTTAAGAGACTCATGGGCTATATTGTAATCTGTTCTAGTTGAGTTGAGCAAGGTTAGCTCCTTTTGTGTGTGAAAAGAGTAGGGGTAGCTCCTCCTAGTTCCAAAAAGGGGTGCCAAGAGTGTATGCTCAGGTTGGTCTATAGGTTGTTACAAGATCAGGTAGAAGATCCACCGAGGTACTAGTTAAAGAATCATAAGGACTTGGTGAGGCAAGGACAAGGGTTCTTCAAGATGTAGAGTTGATCTACATGGGTAAGTAAGATCATTGATTTGTAGGTGTGTGTGTGTGTGCAAGGTCAAAGGTGATCTACAGGGTGGCAAGGTCTAAGGTGATAGAAACACAACAGGAGAAAGATAAGGGGAGATCTACTTGGAGTGCGTGGAGTACTCAGACTTGGAGTGTGTGGAGCACTTGTGTACTGGCAGTATTGTACTAACTGGTTGAAACAACAACTTTGTTTGTGAGTTGATTGTTTGCTTGTAATTATGCAAGTGAGAGAGAAATCTTGAAGAGTATAATTAATACAATTGGGTATTATCTCTCAAATTTTGTGTTGTTTCTAAATTCTAGTTACTTATTACTTCTGGTTAAATTCTGCATGTTAAGTTGCTTGGTAATCAATTGTGCTTCCTAGATCCTAATAGTGGAATCAGAGCATATTTGTTGTTCTTGGATTCCTAACAAGTGGTATCAGAGCTAAGGTTGTAGGGAGTAGGTTTTTTGTTTGATTATAGGTCACTCTCAGGGGTTTTTGATTGAGTGGGAGTATAACAACTGTAGAAGAAAGTAAGCTAAGGATGGAGGAATTGAAAAGCATGAATGGCCAATTACGGAGTTATGGAAAGAAAGAGCAGGAAAAGAAAGAATGTTGGTTGGTAGAAGATCAGCATGAAGGAACTGAAGAAGCAGATGTTGCAGGGGTTGTTGCATAGGATGCTCTGGTATGTTTCTTGAATAAAGTAGAATCTTGTTTTATAGATTCTGTTGCCTCTTTCCATGCAGCCTGAAATAGAGTATTTTTCCATGTTAAGGTCTTTGGAGACTTTGGAAAGATTTATTTAGGGGTTGGTGTGCCTTGCTAAAGAATTGGCAAAGGGGAAGTGAAGCTAAAATTGCAGATGGCCAACACATGGGTGTTGAAGGAGGTCATGCAGGTCCCAATCTTGAAGATGTGGCTAATTTCTTCAAGAAAGTTGGGTGATGAGAGATGCACAAGAACTCTCATAGTGGATGCACTTGAATTAGCTAGTGGTAAGAAAGCAGGTACTCTTTATCTACTTGCTTATATTAATAATTCTTCTTCTGTTGTGGAGACATGGCTTTGTAGGCTTAGTCACATGAGCAAGAAGGAGATGCATGTTCTTAAGAGGAAGTCAGATGTATTTGATAAAATTAAGAACTAGAAAGCCTTGGTGTTTCTAGAGGAGATGACAGATAGAGATCAGTGGAGTGGGTTAGAAAACTCTAAGCAGGGCAGTTTGGATAGGGTTTTGATCCATGGAGAGCTTGCAGGTAAAAAGTCATCACTCACAAGCAAACATAGTTACCGACATTAGTCAAGGGGAACTAGCGTCGAATAGACAGGTGCCGATGTCAGTCATGTGCAGACTAGAGCTGGTGGTGTCAGGCAGGGTGGCTGTCAGCATCGATCAAGGAACCAATGTCAGTGACCAGGTAAGATCGATGTCAGTCAAGAAACTAGCATAGGCAGAAAGGACAGTCACATGGAATTGACATCGATTAGATGCAGACTATGTAGTGACTGAGGTCGGTCACTGGAACAAATTTTGGGTGGATAGCAAGCTGTCAAGGAGTCTCAAATGCCCATGTGGAGGACTGAAAGGGTAAGTAATCCTCAAATTCATTATTCCTCTTCTTTATACTCATTGCTTACTACAGAGCAGGAAGGATCTAGGAAATAGTGGGAGCATGGCATGAATGAGGAATTTGATTCCTAGGATGCATAACCAAATGGGAGATTTGGTAGGGTTGCCAGCTAGAGGAAAGCATTGAAAGATGAATGGATACCTTAGTTAAAGAATAGAGAGAATGGATATGTGAGACAAAAGGCTAGGTCATATGGTCTTGAGGAAGTTGCAGGATAGTGGTACAGGTTTGATAGGTGGATGACAAAGTAGGGCTTTAGTTAGTGTCATTGTAACCATTGTGTTTTTCTTACCAGGTGGATGATGAGTCGTGACATTATCATGTTACTATATGTGGATGGTATGCTAGCTAGAGGTTCAGACATACAATGTTTTGCTGAGCTAAAGGTAAGGTTAGTTCAGTGGTTTGCCATGAAGGATTTGGGAGCAACAAAATTCTTTGGCATGAGTAATCCTAGAGACAGGGAGATCACTAGTTGATGTTGTCATAGGATGATTGTGTGAAGGTAGTGCAAGATGCAAAAATGGCAAGCACACCTATGGATGGATAGTTCACAGAATAGGGTACCCTTTCACGTGATGAGGTTGAGTAAATGTGTACTCCCTGAGTTTGCCCAAGTAGTGGGTGCTATCAAAAAGTTTGTAGTCAATCTGGGAAGGAAGCACTGGAGAGTAGTTCAATGGGTTCTTAGGTATCTGAGAGGGACCAGCAGCAGGTATACATGCTATGCAGGGTCAAGTACTTTGGATGTGGCAAGTTACTTGGATGACAGGTGTTGCACCATAGGTTGTGTGGTGGTTGGTCTTTAGGATTGATCTTGAACAGGGATACAAGCTAGGAAATAGATTAGATGGGGTATAGGTACATGTACAGTGCAACTATTTATCTCCAAGTGGGAGATTGTTAGGTTGTGGAGCTAAAAGCTTCACTGATGTAGACATGAGGAGGATGTTGTTGTCACAGTTGTCGATGTCGGTCAGGCCAACTGATGTCGGCAGGGTGCAGATAGGAAGCCACTTACGATAGTCAGGAGTCAGCCGATGTTGGTCATAGCTAGGCAGACAAGGACCGACATTGGTTGCCTGTGTGGTTCTAGAACTGCTAGTTCACGGACTGATAGTTTTAATGAACCAGTTATTTGCATGAAGAAAGGCTAATTTTAGTCTTGAGCTGTGAATATAATTATTATAATTAGATGTCTAATTATTTTTTGCATGAGATCTATTTAAGAGACTCATGGGCTATATTGTAATCTGTTCTAGTTGAGTTGAGCAAGGTTATCTCCTTTTGTGTGTGAAGAGAGTAGGGATATCTCCTCCTAGTTCCAAAAAGGGGTGTCGAGAGTGTATGATCAGGTTGGTCTGCAGGTTATTGCAAGATCAGGTAGAAGATCCACCAGGGTACTGGTTGAAGAATCATAAGGACTTGGTGAGGCAAAGAAAAGGGTTCTTTAGGATGTAGAGTTGATCTACATGGGTAATTAAGATCATTGATTTGCAGGTGTGTGTGTGTGCAAGGTCAAAGGTGATCTGCAGGGTGGCAAGGTCTAAGGTGATAGCAACACAACAGGAGCAAGATTAGTGGAGATCTACTTGGAGTGCATGGAGTACTCAGACTTGGAGTGCATGGAACACTTGTGTACTGGTAGTATTGTACTGACTGGTTGAAATAACAAATATATTTTTGAGTTGATTGTTTTCTTGTAATTGTGAAAGTGAGAGATAACCCTTGAAGAGTATAATTAAAACAATTGGGTATTGTCTCTCAAATTTTGTGTTGTTTCTAAATTCTAGTTACTTGTTACTTCTGGTTAAATTTTACATGTTAAGTTGCTTGGTAATCAGTTGTGCTTCCTAGATCCTAACAGTGGAATCAGAGCATGTTTGTTGTTCTTGGATTCCTGACATCCTAGGTGGTTAACATGACCTTAAGAGGCCACTAAGATGTGTTTGAAGGGTCTCTAAGTGTGTAAAGAGGCTAGCGAGGTGTGAGGGATGTCTAGGAGATGGATGTATGATTAGATATGATCCATGCAAGTAATAAATGTCTCAAATTAGGATAACTAGGGTTAGTAGTCTACATGTGAGTTAATTCATAATCATAGGGAGGAGTAGGGTCATGGGAAGTATGATTACACCTGTGGTGTGGAAGATTCAAGAGGAATATCTAACTGTAAATAAATCCATGATATTCATGATGAGCACACATCAAGTGTGATTAAAGAGGATATTTTTATTATTACTCACCTTGGTGATGATAAAGGCAATTTAACTTTCAAACATAATGAGGAAGTAGTAAGTGCGGACTATGATCAATTGGTTGTAATCTCTTCTCAAGGTGACCATGAAGATACTCTTAAGAATGTGTAAGATATCATAGAAGAGGTTGTATTAGAGGATAAAGGAGATGATGGATTATTTAAAGAGCTTCCACTTGGTGTGATTGAGCATGAAAATGAGAAATTTGAATCAATTGAAGTGGTTACAATAGTCAATCAGTTAGTTGACCATGACAAAGAGGTTATAGATGATCAAGAGTAGCAGTTCTTAGATCCTCTTGATAAGTTTAAGGATCTTTCTATAGTGGAGATTCAATTAGATGACCCTCATGATACTTCAAATGTGAAATAAAAGGTAATTCCTTGCTCTGATCTCCCTTGTATCAATCAAGACAATGAGTTTACATCTTGTTGTAATGAAGAGTTTGATGAATCACCAAGAAACCTAGCATAGTTGTAAGCTAGTGAAGAACATGGTGAAGACTTATTTGAAGTATTAAAATCAATATATTGAGTTCTTCTAGGTGATTATGATTTGGTTACAGAAATAGGAGGATTTTAGTGAGATAATCAACAAGCTAGAAGGAGATAGTCTTATAAATCTATCTTTTCAAGAGGCAACCTCACTAAGATGATGACTTGTTTGAAATCTTCAACATGGGTTACCAACCTCTCATTCCATTTGCAAAAATTGGTAGACTCTTAAAAGATAATGTGGACTTATTTGGCCAAAATACCTTAAAAAATACAAATTCTCTCTTTTGGAGACAATTCTATTAGTATTCCATCATATTCATCTCAATTTGACAAGTTTAAGCAACTAGCAATAATACATGGATAACTTGAGAGCCTTCAAAAGAATACTGAAGTCCAAACATGCTTCTTCAACTAATCATGTGAGGTTCATGTTGTAATAGGCCTTATAAACCATTACCTAACCATCTTAAATACCATTTCCAAAGAATAAAAATAATAGAGGGTGGAGGTTGAAATCTTGGACTAGTATGTGTTCATTAGAAATCTATTTGTTGCTACAACCCTATTTGAAGGCATGCCAAATGTGTTTCTAGTCATGAAGAAGGCTCAACCAAGCAAGAAAATAGTCAAATATGATCTCTTACACCACTTAATATCTCATGAAGGAATTGATTCAAGTAACTTACCCTTTGATCTAGGAGGAAGAAGATAATTTTTAGGTTATTTACATATACTAGTTGCTTTGTTGTGTCTTACTTTCCCTAAAGTGCTTAGCTAGCACATGTGTGTTGTCCTGTTTCCTTTGATTTATGTGTTATTATTTTATGTATGTTTAAAGGTCAAATTATCTGTATTTTATTATTAAAGGTTAAATCAGGTCTATAGAAGAGTGAAAGTGACTCCATTTCCCAATCAAAGGATAAGGCTACTAGTCGAGTAAGCATTGTAGGCATGCTACCCCCATGAATGACTAATTTTTTGACCCCCAAGGTTAAAAGGTCAATCCTTACAACCAAAATATTTCTTGTCATGTATTAACAACCTTGTTCATATCTCATTCCATGCCTTGTGAGGTCTTATAATAGTCTTTCTAAGGTTTTATTAGCAAAAATTAAGGTTAGTTTGACAAAACTAAGGTAATGGTTTGTATTAGTCTTGTGCTAGTCCATACATGTCAAGATGTAAATATGGTTGGTTAAAATGTGTCATAGGTTCATAATTTTCCCCTCAATTCATATTACCCCCTTAATCACCTTGAATAAACATTTTGTATATGTTAATAGAAATTAAGGTTAGTTTAAAAAGTCTAAGGTAAGTGAAATTGAGGAGAAAAGTGTATATAAACAAATACCACATGTTTCAAAGCCAAAAAATATGAAATATCCATACATCACATTTTTACAATATTTTCAAGGAGTTATTTAACTACCATATATGTTAGTAATGTCAAATCATATTAGTTTTACAAGTTTAACCTCTAGAAAAGGTAATTTTGAGCACTTGTATGGACCAAGAAGACTAACTTTAAAGTGAAAATGGTTTAAGAGTGTCTATTTAGCTTAATAAGGCCAAATCAATGATTTTATTATAGTTATAGGTCTAGATAATGAAAAAAATGCTTCTTTTTCTCCATCGCTCCCTTGGCAAACTCATAAAGGAAGATTTCACATGCTTGGTATGTACAACACGAAGATATTTGGGACCTAAAATGTTTTCCAGAGGAATGTGTCATAATGAGCATCAAATTAATATAAATATTCATCAGGTTGGTGCCCCCTCCTTTATGAAAAATTATTAAGACCAAGAGGTGGTCTTAAATGTTGTATAAAACCCATAAGCTCAATTTATTTCCTTGAAATACTCTAAGGTTTAATATGGTATATATGGGTTTTAAAATATTATGCATGATTCTCCAAGTCCCATTTGACATGTGTGAGTTCAAGAGGGCAAGAAACTTTACCTTTACATAATTGATAGGTTGAAAATCATGGGTTCTTTTTGTTTTGAGATTATACAAAGAAAAAATAAAATGAATGGATTTATCACATGATGTCTCACTCTCTTGAATATAATCATAGGCCTACTAATGTATCTATGGCTGACTCTAACACTACCTTCTCCAAGTAACATGCAATGGTCTGGTTTATTTTGGACTGTGTAAATTACTCCAAGCATAGAGGTAAAATAAAGGTATCCAATGTGTTGAGAACCGTAGTTTGGTATTATTTAAGTTCCTCACATCTATTTTTACCTCCCTTTAACTTGTCTCTATCATCTAATGAAATAAACCAAACATGAGAGGGAGAATGAGTTATGAAGCCTAACAAACACCTTCTAGTCTGTAAGTGGTGATGAATTAGAAATGGTTTATGAGATGAGAGTGAGTATGAGAAAGCATAAATATGTGTATGAAACCAAATGATAATAGTTAAAGATAATACTACAAATTATAAATACTTGCTCTATAATTCATCTCTGATTAGTTGGGCTCAAGAAGATTAAACAATAAAATGGAGTGTTAAGCCCAATGATTGTCTACAGGCCTACAATAGGTAATATGAACAAAATAAGTCCCAAATATGAATTTAAAGTGTTAAAAAATTCATGAAATTGGGTATATAACATTGGAGGTTTATTATCAATGAAAACATGGTCCAAGATGCATGTCCAATGATGCTTAAAATGATGAAAAGATAGACCTACACATATGTAGACCTGTAGGTCTCCTTTCTCACATAAAATGCAAAAAATATTAAATTAGATTTGATGGTTTGAAGATAAAAAGAGTGGTAAAATTCATGTGAATACTTTTTTAAAATGTTCACCATTCAAGTGGAAAGAAATATATGCCATTAAAGACTCATTCTTTAGCCTTAATAGTCAACAGGGCAAACACACCTACAAGTTTGCTAAGAGGATAATGATATGTGGACTCATAAAGGTGTGAATGATATGTAAGTCATGAAGTCTAAAAGGTGAGATAATATTTAATATTTTTTTAATATGACTTCTCTAGAATAAAGAGATAACCTTGGACAGAACATGCACATATAGGTTTGATAAAGAGCTACAAATCTGCCTCTAGGAATATGAGAACAATATGAGATTTCAGTCTTAAAAGCTGAGGACTAAAGGTTTAGAAGGCTCTAAAGTTGAGATAATGGTGAAATATTCTAAGTGTTAATTTTTATAATATCTCTTAAGTTCTAATAAATAAAGGAACACCATTGTATGCACCTAAATCCGCTCTCCTTAATTATTCTAATTAATCCTACTAATTTATCCCCTTTATCCTAATCCTAGTCATTTATGTAATATCCCCTTTATTATTGTTCCTCTATTAGCATTATTATTCCACACTTATTCATTAATTACCCTAATCATTTCTTAATCTTATCATAATCCCACTTATCCATTATTTTGGAATTTTAAATTCCCATGACCCACCTACCCACCTATTAAGCCTATGCCTAGGATCTTCTACACCCCTAGTCCCTAATCACCCACCTAATCCTATCTAATCCCATAAATAATCTTAATTAATACCTAATATGGTTATATAATCCTCTCTAACTTATCCTTCTCCATCTAAAACCCTCTATTCTAGAGGTTTTCAAGGAATTACAAATTCCTTGGAAAATCCCCAACCATTGATCCCAATGGCCTAAGATTGAATTCTAGCCATTGATTCTTCCCTCCATTTTATATATAAACAATCCATTCCTCTAAGGCCAAACTATATATGAATCTCATGAATTCTCCATGTCAAACTAACAATCAAGAAGAAGTAATGACATGAACTTGAATCCACATACCAAATCCATGAATCCATAATCCATGATCAAGCAACCATAATGTCACAAGTCTGAGTCTAAGGTAATCTCAATCCAATCCTCTTTTATTTTATCCATTTAATCTTGGTTTGGAGAGATTATATTTATTATTAGAAAGATGGTTTTAATTGTGTATTCATCTATTTGCATTTGATTCTAATCAATCTAGATCTTACTTAGGTAGTTTGATGTTTTGGGTTGTTAAATTGCATGATTTAATCCATTTGCTCAAAATTCCTACTACATTTTGGAAACCATAGTGGGAGGGGACCCCACCAAATTTAAATATTTTAAATCTTAGAAGTGTTTTTATAATCTTTTAGGGCTGATTGGTGGAAGGAAATTTTTGGATTTTGACAAAATTTGCATGCCTAGGTGAATTGTAATATCACTCTACAAGTTACAACATTACAGGGGCAATTTTGCCCTGAAAGTCATGATATTGCACTAATTGTCAAGTTTTAACCACTAAATCTCTCTTTTTGGTAGGTTTTTTACCCTTTTACAACACCTCAATTTGAAATTTTCATTTTATATCAAAATTAATGATATTACATTATAATCAATGATTTTGTGCTAATAGTGTTTGCTTAACCCTAGTAGGTTCTTGACCATATGCAAAACTATGACTTCAAGACTCATGGTATTATCCTAAAAGTCATGATATTAAAACTATAGTCATGATATTGTAATTTATATCAAATCTACTAATGATTCTCCATTAATCTCTAACCTATAGGTTTAATCTAGTCATTTTATGTCTTATAAGAAGATCACTGATCATACAGGGCCCTCTTGAAAGCTTATTTGACCATTTTATATCTTGGAATGTTTTTCTAACCACATTTGTGATTGGAAGAATATATTTGCTAACTACATTTTGAGGGTTTTTATCTATATAACCTGTTGTGTGAAAATTGATAGGGTCAATAAGAGAGGCAGAAGGAGGATCATTTGAAAGCAAAATATCACCTTTTACCCTATTTTTGCAATACCACTAATCTCATATTAGCAGTTTCATCTTCAAAGTCATGATATTGTCCCAACATTAGTGATATTTTGATTTGGTTATTTTGAGATCAAATTAACTATTTTTAACTATCTTCAACTAATAAACACAAGGTTTAAGATAAATTTTATTGTAAATACCTTTTTTGTTTTGTAAATTGCCTATGATTTATCCATTTTGGTAAAAAAATCTTGTCTTGATCAAAATCCTAAAACATCATCATAAGACTAATTTGCTATCAATATTTCTTAGGCATTTTATATATCTTAATCATCTTGATTAACCTATCATAATCTGTTTGAGCATTTACTATGGTCAAAAATTTTAATTTTGAAGTTTTATGCTTTATTTCAAATAGCTAATCTCAAAATCATGACATCACTCTAACAACCATGATATCGCTCTAAAAGTTGTGGTTTTGCATAAATTGTCTATTCAATCATCATGGCCAACTATTTATGGTAATATCATGACTCATGATCATTGGTATTTCTTGGTAGTCATGATATTGTTGTCTCTGATTGTGATATTGCATTGGTTTGACTATACATTTATGGTATTGAATTTTGAAGTTACATTTTTGCACTAATTTTTGCCTTTAAGATTGTCCTTTTTTAGTGCATTTTAAGTCATTTTTTGTGATTTTTTAGTCATTTTGGCCTCTTGCAAGGCCCAATTTGCCTTTGGAATTGTGTGATCTACCCCTTGACCCCATCTTATACCATGATAGGAAGTGCGATCAAGGCACTTCCCTAAGACCCTACTAGGGGATTTTGCCCTTAGACCCCCACATCATGCCCCCTTTCATCCAAAGAAATTGTAGATCAAATCATTATTTTTTAGGGTGTTTTATTAAGGCATATTGGACTAACATCTTTTAGGGGTGAATCTAGTAGTAATTTTGACTTTCTAACATCTTCTTTTATAGGTTATATTTTGATCTAACATTTTATCTTGTAGGGTACCCCTCAAGATTTTCAATCAAAACAACTATTCATTTATCTTCTAGGTTTCCCTTTCACAAGTCCCAATCAAAATACTAA
Organism: Torreya grandis; assembly: GCA_037957365.1. Lineage (NCBI taxonomy): Eukaryota > Viridiplantae > Streptophyta > Pinopsida > Cupressales > Taxaceae > Torreya > Torreya grandis. The sequence continues at coordinate 1,169,205 of JARHVA010004059.1, forward strand.
TCATTTTTCTTGTAGGTCACCTGTCAAAGACATTTTGGCATCCTAAAAATCATCTTGTTTAAGACTTTTAATCATTTTCATCACTTTATCATGTTTAAATTCCTTTGTATATAATTTTATATATCTCACATCTAATTAATCTATTTTTAGTCTAACTGCTTATTGCCTGAGGGATATAGTGGTGTATGATCTCCTCCTTACATCCTTATGACAATTCATGGAGGATTAAAAACCACCCATAAACCCTTCCATTTTTATTTTCTAAGGGAAACATGATGTGAAATTGACACCCACACACTTTATATAGTCTTAGGGGGATAGTGATCATGGATTTCACCACCATGTAATAATCCACACTCCATGTTCTAGTGGAGTATAAATATCAGGGAAAATTATCATTAGGCTAAGTGGTTAACCCCATATAGGTCATCCATGAAGGAGAATAATTAATTCTTTAAACTAGGTATTAAATAACACCCTACATAGACTTGGGATCCATTGTACCTAGCATATATCATGGACACCCATAGAGAGTTTGTTTAGCTTAACATAGGATACTTTGTTCATAAAAGATGACTTACTATCAGAGTCAGGATCAGATCCTAAGTAACCATCAAGTGAAAAAGGTCCTGAAAGGGTTTGGGAGATTCCATAATGGGTCACCATCCTATAGCTGCACTCATGAAGATATTAGATGGTGCAGTCATTAGGTTACACTCCTATTCAATTTACTAATCTTAAGTTTATGGTTTCCTTGATTTGATACATGTCATGCTAGACCTATGTTATTTTTTAGCTAAGTCAGCCTTTCACCCAAACTTATACCTACCTATCTAAGTCTCTTACACATATATTCATCTTATATATCCTTGCCTCATCATATCATTTTGTGCATCCGTATCATCATCCTTTATTATATATTTTCCTTGTACATCTTTTTACTTGTCTCATCCTATCTCCCATCACCCTCTTATCTTAATCTCATTCTAGTCTAGTCATATCCACCCATCATTGGTCATATCCCCATCACTTACACATCCTAGTCAAGTCTTATCATCCCTCTATCACATCTTATCATAATCCAACATCATATTCTTCATTTAGCCTTAATCACTCCAAAAATCATCTTTATCACTTATCCTACCTTGTCTATAACATATCTTGATCGCCTCATAGTCTAGGCTCATCTATCCATATCATCTACATATCCTAGTCACATCTTATCATCAACATCTTTTCCTAAGACCAATTTTATTCACAACCAATCATTTGTCATGATCTTGTCTTGCCTAGTCACCTTATCAACCTAGTCTTAATCATAGTCTAACCCAACTTAATAATCTTGTCTATATTAGCCCCCCCATCAAGTCTATAATCATCCTTTGGTCCTCATCCACATTGGAAGCATATTCTTGTCATATTAGGGTCCTCATCATTATCTTGATGGTGTCTAATCAATTTTGAGTCCTACACATTATCACAACCCATTAATCCCATCATCGCATCTTATTTGAGTCGATCATCTTAGTCTTGAACTAGCCTTCATATTATTAATCCTAGTTTAAATCATTCTCTCAAGCTAATCTAGCCCTTCATCCAATCTTGGAGCTTATCATAGCTCACCTAATCAAATCCAATCAACATCATCAAGGTCTAGTTCATGTCCTAAATTGGTCTACAAAAATATTATCTTATCACATCCAACATCTCATATCATTGAGTTAAACTTGAGATTGAAATAAATAAATCTTTTATCCTAATTTGTCTCACACATCCTATCTTCATCCCTTAGTCATTCCATTCAATCCCCTACACCTACTGATTGGGGCTGGTGAATCCATATCATCTGTACTTTATCTCATCTTTATCCATGGCATCTAAAACAAATTTAGTCAATACCCTGATTTAATAGTGCCTCATCACTAATAGGATGATGATCCTTTCTCTCCTTGAGATGAGTACTCCACATCTTATAGAATTTGACCCCATTCACCCACCATTGCCTCTAGTCCAAACATATTCATGTGATTCCCATTTTAATCCTCCATACACTTTTCATAGCCAATCATATACCCTTTCTTACAATAGCAAATGGAATCCTTTCCTAGCCACCTCATCTACCACTAATCCACCCACCCAATCATGTCAACGACCATATGATCTAAAGCCTAATGCTTCTACTTCTAAGTCATACAGTGAAGAGGGAACCTATACTCATCTTCCTATATCCTTTGATGCCTTCTTCCACCACATTGTCATCACTAACATGATGGTTTATCCACCCATATGACATCTTGATACAACCAACCTTAATCCTTATTTGTATAAATATAATCAATATTATGTATATCATTGAACCTAGGGGCATACCATTAATTGATGTCATAATTTCCAAAACTATGTCTAATACCTCATCGATCATAGTGACATAGAACTTGAGAATGAACTAGATGAGTCTATACCAATGGGTGAACAAGATGAGGAATGCCAAGATTCCTTTCTCAATCATGATCAATCTCTTCCCTCTCCAAGCTAAGGTCAATACACTATATCCCTCTTCCATGGTCCCCCCATATTTGATAATTAATCTATCAAGAATGAGTCTATTCCCCATGCACCTAATCCTCCCTTCCCTCATGAATCCTTCTTTCACAAGCCTATCCTTGGTGAAACCATTATTCTTCTATCATCTTCCCCTCATCCACCATATCAAAAACCCCATGTTGAGAGGTCACTTACATCATAGTCAATACAAGTTTTATCTACATCATGATCATGTTCAATACCAATATTTGAAATAAATTCCTCATCATCCCTCATAAACATCGATGACTATGCCTATATTTTTGAAGATACCTCTAATTTAGATGATAATCAGTCACCAAGCATATATTTTGATCCCAATCAAGATGATAGAGTTATAATAGAGTTCTTATAATCTTTATCTTTTGAAGATTCTTAGAATAAATTTGATCCTACTTTGGAGGCACATACTACAACTAGTCCTATCAATCCTTTTGTTGATCTTAAGGAGATCTTCTCTAATATCAAACTTGGGTATCTTGGGAACCTTTATGAAGACCATGATGCCCCACTACCACTCATTGACCTTTTCATATCATATCCACCATCTTAATCCATCATATATCCCTTTCTTCCCATCAATGATCATTTAATCACCTCTATCCATAGGGATGAACATGAACATACATCATTGGCCTCTTCCTCAAGTAATATAATAAGTGCCAAAAATACAAAAGTCTAAGACCATATTTTAAAATTCATACATGATAGTTAGATCATCTTTGATCCCATCAGTCAAAATCCATTAAAGTCAAATTATTAGTCTAATAAAAATAATCATTCCCTAGTGAAGCCCAATGTCAGGCACTAGGGTATCATCAAAGTCAAAAATCAATATGCTCTGGTGAAGCTAAAAATTAGGCACTAGGTGCAATCAAAGTCAAATCCAATTAAAAAAATCCAAGTATAATTAAAATAACTATCCACACAACCAATAATCCTTCAAAATATTGGATCAACAATGAATCACAAAGTTAAAATGTCTTGGATCTCCTACTATCTTTTATCATATGGCACAAATAAAATGAGGAATGTCCAACATATTAAATAGTATATGTAACTACTAGTACCACTTCCCAATCATCTATCAGACCATCCTCTCACAATCATGCCATTCATTCAAATCTAATATACCCCCATAAAAATTATGATCTAAACCAATTGATACCCCACATCACTTTCTTGGGAAGCATTACTTCTCATAGGGATGATGAAGATACCTAGCCTAGATTTTTAGAGGGGTCTTAATCAAGAATCATTAAAGTTAACACAAACCCCAATACATATAGTGGTGATAACATGGTCATAACATCACACACCTATAGAACTAGTGTTCGATGAAGATCACACAAATGTTTGCATCTTACATCTCATACCCATATCCAATAAATGGAGATGCCCAAAAGTAAAAAAAATAAAAAAAAAAAAAAAACAAAAAAGTTAAAAAATAAAATAAAATAAAAAATCATTCATCCAATGGAGAAAATCAATATTCTAGTGCCTTGGGCAAGTACCATGATGAAAACTAATTTTTAGCATCATGGTAAAATAATGTATTATCCACATTGTACCTCAACACTTGGGGTCAAGTCCACCCTCTCTATCCATTGTTCATACCCATCATCTAACATCCTATCTTGCATCTTATTATGTCCCTCATTTATTCCATTCTTAAACTTTGTATGGGAATATAATTTATCTTAATAAATGTTCTAGAACCATCTTGGTATATCCTCTAATAGACACTTGGGAGAATAAACATCTAGTTCCTTCATGATGATGTCATTGGAAACCCCTAGGCCATTCTTCCTTGGTCCTCATCCTATTTTATACATCACCCTAATCCTTTCATCATCTCATTAATTATTCCTTCCATACTCATCCTAATTACTATGCTTGGTGTTCCCTTTGCTAGTAACCCTATTTGTATAGTGTACATATATATCCCAAAAATCCCTAAAAATTGAAATATTCCAAAAAACCCTAAAAATTATAATAACCAAAAAACCCCAAAAAAATCTTAGTTGTCTTGTATTATGTCATCTTGTCTTATGTAATAATGGTTCCATTCATCCTATTTAAATCCTATCCATCTTATCCTCTTATCATATTGCCTTGTACCAACATCCTAATCATCTTGTCATCTATCTTCATCAACCTTATCCTAATCTCAGTCCTTAGTCTAATCCTTATCCTAATCTTAGTCCCTTATGTAGTTCCAAATCCATATCCTTATTCTAATCCTTATCCTCATCCAAGTCCACATATCCAAATCCTCATCTAAGCCCCTTGCCTAGTTAAAAATTTATATCCACATCCATATCCTTAGTCTACTTCAAGTCTCCTACTCCTAACCATCATCCCTAGTCTCCTCCAAATCCATACCCTTATTTAAATCATCATCCCTAGTCTATTTCAAGTACATACCTTATCCAAGTTCTTATCCTCAAGCCAAAATCACAACCATCCTAGTCTAGTCTATCAACCAATCACTCATCCCATCATTAGACAATACAATGTGACATTGCATGTAGATACTTGTGTTTGTTACTTGTATGATCTATATTGTTTAACTTCTTTGCATCATGTCTATATCTTGTTTGTATTATGTTTTGTTTGATTAATATTTTTTTTGTCTATTGGGTAATGAACGAGGATGATATGGGGTCACCAAAGCTACAATATGCATATAAGTGCCATCGATGAGGCATAGTTCATTATTTACCCATACACTTTGGCACAAATTCCCCTTGGTAATATTTATATCATGGGGCATACTACCAAGTGCAATATATAATGGATTAATTAGAATATGATGAACCTTATGACAACTTTGATGGCTTGATCATCTATGCCCTCATCATTTATCTACTTGTCTCATCATATTTATTTCTCATTACTGATCCAATCCTCTTGACTAATCTGACTAACATCCAATATTTTATCCTCATCTCATCATCTAAGTCATATAATCTAATCACTAACATCAATCTCTAATCACTAATCATTGTCGTCATCATCATATTCCACTCCATAAATTGTCATTTATCCCCAAATCATAACTACATCAACCTGAGGTCTTCTTAGAATATGTAGGAAGCACTTGGCCACTTTTTAGTGCCCAAAGATAGCTGGACCACTCTCACCTCTTTCCTCATCATACATCATCACATCTCTCCTATCCCTCATCATTCTCTATTCTTACATCAGTCAAATCATTGAGCTATAATATCAATCATTAATCAATTAATCTATCAATCAATCACCATCCTCACAACCATCTCCTTAATATTTTTGTTAATCAACCACACCTACCGGTTAGGATTGATAAAATCAAAACACACATTTATTCTTCCATTAGTCATCCATTATCATTGATTGGTCTATTCATCATTTAAAAGTTTACAATTTTCTCCCTTGATTGGGGCATAACTAGGACTATAATTATAATATCATCATTTATTTCTCCTTGACAAGTGTCTTTTCTAAGGGCAACATCACTATTAATTACATCATGGATCATTGATTTGATGCAATGTACTCTAATTATTCTCCTTCATCTTTTGGTCACTTGATCTTATCATTTGTTCTCTCTCATCCCTTTCATCATATCACTTAAATTTATCCTTAGTTTGTGATCATCATTAATAAAATCCTTGTCTTATCTTGGCCAACAATTTTCCCTTGCATGCATATTTTCTTTGGATACATCAAAAGCTTATGGACTTATCATCCTCCTATTATGATTGATTCCCCCTTGGGATATGTCAACAACCATGATGTAGTTATTTCCAATGCCTCTGTATATGTCTTTTCTAAGGGCATACTCAATCTATAGCTTATTGGTCAAGTCAAATTTATTTTTCTTCATCATCTATATCATATCTTGAATCCCATCCCCTTGTCTATTAATCACATCCCACCCCTAATTTCCTCTTTTGTGTGGCCATCCATCTCATTATTCCTCACATGTCCCCTCAAGTGGGCATCATATCCACTAATATCATTTACTAAAATTCATATATGAAATGGTTTTTATTTTAAAAACATTACTCTTTCTACTTCATCCACTTGTAATGCCCTTTTAAAGAGGGGAAAAATATATGCACCTAAATCCACTCACCTTAATTATTCTAATTAATCATAGTCATTTATCTAATATGCCATTCATTATTCTTCATCTATTAACATTATTATTCCCCAATTCTTCATTAATTATCATATTCATTTATTAATCTGATCATAATTCCACTTATTATTTGGAAATTTTAAATTCCCATCACCCAACTACCCACCTATGAAGCCTATTCCTAGGCTCTCCTCCACCCCTAGTCCATAATCACCAACATAATCCCTATCTAACCCCCTACCTAATATCAATTACTCCCTAAGATGATTTTAGAATCCTTTCTAACTTTGCCTTCCTTATATAACCCTCTATTCTAGAGGTTTCGAAGGAATTAAAAATTCCTTGAAAATCCCCAACCATTGATCCTAAAGGCCCAATATTGAATTATAGTAATTTATTCTTCCCTCTATTTTATATATAAACAAGACAATCCTCCATGGCATATCCATCTATGAAGTTCATGAAGTCTCCATATCAAACCAGCAATCAAGAAGAGGCAATGACATGAACTTGAATTCACATACCAAATCCATGAATCCATAATCCATGATTAAGCAAACATAATGTCACAAATCTACGTCTAAGGTAATTTCAATCCAATCCTCTTATTTTTTATCCATTTAATCTTGGTTTGGATAAATTAGCTTTAGGATTATAATGTTGTTTTGAATTGTGTATTCATATATTTGCATTTGATTCTAATCCATCTAGATCTTAGGTATTTTGATGTTTTGGGTTGTTGAATTCCATGATTTAATCCATTTGCTCAAAATTCCAACTAAAACCATGAAAATGGAAAACATTCCTTGGAGCGGTTGTAGGCTTAATTGAGACCTATAGGTCTGCCATAAAAATGTGAATAAAATATACATTTTTGAGATAATTTTATATTTTTAATAATAAAATAGGTTATAAAGTGTCCAATCAAGTATTATCATAATTATAGGAGCCTTTGGATTATGGAGATAAACTATAAATAGATCCATTAGAGATAAGCAGGCCTAATTGCATTCAAACCCTCAATACATGAAGCAATAAGTTGAATGATATTTAGGAGGTAGGTGATAGTTGTATGACCACTTTAAGACATTGGTAATTGTGTCACAAACCTAATTTAACCAATCACAACTCAAACTATCCATAAAATTTGTATCTTAAGGTCAAGTCTTCTTTCCTAACCTCACACATATTGTCTACTAGCTTGAAAGGCTCCAAAAGCATTACTTAGATCTTTATTGACAAGCTTCATGGTGATAAAATATCTAATTGGTGGTTATTATGGTTTATGACCTTGAATTATCAAGAATTTTTTCTCATATTAATGGCCTCGTCTTTATGAACCATTTCTAAGACTCTAAGGCACTCATAGGCTATCAAGAAACCTTCAAATGACCTACTAAGAGATATTTATGTTAAAATTTTAAATTAGATGATTTGAATTTGAAATGACCTTGGTAAATTTAATAGGTCTCACTGACATTATAATCTAGGCTATTTGTTGGCATGTGCTAAGGATATATTGTACATAATTGGCTTAAATGTATGGTTGTTAGACTAATGGTGAGTGTACAAGGAAAGAGTTGGTTATAAAATAAAGTAAATAGGATTATAAATATAAGGAATAGGTTACATGATCATCTACACACATTTTAAAATATCTTAAGGTGATATTTGATTTTTTCAATTCACCAAATTGGACAAAAGGGAGAAATACACCATTTTGCTAACCAAGAAGCATATATGTAAACTTATGAAGTACAATAAGACAGATCATTTACAATGAATTGAGTTATCCTAGGGTGTTTTATTCCTTAAAAGACCATTTCCAAGATTCATAACTTTAAAAATTCTTGTCAAATCACTTTAATCACATCTCATGCATGCACAAGCACCTAAGCCAGGGTTTTGCCATTTCATGGTTCACATATTCACAAAGAGTCTCAAGTACTCAAATTTTACATGTATCATGGCCAAGTAATCCTAAAATTTAATGAAACACTTTTTTTTATTTTCACACATGTGGGAGAATATTTAGACCAAAACTTAGTTTTTAAGATTAGAGGCCTAATTGGAAAGACAAAAGGGTGAGTAAGTGTAATTTCACTTGATTTTAGTTCATGAAATTTGGAATAGAGATATAAGGGCATATTGGGTACTCAAAAATATGCCTATTTTTTTCAATATAATTCATATATTATCCTACATAATGAGCTTTGTGTGTTTTCAAGGTTATAAGGAATTGAAGGCTAGTGAGAGCTTAAGGTGCAAGATGAAGGATTAAATATTATTTGATGAATAAAAATGATTTGATTTAGATCTAATAATATATTTATATTCCATCCATGAAGGTATGTTTCAATCATAATGTTGGAATCACGATTTGAGTCATTTGGGCAAGGAGAGGCATAGTGAAGTCAAATGGGCTTCAAGACACCTAAAGAGTTATATGATGATCACCACTGAGATGCCAGTTTGGAGAGATATTAATAAAATGAAAGCTTTCAATAATAAAGGTATAATATAACTGAAGATGATTTGGTTACCAAAATGTTCCACTTGTCACTCTCTAAGCTAAGAGAAGGGTAGTTTTGAATAAGAATCAAGAGGTGTCAAATAAGTGAACAAACTCCTACACCATTTGGAAGAGGAAGGCATCTTAAATAAAATAACACATATCATTTAGGATCTCATGGGACTATTTCCAACTCCCTTCTTTTTTTAAATCTCACTTGACACTTATCAATTGTTTCCTTCTATGCATCTCTCTCTCCTCTACTCTCATTTTTCTATTTAAGTAGCCTTGTTTGGATTTGTATTCATCCTCCACCTGGGTATGGAAAAACCCTACCCATTTTTATGCATTTGATCAATGACCAAAACTATTTTTACCTCCTTCAATGATTATTCTTAGTGTGTGTGTGTGTATGAATAGTTGATCTTGTAAAGTGATTTGACTTATCTTCCTTGGCATGTTATCATTTTACAACACCTATATGCAGTTTGAAAGCTTATTTTGTAATTCATATGAAGTGTTCAATTGAAGTGTGAGGGTTGAGTTAATTTTTCTACTCATTAGTGTCATTATATGAACTCTTGATTAGTCCTCATATCCCAAACATCTATCACAACCTCCACATTAAAGCTATTATGTGAGAGATTCATATTAGGAGTAGTGTCTATTAAGGTTAGTATCTTGATCTAAATATGAAAATGAAATTGGTTGATAGTGATCAACTTATTTGGTGTATCACCCCCTTTAGTTTTTATGTTATCCTTTTCACTTTTCTTTGAAATTTAGTATTATAGTAGAGCCTAATTTATGTATAAAGGAGAGATAATGCTATAAGCTAGAGTTTTGATCCACCTAAAGGTCACCCATAGCCTAAGATCAATCTCATTGTATACCTCAAGTTGAGAGGGATTGAATTACCCTCTCAAAGGTGAAAATTTGAGATATAATAGGGACTTTTATTAGCATAATAATCATGATCCTTTTTGTGATCGTGTTGTCACCCTCTTAGCTTTGGAGTATTCTCAAAACATTTTTTCTTGGGGGAATGGCCTCACTCATCAAGTCATTTGGAACTTGTTTAATTTTTATAATTACATCATTTTGATGGTTGACCTATATGCCTACAATGATTTTATGGAATGCACCATGCTTTGGTGATGATTGGCATATTCCCTTCTATATTCAAACTAGATAATTTGGAGGGATTTCAACATGGTTAAATATTATGAAGATAAATAATGTCATATTTCCATGTGCTAGTGTAATGGGGAAAAAGAGGCTTGGTATTACATGTGCATCAAACTTGGGGTGTTTGATCTAAACCATTATATAAGGAAAGATTCAAACTCACCCTAGTTCATTTATTCAAACTTTTGATAGTGAGAGGATAGAATTATTAAACACCTTGATCACACTCTTCTTACAAAACAAGATTTGTTTTTATTTGCTCTAGTTTATAATAGATTGGTTTTTATTCTCCTCGACACTTTTCTATCAAATCATCATCTTATTTGTTTCAATATAGAATGGATTACTCATCAGGTGAGACCTAATAGAACACAGTTTTATCTAAATAATGTTCATCTTAAGCATGTTATAACTTTTGGGCATATTATTATATTTTGGAACTTGGTTCTTATAACCATTGGGGATACTAGATGGATTTTTTGGTAGGTTGATGTTCTTTCTTACACTTCCACTTTCCTTATTATGTATGATAAGTAAGCTACTATTTTTTCTAGTGCATTCAAAATTACACAAACTATGAATACCTCTAGGTTTCATAGGGTATAAATGTGTCACCTTTCAATGCTCACCTTTAGACTCAAACAACCCTTTTGAGACATAAAATACAAATTGAAGATTCCTACAAGGCCATGGAAGATCAACTTCGATCTTGAATGAATTGGCAAAAAATTCAAGATAAATTAACCAAATACTTATCTCTTCTCAATTATAAAATTGTTTCTAATAGAATTAAAGACATCAAGCAAATTCTAAGGTTACCAAGTTATTTGACATATACAAGCCTTTGTACATCATTATCATGGTGTTTTTTTGGCTCAACCCACATTCCTTGAGCTTGAAGTATATATATCTCAATGCCTCCATGTTGTCTCTTGTAAAATTTATGAAGCTTAGTAGGTTGTTTGTTATAGGCCTCTCATTTTGAATGATCTCAAGGAAGTATTTATGTATATAGATATAAAAAAAGTGTTAGGTATTGATCATTTCCCTTGTGAGTTTTATTAAACCTTATGAGATACTATGGGCCTAATATTCACAAGGTATATTATGAAGTTGTGTTGTCTATATTTTTGGGGCCTCTCATGAATCAAGGTAATATCAAATTTATTCCCAAGGCTGGTGATCCTAAGGCTATTACTAATTGGATACCTATCACCCTTATAAATGTTTCTTATAAAGTTAATGATAAGGCCAGGATTAAACATATTCTTCCTTTAATTTTTATAAGTGAACAAACAATATTTATCTAGCATAGATATGTTATAGATAATGTCATTATTATATAAGAAGGCATGAAATAGATTTGGGTTCTAAATAAAAGGTCATATTTCTTAATATGGATTATTAAAAGGCTTATGAACTCATAGAGTGGCCTTTTAATATTTCCATGATTCGATCTCTTGATTTTGTCTTTTGATTTGTGTAGGTTGTGAATATTCTTTTCTAAGATTTTTGGGCATGCATTACTATCAATGGGGCCCAATATAACTAATTTGAATTACATAGATCTATCAAATAGGGTTATCCTTTAATACCTTATCTATATGTCTTAGAGGCTAAAGGATTTAGCTATATCTTAGGCCACTTTACTTCTAAGGGATTGGTGATGGGAATATCTCTCCCTAATTATGATTATTAGTTATTTAATGGTAACTTTGTTAATGATTCTTTCTTGACTCTTTAGGAGGAATAATTCTTGGTTAAGAATGTTATAGAGTAACTTTCACACTTTTTATTTGGCCTATGGGTCATCCAAATAATGGCAAAAAATGTAGTGTTATTTCTAGTCTCTCTCACACAAACCTCCTTGGTTGGATTGATATCAATGGCAATGGTTCCTCCATAGATTTTAATTTAAGTTTCTAGGAACTACATTTGCCTTTCATGCCTATTTGACTAATTTGTGATCTTATGTGGTTCAAAGGGTTGAGAAAAAGACCTATTTTTAGATTACCAAGCCCTTGTCACTAGGAGGTAAGTTTAATATTTTCTCCAAGGTGTTGGATGCTACTCATGTTTACTAATCCTCTTATTGGGATCCCCCAAATCTTGCTTATGAAAATCCATAAAAAATCCTAAGGGATTTCCTATGGGTCAATTTTAAATACCGTAAAGTATTTCAAATAATTTTGTGTGATATATGTTGTTAGTCTAAAGAGGTTGATAGCCTATGCCTCATTGATATTAAGCTTCAAGATCTTGTTCTCAAAATTAATTGGACGATTAGAGAGCTAAAAGGTGATGAAGCTTGTAATATTTTTTTTTATAAATTATATCTCCTAGGGACACCCTTGTGTTAGAAAGACCTATCAAGTCTTTGGATTACATAATCTTCTAATATCTCCTATTATTGTTAAGATTAATGGAACTTTTATCATTTAGAGTATTAATAAATCTTGGTAAAGACTCAAATCTTATCTAATTTTGGTGGGAGGGTGATTTAGGAATGACCTATCTATTAATACTCATTTCCTTTGGTGGTCCCCAAAATTTAATTTTCACAATGTTCCCTTTAAGCTGATCCCATGGATCAAAGGATTGAGGTTGTTCAAAAAGGGTATTAAAACTATTGAATATTTTTTCTACAAATTTCATCACACTTGGGTTCCTTATAATCTATTTTAAAACATATTTAACCTTAATAAAGAAGATACTGAGTCTATTAAAAAAATTTAGAGTTCCACACCTAAAGATTACCTTCATAAGTTTAGTGTTACTTCCCTCACTCCTTGGTGGAGGGATTTCCATTGTTCTAATTCCATGCCATTTTATCATTATTCTCCTTGTTTGGTGTATAATATTTTATCTCCTCGGCATATTCAAGATGATATTCTCAACCACCAATGGAATATTCATTCCATCTAGGAAATTTGGGATAAAAGATTTTACACTATATGTGATGCCTTTATTGAACCCAAAAAGGCTCACTTCCTTTGGTGTCTTATTTACTAATGTTTCTTGAGATAGAATACTATAGTTCAATAGGCACCATGTAGATTAAGTGCCTTAGTAATTTTGTTTGCCCTATGTGGGTAACCTCCTAATACCTAGAGTTGTTTATTGGTAGACATATGAGGTGAGAATCATGAGTTTGGGGAGATTGGGATGGCACCCACTAGTGTGAGGGGTGCCTATCACCTGACCAATTTTCTAGGTAGGCATAAGAGGAGGAAGGTAGGTTAGAGATGGACAATAGCAAATGGGTCCACCACTACCACCACCACCATCGGGCCATGAATAAAAAAATAGAAATAAATAGTAAATGGAGAGGGCGAGGCCCAATAGTAAATAGAGTTAGAGGGGACATGGATGTAGGTGAGGAGGAAGTTACATATGATGACTCTAATCTTGAGTGTTAAGAGTGAGATCCAAGTAAATTGTTGATTTTTTCATTCATGATCACAACTTGTATTTTTATTTATTTTAGTTTCTTAGCTATTTTTATATGTGTTAGATTTTCTCATGCCAACCAGATCTAATTTATCTCATGTATCATGTGATTCTAGATAATGTGGGCACATGGAGGAGGATGATAATGGATACCCTAATTAATCTATTTTAGTTGAACATTGGTTAGATGTGAGACCAATTTTTGGTAGAGAATGGGCTTATTATAGGGATTAGGTGTCATAAAAATATGTTTACCATAGAATAACATGCCTCAGTGATGATGCCAATGTTAAGGATAGAAAATAATACTCTATTGGATAGAGCAATGAGAGTAGAGGCCCTGGTAGACACCATGGTGGGAAGAGGTAGCATAAACTCTAGTCATAGGAAAGGGAGGATAGTTTTAAAGGGAGGCATAGGCAAGGACCATCCTCTCAGACATTGACTTGCATATAGAGATGTATCATCAAAGGGAAGCATGTGTGGGAGATTTCACTAGAGCTTTAGCTCCAAACATTATACCACCTCAACTACTTCATAGAAGAGGAGGATATAACTTTGATCCTTATTGTAGATGTTTTGAATATACCATTACATATGTATATTCTTTTTGAGATGCTCTGAGGCATATTGACCCTCTATGGAGGTGATTATATCCAATAGTTTTATTGTATAAATGTGACAACTACTATGATAAATACATATACATATATACATATACATATGTATATATGTATGTATATATATGTATATATATATATTTATATGTATCTATATGTATATGTACATATATATATATATCATAATAGTTGTCACAATTATACAATAAAACTATTGGATATAATCACCTCCATAGAGGGTGAATATGTCTCAGAGCATCTCATATACATATATATATATATATATATATATATATATATATATATATAGTGTGTGTGTGTGTGTGTGTGTGTATGTTTTGTCATATCTCTCATTGATCATTATGTGATGTGATTATTTCTTTTCATTATGCAATCTAGAGGACTAGACATGTGATGATGTACGTATATGTGTATCTCTTTGATTTCAATATGATACTATGGAAAATGCTTATGTATATGTGGAAATAAAATATATGTAGATGATTTAATGGAGTGTGTGTGTATATATATATATATATATATATATATATATGACTATGAATATGCTAATATTTATCTTGTAGGTAATTACTTATTTGCTTTGTGCATACAATATATTACTTTCAATTTGTAGTGAGGGATGAAAAGGGGAAAACATAATAGATGTGGGGAAAATCATAACTCAAAATTTTTCAAGAAAAAGGAAGATTACCTAATCCTTATAAGTAAAGAGAAACATGTACTTATATATATATATATATATATATATATATATATATATATATATATATATAAAATACTAACTTTATTGGTGTTATCTAGAGACAAATTGCCCTAACATAACCAATAAATGGGAAACGGTTACCTTATTTAAATGTAAACATATAGACACACTTATTTCTATTTTGAAGAAGTTTTTTTTATACACTCTTTCTAATTTGGCATCGCTTATGCATTTATCTTTTACTTATTTTTTCAATCCCTATACCTAGTCTCATGTGACCAAAAGGATCAATGGATCATCGTTGAAGGATAGATATATGTGAGTAAGGGCATCTCTCCCCAGTGCCAACCCCACACAACTATTAATATGTGAGGGCTCAATACTAAAGGTTAAGAAAGGGAGAGAGATGTAGAATTTTGACATTGTATTTGCATAAGCTTTTAATTTTCATAGAATCATATACTTTCTAATTTTTAAGGTCTTCATCCCCCAAATCTTATCCCCATGCAACCAGTAAGATGTAATCTATTTTTTTAGGCATGATAATGTTTTGCTTTCCAAAGGTAGTGTAGAGGGTGACTCTATCATAAACATGTTTCTAAACTCCATTGTAGGCTAGAATTTGTGTACATTGTGCAAGAAGATATAGGGAAAGAGGTGTAATCTACTTGTAAGAACTAATAGAAAGACCAATGTGACTTTTTGATTTTGAGAATACTAAATATAGGGTGAGAATTATTTGTGAGAATCAAGCAAACATGATGTGTTATATCTTGAAATTTTTTGTATCATGTAAAATAACCAACTAAATAATCATAAAACAACACTTCTACTATGATGGTGGATATGTGACATATGAAAATGCAATGTAGGTGGAAATGGTGTATGAAAAATAGATATAAAAAATATTTAGATGTAAAGAGTTTACAGATGCACCAAACTCTTCACCCTGTACAGTGCATAAATAATAAGCTCCATTGTAGAAATATTTTGTTACTAAGAAGGGGCCCAACCAGTTGGGTCTAAATTTTTGATGTTCTCCTTTATTTTTGTCAATTTGATTGTCAATTCTAATAAAAATGTCTCTAAAATATATTGGGCATTCGTGGATGTTTTTTTATATTTCCTACATATGTGGTCAGTGTAAACTATGTGATTATTGGTAGTGACGATCCAGTTCTCATCCAAGAGCTCTAACACATCCAAGCATCCCTCTCTATATTATTCTTCATTAAGGAGGCCTTGAAGGGATATGTGAAGGCTAGGTATTTCCACTTCTAAGGTTTGAATAGACTTAGACACAAAAATTAGTGAATATGGGGTTTTCCCATGGGTGTTTTAATAGCTATTTTGTAGGCCTAGAGTGCTAGATAGAGTTGTAGTTGTCAATCTTGATTAGAGTCTTTGATGGTTTTTAACATGATTAACTTCAAGGTTTCATTGATAGAATCAATTTAGCCATTAGCTTGTGGATAATATATAAAGGCCAAGTGGTGAAATATATTGAATTTTTCACATATTTTACAAACTTTAGGATTATTTAAAGGGAACCCATTATCAACAATGATGACCTTTGAGAACCCAAATCGATAAAGGATCTAATTTGGGATGAACTTTAAAATGATTTATCTAGTCATAGTTGTTAAGTACATCACTTCTTCCCATTTGGTGAAGTATTTAGTCATTATGATGATGAAATGGTGACCATATGAAGAAGCAAAGGAAAGTATACCTATTAACTCTAGATCCCAAGTAAAAAAGGGTCATGGGGTGATGATGGGTTACAATGTCTTGGTGGGAATATGTATCTTGTGTGAAAAATGTTAGAACTCCTCATATTTGTGTACATATTAAACAATATCATGGTCTATAATGGACTAGAAATATCCCATCCTATAGGTTTTTTGAGTGGTCACATGGCCACCAAAATGTACACTTCCCATGATATTATGATAATGAAAGAGGACCATTTTTTACTCCTCTTGGTCAACACATCATAACAACATGCCATCAAAGGTCTTGTGATGAATGACTGTGTCTAAGAAGACATACTTATATTTTATAGCATGAAAATGTCTCATTTGTTATGAATTGGTACCATTGGGATACATGTAGTCAAGTAGGTAATTACTGATGTCTATGTACCAAGGAGAGGTAATAATGATAGGTTTTTATATATAGCATATCACCTCATTAGGAAAATTGGTATTAACAAGGTCGTTAACCTCTAGAGAAGAATCAACAAACCAATCAACATTGATCTATCCTTTAATAGACTTTTAGTTGATTTAAGTCAATTTGAAATCACTTAAGAGTGTAACAAAGAATCTAACCTTCCAAGAGAGACTTGTTTAGGTTAGGAAAGTCCAAAGGGCTTGGGATATTATGACAAATCTCATTTCTTGATTAATGATATAGTGTTGTAACTACTTGGTTCTAAACATTATTGCTATGCATTCTTTTTTTGCTTGAGTGTATTATGTCTCATAATTAACAAGGGTTTGGCTAATGAAATATATCATAAATTCCTTACTAGTGTCATATTATTAAACCAACATACATGTCATGGATACCTTAGTTACTCTTATGTAAAGTATCAAATGATTAATTGTTTAGGTTCCATGAGTGTAGGAGGAGACATGAGAAAGTGTTTCACTACCTCAAATTCTTCTTGACAATTACTTGTCTAGGTTAGGTTTCTTTTCTTTTTGAGTAGGTTGTTAATGGGATGAATGGCATAGGTAAGTTCAGGGATGAATCATTAAATAGCTCCAAAATTTCCTAAAATTTTCCTAATGTCATATTCATTTATAGGAGGGTTCATTTCAAGATCATTCAAATATTAGTGGGGTCAATATCAATCTAACGCTAGGAAATGATGCACCCCAAGATTTTTCCACCAGTGACTCCAATCACACATTTATTTGGATTGAGGGTGACCCCATATTTGATCAATCATGTGAGGATGATGCATAATATTCCTAAATGGTCCTCACACTACCTTACCTTTCTAATTAATTCATCTATGCAGACCTCCACTATTTTATGGATGAGTTCATGGAATATGTAAGTCATATCCCTTTGATACATTTCCTCTACATTTTTTAGGTTGAAGGGAATTACAACATAACAAAAGATTACCAAAGGTGTTGTGAATGAAGTCTTGCAATGATATTCATTAGAGGTATGAATCTAGTTATATCCTAAAAATCCATCCATAAGTGATAGAAGCTCCTATCCTAGTATACAATCAACAATAATGTCAATAGACAAGAGGGAGAATTCATCTTTTAGACATGCCTTGTTAATGTCCTAAAATTTGATGCATATTATGATCTTACCATTATTTTTGAGAATGGATATGATTTTGGACATGTAATTTTTTATTGATTCCAAATTTTAAAATCTTAATGACATCTTACTTTACCATCAATGTGACCTTGGGTTTGACAAGTCCAAGTTTTTATTTGATGGGTTTAACATCAAATGTTGTAACTAGATTGTGGACAACTCCATCATGATTGATGCCTATCATTTTGGTGTATGATAAAGTGAAGGCTTTGGAAATATCCATGAGGAGTTATTTATGGTCTTCTACTTCTTTTTTAGAGAGAGAAGACTCTAACTTGAGGATTATAGTATTATCAACTGTCCTTATATTAATGTTGATAGTTTCTTCAGTGAGGGATGCATTTCCCTCTTTGAATACATAGAGATATGGGGGAAGGTCTAGGTCTTTGACCTTAGTATTGAAGACATAATATTCATCATTCAAGGAGAGGTATTCCTCCACATGGTAGTAGGAATAATCAAACTAAATTCCAAAGGTTAGATTAGGATAACAAGTAAGCAAGAAACCCCTCTTATTATGTAATGAGGGGAAGTTATCATAAGCCTATAGGAATTTGAATATGGACTCATCATTATTAGCTAGGCCTAGGATAAGGGGGCCTTTGTCATTTCTAACATGGGAAACTATTTGGTTTTTAAGATTCTTAATTATAAGAGGTTCCATCCAAATTGAGACTATAAAATATGATTCTAGGATTGATAGATGGGAGATAAAATGTGAAGACATGGTAGCCATAAAATTAGTAAGTTAGTTGCTTTGTCTAGGGACTGCTTTGATGGAGATGAAATCAAAATCCTTGGGGACCTCATGAACAATTATTTTATACAATTAGAGGTGCTTGGATTTGGTTTGATAGACTTCAGACACTTGATATGCCACTTGATATGAATCTCCTTATATTTTAAAGTTTTGGAGACCTAGGCATTTTACAATTAGTATACCAAGCAATAGATTTTAGTATTCAGCTCCATTGTTTGTACACTCAAAGTCTAGTTTGAAGCCAAAAGGCATAATTCATCCCTTAAGGGAAATGAAAATGACTCACAACCAAGTGATTTGGTGACACTTAACCCTAGTGTAAATTCCATTGATTATGTGTATAAGGGGGTAGTCATCAGGTAAAGTGTCTTGGTCTTTAGATATTTCATTCATATGGACATCAAAGATGTTGGGTAATATCTCTTGGTCTCTAGTCTCAAGGCTTGGGTAAGTAATGAATGTTATGCAAGACAAGTGAAATGGTTTATGAATGTGCAAAGAGATTAACCGTGTGTTATAAATGAAGGATGAAAAGTGTATACACATAATATTTTCAAAATTTATCACATATTGATGCTTTACATCTTGTAATAACCCATCGAGACTTAATCTCTCTAAGTGCATGCCCTAATGGGTACACTAGGAAAGGGGTGGGTAGACTATTGGTGCTTCATAGGATTATTTCCCCTTTTCCCCATATTATTACCAATTAAACTAGATCCTAAAACTTTTCCCTAATCTACTTCTCCTTCCTTGAGTATTCCTCTAGTCTTTTCCTCTTTCCATTTCTCCTTTTATTGTCTTAAACTCTTTTTGGTTAGTTAGTTTTACTAGGTCAACTAGGTCAACCCAGTACAATTTAGGGGTATTCTTTACTTTCTTATCTTGTTAGCCCTTTGGCTGACCTAACTCAAACCTAGTAAATTGTCCTTGAAAACACATTAGGTCGACCCTGTATAATTGACATTCTTAGAAGGATTTAGTTAAATATCTACATATATATACAATATAATTTTGATCATTATTCATATGTGCAGTCAAGAGTTATTATTCACTCATGCTTCTTCACAATCTAATCTTCCACTATTCTACTTGAGGAGACTTAGCTTAGGTTTCTTATTTGGAGAATCTAGTCTTGTGGATAATTCTTGGATGCTTTGGCCTTTCTTAATGATCCTTAAAAACCACAACAACCTCTTGTGAATCCCCTTTGTCCAAGGGAGATATTGAGTCTTGATGGGTTCACATTCAGGTAAGTATATTCTAACTTTGTTCTCCTCTCTTTTAGTAGATAAAATTAACATAAGTGTTGGATCGAATAATACTATCTTTCATATTTTTATGTATTAAGGTGTTACTCATACTTAATTTAATTTAAGTTCCCTATACATGTTTTTTTATTGTTTCTAACCCCCACTTTGTGCCACAATCTTTGGTGTGCACTAGATTAGAGTTTACTTTCTTGTTATTAGAATAAAGTGAATGTTTTAAACCTTAGGACTTCATTAGGGTGGTTATGTGATTGTGTTATATTTTAGTCTTTGGAACCCTTCTTAGCATAATATGTTGTGACAAGTGATCCCATAATTGGGTCTAGTGGATCCCCATATTTGTCATACTCCTACTTAACAATTGTATCCCCAATCAAAAGTGTAGGTATGCTCTATCTTATCCAAGCTAGGATTGATTTATAAACGTGATGCATTTTTTATTCATATATTTTGGTGAAAAATGTGAAACTAACCCTTTCAAGATTTATTTTAATTTATTTCATTATTTTGATCATCATTTTTATCATATATTTTGACATACTAGATCCATTCTATCAACCTAGTTATTTATCTGTGCACAAGTTTCTAAGAATAGACAACTAGATTGACCTAGTCAACCTAGTACATGTTTCTAGCCTTTTAGACACCTAATTCATCCTACTAAGTCAACCTAATTGACCCTTATAGTTTATCACTTTTCAACAGGTTCTTGCACATCTTGATTGATCTTATCAACTGAGTTTGTAGGTTTTTCGTGCATACTTCAAGGTTATTCATCAACAATATTTCTTCATTACATCTTTGATCCATCAATGTTCATTTCTACCTCTCTATTTATATCTTTTTTATATTTCCTTTCATATTTTTTAGTATTTAAAAATACCCTTGCACATTTAATTGGATTGACACTACTAACCTAGTCTTGTGTTCTATGTGTTGTTTAAAATAACTAGATCAACACTACCAATCCAATTTATTTTCAAACCTTACTTCTAGAGTAAAGGTTTTGACCATGTTGACCATGTTCTATAATTTGTATATATAGTGTCAACACTATAACTTATTTCAAATTTATAATTAGCCTTATATCTATTAGTAATTAATTCACACTTTCTTTTCCTATTGCTTACATGTTTAGAATAGATCACATAGTTTAATTAGGGGAGTTTTAATTAATCACTTAGTTTCACTATTTATATTTTATGCACACATGACCAAATCAAAAAAACATAAACAAGAAATTTAACATTTTGTCTACCCTAAGCCAACCTACTTGGATTTCATCACCAAGGGGAAGTTGACTTAATGCTCTGGTCAAGTATAAAGCATGGTTAATGGTATATTATATCTAAGCACCTAACACCCTTATCATTTTGGTGTGTGAAGTGATGGGGTAGGCCTCAATACCAAGCCTATATCATTAACACTATAGTCCCTTTCAACCTAAACTACTTGAAACCATAATTAGCTTACTATCTAATACCTTTCTTATAGCCAACTTCCAATCACATTAAAAATCATTTCTTAATAAACATTTTAGGTTGAAAAATTAGTTATCTCTTTACTTTTCAAGTTGATTTCTTGCTCTTTGTTCAATTATGTGTGAAAAAAATTGAATTATCGAACATTAGTACAAGGTTTTGTTCTATGTACCTCAATTGGATTGGCTGTCATTGATCCAATTGACTATTTGTTTCCCTTTAGCTCTTTCTTTCCTAGATTAGCTATAAAAATTGTCTTATTTCAGCTTTTAACTTGTTATCATCTTTCTTTCTCCCTGTCTACTGTACTAGGTCAACCCACTCAACCTTGTACCTTTTTCATCCCCTATGCACTGTACTAGATCGACCCAGTTGACCTTGTATAGTTTGTAACTCTTTTTATCTCTTTTTCATATCTTTATTTACTATAATAGATTGACTTAGTCAACCCTATACTATTTTTAGGCCTTGTTTTATGTATTGGATGACCCAATTGACCCTATACTATTTTTTGCCTTCCCTATTCATTAATCTAACTTCCTATCTCACTAATTTTGTATTTCATTTATCTCTCTTTAATTAAGATGAAATATCCTATCAAAATATTCTTAGATATCTTAAATCCATTTATGTACTATATTAGATGTTCATTTCTTCCTCTCTTTTCCTCCTAAGAGAACCATCACTCTTGGGGAATCTCTCATCCTCCTTCATCTATGAAATGTAACATGGTGAAAATAACACCTCAAGATGAAGTTGATGGATCTGATCCTTTTTATACCTACCAAGAAAGTATTCATCTTTAAAACATTCAAACCAATGTGGAAGTGATTGATACAAGTTTACTTAACAATCCCATTATTAATCCTTCTTCTAGAAATCCCCTTCCTAATACCAATTTGGGGAGTGATCCTACAAACACTAATCTAGCTCTTGATATAACCCAATTATTAGCCTAGGTTATTCAAAAAATGAGCATAATGCAAATTATAACACCAACCAAATGATGTAACTTCAACAACATCTAATCAAGGTGGCTAATCAACCTCCAACTATTCATCCTCAATCTAATCCTAATTATATTCCTCCACCTAGCACCAAATCATATTATATGGTCATGATTAAATGTATATGGCTTAATTTAACTTCAATTTATTACACTAATACTCAATTTAACCTTAAATCAATAAACTCAAATGCCTAATTAAGAAAATAGTCAATTCATTGAAGATGCTTAAAAAATTGATGCTCAACTTTTCTCAAAATGATGATCTAGTTTTCTTAATTCAATAAAATATTTACACCCTCTTTCTAAATTAACTATAATATTAATTCCCTCTTTCTCTAACATCATATTAATAAATTTATTTAAAATGCTCTATATGTTATGAATGATCCATAAAAATAAAGCTTATAGTGTTGTTCCTAAAAAGGTGTTTTAATGATGGTCATAATGGAATAATATGAGAATTGGAATGTTAGTGATTTGATATCTACAAGGGGAGATTTATCAAGTTGATCTGTAAGAACATGTCCCTTCATAGCTTTTTATTGATGTATTCTATCTCAAACTCATTGAGAAGCATGATATATTTGGCCAAGAGACCTTGAAAATATTTTTTGGATAGTGGATACTTGAGAGGATCTACTTTTGAAATGACCATGGTCTTTTGTTTAACATGTAATGTCACAGTTTTTGAGTTGCAAAGATCATAGCTAGATAGGCTTTTTCAATGAGCATATAATTATGCTCATACATTACCAATATATAACTTAATAGTAAACAACATGTTATTTTCCATTATCATCATATTGAGATAGAATCATCCTCATGGCTTTGTCCATGGTAGATATATATAATAGGAATAGTTTTCCTATCATAGGAGGCAATAAAATAGGTAGATTAGAAAGATAGTCCTTTTAACACTAAAAAGCTTTTTGGCATTCATCATCCCAATGAAATGTGACACCCTTCTTCATCAAGTGTGTCAATATATGGCATTTATTGGCCAACTAGTAAAAGAGTCATCTAATAGACTATATCTTGCCCTGTAAAGGATGGAGTTACTTCAAATTAGAATGTGGTGGCATCTTTGTAATGGCTTAAATTTTGGCTGGGTTGACTTTAATGCCTTGATGAAACATAATGAAGCCTACCAATTTGCTTGAAGTAACTCCAAAAACACACTTCTTAGGATTGAGTCTAACTTTGTATTCACACAGTATCTCAAATATCTTTTGTAATGTTATTGGATGATCAACCATGGTCTTGGATTTTCTAAGTATGTCATCAACATAGTCTTCAATAATGTCATGCATTATATCATGAAATATTATGTTCATGGATCTTTGGTATGTGTCCCTAACATTTTTTAGACTAAATGGCATAACCTAGTAATAGAATTTTCTCCATAGAGTGGTGAAAGCCATTTTATGTTGGTCTTCTAGTGAAATCTAGATATAGTTGTATCCTAAAAATCCATCCATCAGTGAAATAATTTCATACCATAGTAATGTTATCCCTCAAACCATAATGAATAACAAGATGCTTCAAACCATTCAAAATGAGCCTTTAACTCCCTTCATTATTTATATTGATATTGGTAACATATCTCCAGCTATCAAATATTATGGCACTAAGGACCCTGATTCATTTGTTAAAGCCTTTAGAACCTTTACAAAGAGTAGATCCAAACTAATACATTTACCACTACTAAAATCTTAGTTAAAAATTTTACTGGTGATGTATTAGAATGGTATAATCAATTACCATAACATTCTATTTGGCAAATTAAAGATTTGGTTAATCCTTTGGTTAAAGAGTTTCAACACAATGATCCTCCTAAACATTATCTTAGCTATTTCATCAATGTTAATCAATCTCCCATGGAATCAACTCATGAATTTATCAAAATATGGAAACATTTAGCTCATAAAGCTGATCATAACATTAATGATGATAATTTATTCACACTCTTTATCATGGATTTAACTCCTACTATATAATATAAGGTTTGAAACTTTGCTCCTCAAACACTTAATGAAGCTCTTGATCAAGCTAAGTGTTAAAAATTTATCATGAATCAATTCAAACCTAATCCTAAAATACTTAAATTATCTTTACAAACATCTAATGTTATCACTAATAATACTCCACAAACCAAACAAGGAGTTACCAAAACTAATATTCCTTCACCTTCTATACATCCCTCTCAGTTCAGCAAATGAAACATTTTTTACCACCCTCAAAGCCTTTCATCTATCCCAATGTTCCTCCTAAGTGGTTTGATCCCAATCTATTTTGCTAATTCCATGCCAACATTAGGCATTCTCATGAATCTTTTAGTGGGATCAATAACTTATTTGTCTCCTATATTCTTGGTGATTCATTTAATCATGAAGCTATGATCAATATTCATCATCATGAATACACTACTACTACCCAAAAATGACAAAATTTCAAAAATTATACCTCTAATAACTAAAAACATTCCTCAAATATTCAAGCAAATGTCAATGATGTTTGTGTAATTGATGCTAATTATGACCAATATAATAATTATTCTTAATATGTCAACACTACTAAGGTCAATTATCATCATAAACTGGCTCAAAAAGATGTTACCAAGCCTAAGAATCCATATTTAGAGAAACAACTTCTTAAATATACCACCACCACTAAAATTCTTAACAATAATTTTTTTTCATGATTAACAATAAAATTCTTTTTCATGATAATGATCTGCCACTCTTTATTAAAATATCCATTAATACCACTCCACTCTTATTCAAAAATTATTAGTTGATGAAGGATTTGGTATTAATGTGACATCTTTATGGCTTATAAAAAAACTTGGTTATAACAAGGATCATCTCAAGAAAACTCATCTTACTTGTCATGGTTTTCATAAGACTATTAAAAATCCACTTGGTTGTATTTGGCTTCCATTAACCATGGGACCTAAGACCATTCTAACTAAGCTTATGGTCTTTGATCTCCCTTTATCTTACAATATCCTTCTTGGTCATCCATGAACTCATTGAATGAGGGCCATTGCTTATTTTGGTAGTCAATGTATTAAATTATTACATAATGGGAAATGGTACAAACATGAAGCCAGTCCCAATCCATGGAGAATTTAGATTCCTAATCCTAAACCTCAATATCGTATTCCTAAAAATTTTAAGATTAATAATGCTCCTTTACTCAAGTTCATCAACATGAATCTTGATTTACAAGTTACTCTTATGGATTCTGATGATGATCCCAATGAATTGTAACATGCTTACAATACTACCAAGTTACTTCTATATATTTCATAATGGCTTCCTCCTTCTCTATTACCAAGAGACCATACCATTCCTCTTATTAATGAGATTATTGACTTTTCCCCTCCATATAATGATATGGATCCTTCTCTACCAGAAGATGCCTTTAGTTGCAATGATTTTGGAGTGGCTAAATTATTTCAAGATCCTCACATCATGTCTCCTCGTATATTTAGCAATATCAAGATTTCACCTTCTGAAATTCCCTCTAATTCTCAAGTTTGTATAATTTATTCAACATATGATGATAACTATATTATGGCCCAAGATCAATCTAGAGACTTAGATGTCTAATATTACCATAAAATTTATCTCAAATTCATACTTTTAATCAGGATGTGCATACCATTTTTATGGATTGTAATTTAGATCTTGAGGGTCATGTGCCCCCCATCAATCCTCCTCTTACTGATACTCCTTAGGTGGTAGATAGAATTATGCATTCTAAACCTCCAAAAATATCTACATCTCTTTTACCACCTATAATTCCAATCATTGCATCATATACTTCTTCCATTATTAGATCCACTAACACACCAATATCTTCTAGTCCATTTACTACTTCTACTCTCAAAATTACACTTGATGCCAAGGCCACCGATATTCACCGAATACATTCTGATTCAGATCACCATGGCAATCAAATTGTTGATCTTGAAGTATATATTGAGTATTATGGTCCTCTTCCTACCTTTCCTAGTGATGAATCTATTATTAAGTTACTTCATGCTCAAGAACCTTAACTTCCTTGATAGCATCATAAACTTGGAAACTTTAAAACTAAAACTCCTTGCTTCAACAACTTCATTTCTAGTGTTGATCCTAAAGAAAATCCAATTTCTACCTTACCCAATACACCATACCACTTTCAATATGGAAATTCCATGATTATTGAAGAAACCATTCACATAAAATATGGTACAACATTTTTTCCTTGACCAATTATAGTTTCTTGAGAGCTTTCACCTACTAAACATGCCAACTTTAGCTTATTTTTTGACAAATATCATGAAGCTTTTGCTTAGTCCTACAAGGACATGCCTGGCATTGACCCTAGAATTTTGGTGCATAACATCATTATTTATCTTGATACTAAACCTATACGTCAAAATAAATTTTTTTTTTGCCTAAAGTTTCAACTCTATGTCATAAGGAAATCACTAAATTACTCAATGCTAAATTTATTAAACTAGTGGATTATTTTGAATGGGTTTCCAACATTGTTCTCATTTGGAAAAAAATTACTATGGTCATTTACATTTGTATTTATTTCCACAATTTTAATCCTGATTTTCCCAAGGACAACTTCCCTTTACCTTTAATAGATGCCATCATTGATTCCATGGTTGGTTACAAAATGTTATCTCTTATGGATTGCTTCTCAGGATATAATCAAATTCATATCACTCTTAAAGACCAACATAAGACTAATTTCACCATGGAATGGGTCACCTATTGCTATGCTAAAATTCCCTTTATCCTCAAAAATGTTAGATTCACTTAACAATGAGCAATGACTCACATTTGTCATGATCTCATCCATAAGTTGAAACCTATATGGATGATCTTATTGCTAAATCTAAACATTGTAATAATCATCTTTCCAATCTCTCTATAATATTTGACCATATTCTTAAATATAAAGTTAGGCTTAATCCTTGCAAATGTGTCTTTAGAGTCACATCTAGAAAATTGTTAGGATTCTTAGTCTCTCTCCATGGTATTGACGTTGTTCCAGCTAAAATTAGTGTTATCATCAATTTTCCCATTCCTTGTTATATTCTTGACATTTGTACTTATTTAGGCAAAATTGGGGTAATTAGATGATTTGTCCCAAAATTGCATATCAAATTCACTCCATAAATTCACTTCTCAAGAAAAATACTACTTTAGAATAGATGGATCCATGCCAAAAAGCTTTGATAACATGAAAGAGTCTTTGTTTCACCCACCTACACTTCATCCTCCTTCCAATGATAAACCTTTAATTCTATATACTTATTCCACACCTATTTCATTTGGGTCAATGCTTACCCAACAATATGATACTAGAAGAGAGTATGTTATCTACTACATTAGCTAAGGCCTCATCTATTATAAAAATGTTATACCAAAATTGAGTATGATTACCTCACCATCTATTTGTAGCTAAAAAGCTTTGTCATTACATGATTTACCAAACTACTTATGTCATCATTCATTCTAACCCCCTTCATCATTTATTCTCCAAAGCCTAAATCTTTTCTTCCTAGAGATATAATTGGTAAGTGGATGGTTTTGCTTATGGAATTATATCTCTACATCATCACTCAAAAAGATGTTAAAGGATAAGTCATAGCTAACCAACTTGAGGTAGCTCCCATTCCAACCACTTCTTCCCTTCAAAATGACCTTCCAAATGATAATATCCTTTACATTAAAGGTCTCAATCAAGCTATCTATCTCAAAAGTTATTTTCATAGATTTACCATCGATATTGAAGCCAATCAACTTAAATAATTTTTTAATCCCTCCAATACTACTAAACCCAAGGCAGTTAATGAGGAGATTCTTGAGATTAATGTTGACTTGCATGAGGATACTTAGACTCTTCACTTTGATGGTGCTAAATGCCTACAAAGAGCTGGGGCAAGTTGCATTCTCATAATTCCTCTTGGTAAAATCATTCCTTTAGGTTTTCACATCACTTTGATATCACTAACAATATGGCCGAGTACAAAGCTCTTATCTTAGGCATGTGAGTTGCTCTTGATGTATACATTCAATACCTTCATGTTTTAGGTGATTCTCAACTAATTTTCCATCAAGTTAGTGGTGATTATCAATGTAAAAATGAGAACATTATTACCTATCATCAAATTGTAACCACTCTTGATAAGTATTTTATCTCTTGAACTATTGAGCCTATTCCTAGAGATCAAAGTTCCATTGTTGATTCTCTTGACTCTTTAGTTTCTCTATTTCATCTTCATCAACTCCTTTATGATCCTTCTTTTATTATACAACTAAAAAAATATCCATCTTCAACTCAACCATCATATTCACTTATCTATCATATTGAGGTTGTTACCATTTGACAAAGAACTTGGTATAAAGACACCAATCAATTCTTAGAACACCAAACTTATCCTCCTAATTTAGATTCTCATGAAAAGACATGCATTCATAAACAAACTTAAAATTATGTATTTTGACATAACATCCTTTACTATCATAACACTGAAGGTACCTTAATCCATTTTGTTATGCAAGATAAGGTCCTTCCTCTTATTAAACAAGCACATGGGGGAATTTGTAGTGGCCACTATAACAAACATGCTACAACATCAAAATGCCTATGTATGGGTTACTTTTGGCCTACTCTCAAAAAATATGTAATTGAATATGCTAAAAAGTGTACTCTTTGTCAAATTCATGATGATCTTATGAATTCACCTCCTATTGAGTTTCAAACTATCAAATCTCCTTGGCCATTTTCCATATGGGGATTTGATCTCATTGGTAAACTTCCTCACTCCCAAGATGGGCATGTCTTTATCATCACCACTACTAAATATTTTACCAAGTGGGTAGAATCCATGCCCCTCAATAATGTCATTGGTCTTACCATTTTAAAATTTATTATTAACTGAATCATTTGCTACTTTGGTGTTTCCCATACCATCATTTCAAATAATGGTGGTAATTTCAAAAATAAGCATGTTAAACAACTTTGTAACAAATTCAATATCAATCAAAAAAATTCCATGCCTTATCATCCATAATGCAATGGTTAATCTAAGGTCACCAATAAAATTATTAACAAAATTCCTCAAAAGAAAATTCATGAAACATGCACAAATTGGCACATTCATCTTTACCCTACACTTTGGGCATATAGTATTGCCATTGGGGAAACTCCATTCTCACTCGTCTATGGCTCTAATTCAATTCTTCCTTTGGAAGTTGAGCTTCCCTCTCTTTGTATATCTCTTCACATTCTAGATGAATAATTATGTGAAGCTTACCTTCATGACCTTGATATACTTGATGAATTTCATCTTTCTGCCTTGCAACATAACTACCAATACAAGGCTTACATCACCAATCAACATAACAATAATGTTAAAGTCTATACTTTTAATGTCGGTGATCTTATCCTTAAATTAGATTACACCCATGATAAAGAAGTTAAATATCACCAAAAATGGTTGGGGCCATATTTAGTTAAAGATATTCTTGGTCCAAGCACCTACCATCTTCAAACTAATGAAGGCCATGTTTTCAAAGAGGCTACCAATGTACAATTCCTTAAAAATTACTTTTCCTAAACATTTCCTTCTTATCATGTTTTCTATCTAAATATATCTAACACTTTTTTTAGGTTACTAGCATGGGTCTCTCTCTTTACATTAGTTCCCTTTTTTTCCACAAATCTTTAGTCCTCCCTTGTGGTTTTTAGTTTTTTGATGTACCATAGTATTCTTTAGCTTCTTGTATTTTATCTTTTTTTTTGCACCCTTTGGGTTTTTTTTGTGAATTTCTTCATAAGACTATGGATAAGACCCAACATTATTGATAAAACCACCATATTTTAGTCTTTTTCCTCTCTTTTTGTTACATGCCAATATTTTTTTGGCATACCTTGGGTTTTTATTTTGTGAGTTTCTTTGTAAGACCATGGATAGGACCCATCATCCCTCAATAAATTACTATCTCTTTGCATTATCTTTTCATTATTTTATGTATTTTAGTGTAAGACTATGAAGAGGACCCAACCCTCTTCATTAAATTACCACCTTGTTCATGTTCTTGATACGTGTTCTCAATTTTAGATTTTGCTTCTTTTGCTAGATGTAATCTATACCATAATCTATGTTAGTATGTTTTCCTATATTTCCCTCATTATTATGATAAGGAATCACACTTTACTATCATTGTATCCCTTTTTCCCCTTTGTCACATTTTTTATAATTTAAAGTAATTTAAATTATTCCATGTATCCCTCCTCTTGATTTCCACTTATTTTCATCTCCACATTAGATAAAATAAGGTCAAAGTTGAGATAACACTTTTTATTCACCTAGATTTATGAGAATCTTAGACCCCATGCTCTTCGAAGTTTCTCTCTCTTAATAACCTTGTCCCAAGTTTTCAAATGAAAGTCATCTTTAGAACCCATGTTTTATTTTACAAATCCATATGGAGGAGGAATAGAAAAATCCATCAAGAAATTTAAAAGCTAAATCATTTGAAACAAAAGGAAATGATATCTAAAAAGCAACATACAAATCTCAAAAGTCAAATTCATACCAAAATATGTGATTACAAACACAACTCCTATCTATAATCAAACATCAAACTCCATAGTTGGCCTCACATAGAACCAAGGTCATTTAGGTTGTAGTAGGCTAGTAGATTGGAATACAAGATTTTAAAAAATTATATGGTGCTACCTACTTTCTCTTACATGTACCCAATCTTTGTAGTAGACCAATGGCTCTATAAGGGATGCTAAAGAATAGGGAACATGTCATGGTAAGGTAGTTCCATTTTACTTCTCATGCATATAGCCTTCATCAGATGATATATATAATCCATTAAATAACCCAAGACTTGTGTAGCTAAGAGAAATTCTTCATAGTTCATAAGGGCAAAAGTCCTCTTGTTTTTATAAACCTAATTTTAGTGTCTTGACTTTGATAAAAAGTTCCTCTACCTTGGTTTTTCCTTCATTTCTCCCCTCCACCAATTTCATTTCCCCCCTTTATAGATACATTATGATTCCATAATTTTTTTCCTCTTCTCTACTTCTTTCTTCTTCACCTCTTAAAAACGTGATATCACTACTTTGTTTCAATTTTATCTATCATTAGAGCAAAACAATATGCTTGAACAACTATGGATTTTCTTATTTCTTTACACCATGATTTGCATTTCCTACACTTACTTTACTTTACTTTTACCATTTATCATTATTTTGTTGTCCTATTATTATAGACACCTAAATTCACACCCTTTTTCCATTGTTGAGTGTGGTTAGCTTATTACTTCTCACTTGAGAATGTTGTTTTCCCTTTTATGCACCTTTTTCCATTGATGATTGAGATGTGGATTATTACTACTCACTCATCAATGTTGTTTTACCATTTTGTTTATGCTTTTTACCATAGATTTATTTTCAGTTTATTACCATCTTGTTTGACATGTATCCTTGGTTTAACTTGGTGATTTTTCCTTTCTTACTTAAGGATAACTTATTTGAGCTTTTTGATCTTTAGTAGCCTTGGATTTTTAGTTACTTGATTTAATCTTGTTTTTTTTTGACTTGGTCATTTGGTTTAACATAACACCTATCACCCCAGCTTACCAAATTTCCCAAGTATGTCCCATCCTCATAGCACCAGTTATCTTGGATTTTCTTGAATTTTTTTGTTTTAGCTCTTTAGTTTTGTATTCTTGTATTTGTCAAAAGTAGTATTTGTACCCTACACAATAAAAAATAACAACACAGTAGACAACCATCCCATGATAAAGGTAGTCAAGGTACACACTACATTTAATTTTTATTTATTTAGTTTTCATTAATTTAATTTTTTAGTTTCTTTTTCATTCATAAACTTTCATTTATTTTATGCTTTAAAATACTGTAATATTTTTTAGCAACAACGTTATGTGTTCCTAGGTTCTTTCTTGAAGTACCATCCCCTATTTCACCTTAGTGACACATGATGAAATTTGAGTGGGGAATATGTATACATATAATATTTTTAACTTTTATCACATATTGATGCTTTATATCTTGTATAAACCCATTGAGACTCAATCTTTTTGAGTGCATGCCCTAAAGGTTACACCAAGAAAGAGGTGGGTAGACCATTGATGCTTCACAGGATTATTGCCCCTTTTTTCCACATTATTACCAATCTAACTAGATCCCAAAACATTTACCTAAGATACTTATCCTCCCTTGAGTACACCTCCAGTATTTTCCTCTTTCCATTCTTCCTTTTCTTGTCTTAAATTCCTTTAGGGTAATCAACTATATTAGCTCGAATGGGTCAACCCAGTATAGTTTAGAGGTATTCTTTACTTTCTTAGCTTGTTAGCCCTTTTGGCCAACCTATCTTATACCTTGTAAATTATCTCCAAAAACACATTGGGTCAACTGGGTCAACCATGTATAACTGACATTCCCAAAATTATTTAGGAAAATATATTATTATATATACAAGATCATTTTAGTCATTATTCATATGTGCAATCAAGAATTATTATTCTCTCATGCTTCTTCATAATATACTCTTATACCATTTAACTTGAGGAGACTTAGATTAGGTTTCTTATTTAGATAATCTAGTCTTGTAGATAAGTTTTGGATGCTTTGGCCTTTCTGAGTGATCGTTACAAACCACAACAGCCTCTTATGAAGCCCCTTTGGACAAGGGAGAGATTGAGTCTCAATGGGTTCACATTTAGGTAAGTATATTCTAGATTTGTTCTCCTCTCTTTTAGTAGATAAAAGTAACATAAGTTTTGGATTGAATAATACTATATTTCATATTCTAATGTATTAGGGTGTTACTCATACTTACGTTCATTGAAGTTCCCTATACATATTTGTTTTAATTTTTCTAACCCCCACTTTGTGTCACAAGCTTTGGTGTGCACTAGACTATATTTTACTTTCTTATTATTAGAATAGAGTGAATGTTTTAAACCTTAGGACTCCATTAGGGTTTTTGTGTAATTGTGTTAGACTGTAGGCTTTGTAATCCTTCCTATAATTATATGTTGTGACAAGTGATCCATTAATGGGGTCTAGTGGATCCCCATATTGGTCATGCTTTCGCTTAACAAGTGTATCCCCATTAGAAGTGTATGTATGATCTATCTTCTCTAATATATGATTTATTTATAAACATGACACATTTTTTATTGCATATAGAAAGAACCTTTGGGAACCCAAAAGGACATCTTGTAAGCTCTGGGTCGAGGTAGGTGAGTACCTCTATAAATGTGAAAGATTGATTACTTGGCCTTTTTCTAAGGTTAAAAGAATGCCAACATAGCTAGGATATCATTTACGTGTGGTGAGAATGTTATCATAATTGGGGAATTATATTTTTAGAAGAGGCATAGGGGTGTATTTTTCAACTTGTAATATTAAGGATAGGAAATGGGTAACATTATTCTCCCTGTCATTATGTGTAGAAAAGCTTGTAGGAATTTAGTGTGTTTTATTGGGCCCCTTTTATTGTATGATGGGAAAGAGAGACCCCTCCTTAGAAATATAGGATTAACAATGAATTTTGATGCCAATTTATACCCTTCCCATTGTCATAGTATGGCTCTTCTTCTTAATTACTATAGTAATTAGGGGAGGGTAAGTGGCTTGATTGACTACTAGTGGACTCAAAATGTGATGAGAAATATAATTAGGCATGGGTTGACATAAGATGACCAACATATTTAGAGGGGGTAGTCCTAATGAATTAGGTATTATAATAAATTGATATGACCCCATCATATCATGATCAACTAAACATACTCCAAATTGGTTCAAAAATGACAAGGGAAGAACTTAGACCACGGCTTGCCTTTGTGTGGTTGAATGTTGGGTAGTCATGTTGAGAGTTGTTGGGATGGTTTTTATGAAGGGATGTTTCCTTACCCATGGATACCTCCACCATAAAAATTTTAGGTAGGTAATCTAACCCCTCATGGGGTTTCTAGCCCTGATAGCTAAAGAAGCTATAGGTTCACATTCCTCTAGGGTCAAATGGGAGAATTGAGGGAGTATCTTTCTCCAAGAGACTAATAATTTCTATTATAGATAGGGTAGAAATTATCTAACTATATATTGATCCCAATTTAGAGATATTTTTGTCATTGCTATGTCCTAATCTAATTTACCTTTTAATATGGTTTGGCATAATTCTTTCCCTTTCTTTAGGATTGCCACCTTAGGCTTTGAGGATTTAATGACATCAACTAATTATGGGGGTTTTGTAACTCCATTGGTAGGTAGGTAATAGTAGATGTGTAACCCAAGATTATTATGCATGGTAGATTGTAACATATCAAAGGGTTTATAATACCCTTGAGCTAAAAAAACCTTCTCTAGGTTTAAGAACCAAATTTATTGGAACAAGGTGAAAGGAATAACCTTCATCTAATGTATCCAATGGTGTCCCAAGATCATATTGTAATTGGTGTCCTTATGTATAACATAGAACTCAATTAGGACTATCTTGGGGCTCAAAGTGACAAGTAAAATAGCCCATATGAAAGTGTACTTCAAGCTATTTTAGCTTAATAGAGTATTACAAGTTATCAAACAATTGGTTTCCCCATAACCAAGATTTTTTAAGAATGAGAAGGGGACAATGTTGACATCCAGTCCATCATCCAACATGGATATTTTCACATAGTTGTTATAGATCCATACTTGTAAAAATAAGTTCGTATCTCCCCTCTTAACTAGCTAGAGTTAGGTGGGAGGCTTCATAAGTTGAAGAAGTAACCAAGGTCACACAATTCTTGACCAAGCAAGAACATGCCCAAATCAATGTCATTGATTTGAACTTATGAAAAATCAACACTATATAAATGTCCTAGTTTTAGGGCATTGATCAAGGTTGATCGATGAGTGGGAAAGTTTTTGAGTAGATCTAAGAAGGAAATGTGAGAGAATGTTTTGGTCAAGTCAGAGATCAGGTCATAGTTCCCTATGGGTTGACAAATAGATTTCATTTCTAGGATGTTTGAGGGATAGAGGGTCATGGGTTGGCACTATCTAGGGTAAGTAATAATGTTTTCCTCTTATTATATTTATAATTATATGACTCCTATCATCTAAGTACTGCCTTAAATAACTAACTAAGGAGCTACATCAATGTTAATGACTCTAGAAGTGGAAGTTTTAACATCATGAGTGCATGCCATCATGGGTTGGCTATGTTAAATTGGGTGGCCTTATTAGTTATCTTACTAATAGCCCTGAGTAAGGTGTGTTTGGTGGTTGAGGAAAGGGTTGTGATAGATTTGTAGGTTTTGGTTTTGGGGAGTAATGGGGCCATTTGGAAGGGTCTAGGTGTTTATAATCCTACTTCTTAGGAACATGTCTATGATTTTTTGCCTCTAATCCTCTATGAGTCACTACGTGAATTTTTATATCATCTATACTTATGTGTATCATGATATTTGACTCTATGGCATAGGTAATAGATGTTAGTGTCATAATTCATGGGTTACATGTTTTGTCCTTACAACCCAAACCCTTACTGATTTTTTTATTGATAAAAACTTTGATTATGACATTGGGGTTATTATTCACCTACTTAGTTTTGTCTTTGCATATTATGAGGAAATGGGAAGTTAAAATCAATCATATTAATGGTTTTTAGAGTTGTTGGTGTTATTTGTAGGTTGATACTGACCATTATTTATGGGGTTTTGATTCTTGGATTGATCTATGATGCCATCAGTGGTGGCATTCTTATTATGGTTCAAGATTTTGGGACCTTGGTTGTTTGCATTATTTGGGTTTGTATTTTGAGATCCCTCATTGTTTTGCCTTTGGGTAATGGAACACCTATTAGTTTTATAGGTCTAATGACCATTATTAATGGTTATTTTATTGACGTATAGGGAAATTTTGAGGGATTATTCATATGATTGGTATGGGAATTTATAGACGTCTTCCCTTTTTTCCTTTTTAAGGGAATGGAGGAAAAGATCACATAGTTTTTGTTCATCCATGTTAGGTTTAATGGCATAGGAGTATAGGACCTGCCACCGTCTCATGATGAAATGGGCAACTGATTCATTGTATTCTTGATTGATATGCAAGAATTCACATATTTTAGTCTTTATAAATTTGTTCATGTCAAATTATTTGAATAAATTAGCCATAAGTTGGTGAAAAAAGTGTATGGATCCCTTGGGGAGGTAGTAGTAGCATTTTAATACTATTCCATCAAGAGTCTTGGGAAAAATCTTCACTACAATCCCATCCTAAGGTAAGACCTCTCTAATGGTTATAACATAAGCATTTACATGTGCATTGGGATCCCCCTCCCTTTTCAATTTAGGAAGATCTAGTTGGGGACTTGGGAGAAGGGCCCATTTTATATTAGCATCAAGATGCTCCTTGAGTTATTCAACATAATTAACCATGTTAAAGTATATCACCTTCATAGTGAGACTAGGATGAGGAGATAAGGTCATGTATAAGTTGGTTTGATGGCCACTAAGAGGAATGGTAGAAACTTGATAATGAGATATGGAGTTGGCCAAATAATATTTATCTAGTTGTGTGGACTTCAAAAACATGTGGAAATACGTAGGGATATTTTGAGACACTAGAGGCATTGTGGCTTGTTATGGTAAAATGTATGTGGCTTGATGTGGTGGTATGGGTAGTCTATGTGTAACCCAAAGATATATCAGGTGGGACATATCATGTCTATGGAGGATTATTATATATGAGAGGCACATGGCCTAAAGGCACATATAAAAATGGATTATTTGTTACTGCATTGTTTTATAGTTGTGAAGCATACATGTATACACCCTTTGTTGGAGTTTGAATAAGTATTTGGTAAAATGAAGGAATTTTTGAGACACCAAGGCTAGGGACTCTATGAGGAGGATATATCTAATAGGTTGATGAGGGATGTGATTTTATGGTGGGACCTACTCCTATAGTGGTGGGAGCATGTAATCTTTTTATTATGATGCGGGCTAAGTTGTTGTTTGAATAAGATAAGAAGGATGCATTAACACAAGAGGGCTTAGGCTCACCCCTTGAATCAAAGCTTTTAATTATTTTATAGGTCATAAATTAACCCTACCAGGGTGTTAATGAGTTACCTGGGGTTGATGTCAATGTTGGGTCCATGGGCATCTTATGTAGGAGGGGTAGATGCATGAGATGAGGCTACATGAAGGGGTTAGTTTAGGGTGGGAGCTCTAAGATCAATGGTTATGGTGGTCACTAGTGGGTTGGAGGTGTCTTGATTCCTACTAAGAGGATGAGCAATATATTTCATGTAGTTGACCTCATCCTCTAAGTGATGGATCCTTCCTAAGTAGTTATTATTTTTTGTGATTCTTTCTATGTTTGGGATCTACAAGATGATAGATAGACTTCTAGACATATGGGGAGTGGCCATGCCTCCAAACATAATGGTCATGGAATTGGATTTGATATGGTTACCTCTTGTTTCAAATAAGTCACATATCTCTTAAATAACAACCTCACTCCTTGTTTGAGTGTTAGGAAGAACATAGTCATAATATTGGTATTTTATGTTAGTGTTGAAGGTTGGGTTGTTCCAACTCATCAATGAAGGATTGTTAAAGATTAGATGGATTATAATATAGCCTTATAAGATAATATATCCACCAATATCATGTAAAAACATATTCTAGGGATATGGATAATCACAAAATCAATGCAAGTAGGGAAGATGGAGAAAAGAAAATGAGAAGAGGAAGAAAGGGATATATAAAGGATGAAGTCCTTCACTTTGGGTTCATAAAATTTTATACACACAAATTAACACACATTAACTTGTGCACTTGAATCCTCAAGGCCTAGCTAATCCAATCTATGTAATAGATGGGTTAGGGATTTGGTTGATTATTTGGTGGAATGAGATTTAAGATAGGCGGTGGCAATGGTCTCATGTTATATAACCAAAATACCTCAATAGCATATTGATGATATTTAAAAGCTTATATCTATGTGTAAATAGAAATACAGGGTCCCTCGGTCTTGGATATCACAAGAAGGTGAAGTTTTTGGTTAATTCTAGGTTTAGGGAAAGGAGGGAGTTCAGGTAAGATGATTGATGGGAAAAAGTCCACTTAGTTGGGTTGACTCTACCTAGTCAATGTCATACACTGAATGTGAAATATATAATATGAGGCTATACCTAATGAGGATAAATATATATGGATAAGATATTAGTCTTGGATAACAATGTGTTGACATCTCTTATTCTATGGAGGGATAATGATAGGTGGATTGGGGATGCATTCTTGCTCTTCAAAAGTAGCTAAAGACTTTACGATGAGGTGGAGAATTGGAGTGGATTGAAATAACTAATTTATTAAATCAATTATAATTTAATATTATGTGATGATTATGGGTCCATGTGATATAAATCTAAGGAATAACCCTCTTGTCTATTGGTGAGGTTCATCTAAGGAAGACTAGGTGAAAGCCTGGGAAAATCGTATGAGCTTATTCAAGAAATTGATTGTAAAGTGTGATGGCTATAATGTTGACTAAAGGATTTATGTATGGTGATTGTGTGAATGACAAGTATTATGTGGGATGTGGTTTTTTTCATGGATTGACAAGGCTTTTGGTATGATTTGCGTGTATTATCAAGGCTTTTGACATTGTTTTGTTTAGTTTTATTATTTTTGGACTTGGTTTTTCAAAAATAGATATTCCATTTCTAAAAATAAAGTGATAAAATTAAAATAATAAAAATCTGAAATTAAATTAAATAAAAATCTATTTTCAAAGTTTTTTCAATGTTTTAGATGCATGCAAAGAAAAGGGAAAGAAAATCTATGCTATCGTACAAGATGCTGATTTTTTTCTAGTTCTACTCATATGTAAACTAGATGAAATATTTTTGTTTATTTTAGTTGATTTATATGAGATGAATTATATGTATAAATTTAATCTATTTATTCAAATATTTTTAAAATAAATTTTATCTAAAACAACAACAACAAAACTATGAATTTTATTTTCCACAAACAAACTAGACTAGATTTTCAACTTCCCTAGTTTGCCAAGAACAAGGTTTTTATGAATGATTTGATAAAATGGAAACAAGAGATGAAATATATAATTTTATATTTTAATATAGGAAAATTATATTTCTTTTAACTCTTTAAAACAAATAATATCATCAATCTACTACCCTTGTGTATGCACCTATAGTTTTCTATGTTTCTTTGTTCATCTAGGTGATTATTTAGAATGCAAGAGACTTATTTAGATATTGAATAAAAGGAAATTTATCTTGGATGAAAATTACTTGGATATTTTTTAATATCCTTTTTATTATGATTGTTTAAATGTATTTCTGATTTGAATATAAACTAATCTACAAAATTGCAATCACAAATCAAAACGAGCTATGTTTTTGTAACAAAGACAAACAAAAAGGAACATATCTATTTCACAATCAAATTTTCTTATTTTTTTAATATAAAAAGTAAATATAGCACAAAAAAAACCTAAATAAATATAATATAATGAATAAAAACAAATTTAAGAAATCAAAATTACTCCAACTTGATTCTAGAATAAATTAGTTAAAGTGCATGTAGTGTGTTGATGAGAAAATGTTCAATATACTAGATCCATATATTCTTTTGTAAATTATGTAACCTATATAGATATAGGATTTAAAAACAATAGAACAATATTGGAAATGGGTGATACACAATCCATGAATGGAGAGTAGTTGAACTAAGGCTAGCTAATGTCTTGGCTTACAAATTCTGAGTTGCCTTTACTAAGAAAACTTCTTCATTTGTAACTATGTGGTCAACTTCAAAATAATAAATATCGAATCTCATAGAAATTTTATAAATTATATGACTTCAAAATATTCTCAATATAAACTTCTAATGGCAATTTTTAGATCTGAAATTAGGCCAAAATTTATCTTCTTGTAGAAAGAAATGAGAGCTTACATAGAGGAGTTCAACTAAGTGTAATTGTGAGTTCAACTTGAGAGGAATTAAATAAGACTAAAAATATAAGTGGGAGTGAGATACGATTTATTATAAGTTAATAAAAAGTGATAAAAATAAGAAATGTAAAGCTATAAGTGGAAAAACATGTGAAAATTAGAGTAATGGGAAATAATTTTGGAAGGTGTTTTCACTGTGATAAAATTATTGCTTTATATAAGGGTGGTTACAAAATAACTACTTAAGATGACAAAAATTCTGCTAATAATTTCAATATTACCACATTTTTAGTTAAAAACTACATCTTTGTGTTAAAATGGCCTCTTACATTACACAACTGCTATGGTAGTTGTGTAAACAAAGGGGCAGTTTTGTAACATATAAAGGTGGTTCCTTCACCTTAGGTGGTGATTCCATGACCCATGGTTAATTTTTAAGCTAAATGAAAAATAGATAGGAAAGATAGAGTCAAAGGGATAGAAAAGGGTCAAGGAAAGAATAGGGAAGCATGGAGAAGGGATTGAGCTAGAAAGTTCTTTGTGGAACATAAAATAAGAGGTCATTGCATCATCATTGGATTTATATTAGGACTGTAAATTTTAGGTTCATGTAAGTACCATTCATCTAATAATCATAATCTTACATAATATCATCACTTTCCATTTCTTCCTTTATTGGGATAACTACATCAACCTGACGTCCATACAGACTATGTAAT
The DNA here is from genome assembly GCA_037957365.1 of Torreya grandis. Taxonomy (NCBI): domain Eukaryota; kingdom Viridiplantae; phylum Streptophyta; class Pinopsida; order Cupressales; family Taxaceae; genus Torreya; species Torreya grandis. The sequence goes on from JARHVA010004059.1 coordinate 1,211,033, forward strand.
AAATGCTCATTTACATGGGGTATTTGAAGTCATCTCAACCACCATCACTCAAAAACCCAACCAAATATTAAAAATAAGTGTCATTAATTATGTACCCAAGTCATCCCTTAATTTATTCATCAAATGTTTATCATTATCAAAGATCTCATATGAAAGGGGGTTTTAATCTAACTAAAGGACATCCAAAATGACATTTATTTACTTATTTGAATTAACTATTTTCTTGTTTGTACAAATTGTGTGTTTTACTTGTGCAATTGTTTGTTTACTTAATTTTTTTCATTACTTAGTTTAATTTTTTCTCTTTTTGATTATAGATCACTATATGCATTACAACAAATGTTATTATGATCTTTCATATCATGATGCATTAATTATTGCACTTGTGACTCTATCAACTGCTACACATATAACACAATATACATCATGTTTTTTCCATACCATTGGTGCATATTGTCTTATGAAACATAAAAATAAAGGTTACTCTACTTATATCAGTACCTTAATGTTTTAATTATTTTTAAAACTCTAAGAAAAGCCTATTAAAAGTAGTTATTAACCCACATTATTTTCTCAAATAAATTTTCATAATGCAAAAGACTAACATGGGTAAAATATAAAATACATAAGATAAAACATCATGTATATATCTATCCATCTACTATGTATATCAAAATAAACATAAACCAATACATAACACAATCACATGTCCAATAAACCACACACATAAAGACATACATACATATATACACATACACACACACACACACACACACACACACACACACACACACACACACACACACACACACACACACACACACACACACACACACACACACACACACACACACACACACACACACACACATATATCATGTGTATATAAATAGACTAAATGTGTTTCATGTACATTTATAAAATATATCTAACTCAAATCCATCTCAAATGTATCAAAAAATGTGTCTCTATCTTCTACCTCTCACTTTATCCCTTTGTCGGACATGGTCTTGATCACTATGGTGTAATCCATGAAGGCCATTGGTGTGGTGAGATGAATATCCAACATAACACTCTGAATCCATTATTTGTATTATCCACATCCCTAATAAATATCTTGTACCAGTATAATACTCTCTAAACTAAGGTGATTAATGATATAGTGGCACCACTCACTCATAGAGACTCTTGTTATAAGTCACCTGATCCATAACCCTCACCAAGTCTAATAGGGCCTTTAATTGGCCTAGTGAATTTAATATTTCCTTAACCCTCTCTCCTCCATCCCTTGAATTTTTTTGAATATCCACATTTCTATCTCTAATCTCCTAATGAAGCCTCACACTCAAGCCCTCATCCTCCGCTAATCATTTTGGTCCTGAATACCCAACCACATCATCTCCCCATGTATGTATATTTGGTATAATATGCATCATCAAATCCTCCCCATCTACCTCCTAATCACTATTAATGAAAATCATATGTGTATCTCCTCTTGTTATCTTTCCCTCTACCTCCACAATCTCTGCACTCTATCTAAACTATCCAACATGCCTCTCAACTAAAATATGCTTCCACACCCACACCTATAGTATTATGGTTAGATATATGTTTGAAAATCCCTTGTACATGAATGTATGAAATCCTATGTACATGTGTAATAACATTTAGGGTCTCCATGTGAACTTTGTTTCACTCTCCATCATATTTTAAATAACATCTAATAATCCCACAAGAAACAATCTCCCACTCTTATCTACTAGCAATACACCACCAAGAAGATCCATAAATACCAATGCCAATCTAATTATCTCCTATAATGCCATGCAAACATATAAATGTATCCCATATTTAATCATATGTATAATGTCATATCCAAAAAATGAGCTAATGATACTGCATGTGTAATCTACCTCCAATAAACCTTCACACCCCATATCAGTATGCAAAGTATCCTCCATACATCTTCTAAAAGCATAGTCATATCCCCTACCAGTAATTAGAACATGTTATTCTGTAAATGTGAGTGATCTATAAAGATATGAGTAGTTCCCTATCTAAATGTATATTAGGCATATCTACAACATATAGTAATCCAATTACCTTTAAGACACCCACTTCATAATCCTTGGACCTCAACATTAACTGTAGCACACCTGACTACATCTCCCACATGATAAGTATATGTTGTTTCTCCTACAATATCAAAAAATAACAATGCTAGTTTTACAAATCATATATTCATATATAACAATAATTATTTACCCTATAATTCACATCGAATGACTCTTATCTCTCAAATTTAATCTTTCATGATAATAATAACAAATTCACCAAACTGTGAATGAATTCACCAAGCCTTTTTGACAAAATCACCATTTTGACAAACTCACCATAGGTTTCAATGAACTAGACATAATTTTTCATGAATAATGTATTTTTTTAAAACAACCCTACATTTATATAAAACCCATTAAAATATCTCACAATCTCACCATTCTAGCCAATGAAATCACTAAAATCAACTCCAAAACTTATATTTTTAGAATGGTTGGTTTATTTGAACCTACTTTCAATTGCATCAATGACCCTAAAATCACAAAATAAGAAATCTAAAATAGAAATTACTAGATCATTGATCTGTTCTAGCCTTTAATAAACTTAGACTCACTCATTATGATACCTATAAGCTAATATATGCTCCATTTTCCTCTCACAATCTAGAACACAAATTAACACGTAGTGGTTAATAACACAATCAACCAAAAAAATATCATTCAATGAAGTTTAAATTTTAAACTACACCTATATATTTACTTACTCCACTAGTATATTTTACCCCCACCCTAATATTTTTTATCATATTTTCCACTCTATCAGCTCATCTCTTCTAAATCATACCACCAAATGACTGGATTACTCAATATCTTTATTTCAACTTAAAAATCAATATAGTAAATTTTATCACTCACCATTGATAATTTTATTTCTCATTTTATGCCCCAGAGATACCAGTGGGATATATCATTCATGGGGGCATAATAAAAACATGTAACTTACAAACAATAAATTTTATGTTTCCAAATCCACTCTCTAGAACCGATATTCTTTGGGAAAATCATTTTACATATGCCTATAATTATGTAAGCATTTTATTGATATTATTAATTCTATTAAATGGTAGTATTACCTCCATAATTTTTCATTTATTGTTCTTCATTTCAAGTATTTGTTATCAACCATTATCCTGTATGAATTCTTAAGGGCACTTCATTTATTCATTCAAAGCCACCTAGTGTATCATATTGTCACATTTGTTTTCACTCTAATTTTTATTTATTATTTAAAAAGGTATTGCTTATTCCAATTGTAACACCCTTTCAAACAGGGGTAAATGTAGACACCTACATTCCACCACATTTAATGTCATAATTAACTTTCATTATTACATACACACTAACTCAACTACCATCCTCAATTTCAATTCTATCTTAACATCATTTCCATATATTTTTAAAATAATTAATTAATCCATATTAATTAGGTATCAATGTACACATATTTTTAAAAAACTAATTAAAATCTAGAATTTTCAAGTCACCAAACATTTTCCATGCTTCTCTCAACCAAGTGTTGAGTCATCAAACCAATTCCTTAACTTCTTCAACCAATATTTGAGACATCATTGGAAATCTAAACTGATTTGGTGAGTCATCTAACTAGTGTGACCCATTCCTAAGAAATTTTCAACTAACAATTAACTTTCCCCTTTTCTCTCACACATGTGAGGAATTGGTCTCTTCCACATGGATGAGGGCTCAAATCTGACCACCAATAATTAACATTATCTAATAAATATGGATTTATCCAAACCATCCATTTTTTTATCTAAAATCTTATAAATAGAAGTTTTATCCTCCATTATCATCATACACCTTAAATCTATCAAATTGATATCAAAATTATCCTATGCATCCATTTAAAAATTAAGATCATATGCCCATATGTTGTTGAAATTCTATTTTCTTGGAGAATTAAGTTGAACATCCACATTCACATTGCAAGAGAAAATATAATTAAATTAATGGAGAAGGTGATGTACTTCATTTGTATGAAAGTATTTGAAGTATTGTTTCTCTTATTTTCCTTTGTTTGAATAGCTCAATTTGAGTTTTTAGTTTATATTTAGAATAAGAACTTGTGTTCATTTATTTTCCTAGCTTTTATAGGTTATAAAATTTAGATATTGCATACGTATAGGGAATACACCATTTCACATTATTTATGGGTCAAGTAGAATAAGAGTTTATAATTAATAGATATGAAAAATGGGCAAAAGAGAAGCGATGAAGCATAATATTTTTTTGAACATATGAAAAAAGTGCATAAAATAGTGCATGAACATTTAGAAATGAATACATCATAGAATAAATAGTATATTGATCAGTACAAAAGAAAAGTTGAATATCAGCTAGGAAACTTAGTCTTAGCATATTTAAGAAAATAAATATTTCCAAAGAGAACATATGATAAGTTAAAATTTAAGAATATTGGTCCATGTAGAATTTTCTAAAAATTTGGGAAGAATGGATTTGATATAGAGTTTCTTTAAGGTGTATATATATATATATATCACTTATTCTCAATGTGGTTGATTTGTATCCATAGTATGAAGGAAAGAATAGTGAGAATGTAAATTCTGAAGAAACAAATTGGATATTTTAAACGCCTAAGAGACAACATAAAGAGATATAAAAATTGATTGGCATGTTATTTGAAAAGACCACAACAAATAAAAAATATATTGTATATGTGTATACACCCTAAATTGGTCAAGAAACCACACATATCATGTCTTTTCATAGTCCTTTCATAGGAGACTTTGACTAGAGAATATAAGCCTTGTTCACATTTAGCCATGTCTTTTGTTTTACTCATCTTGGTCTTGTATAATGCTTGAGTCACCTTTTTTATTATTACCATTCATTCATAGACTTCCAAAACCTCATTCCACCTCAGCCACATTAGATTTCTCATGTTCATTCCATCCCCCTAGGCATCGAGCCTATAGGATATGAGCATTAGGATTGGACTATAGTGTTGGACACTAGGGTGTTTATTTCCAACACTTCTATCTAAGGTCATTTTAGACCCCAATGGTCATTTTCCCTCATTTAATGAGTTTCAAACACTTTTTTAGCTTCATATTTAAGTTTTAAAATGTTTTCTTAATGTGAATAAAGCTCCTAAATTTGAAATAAAAAGTCTCCTATATAAAGGACTACACAAGGCATTTTATATCTAACACTTACTACTTTGGCAGATTACATAATTAAAATCAATCAATAGTATAGCTCAGCATTCTACATCACACATAGACGTGCATGCTTGATCAAGGAAGGGCCTATGTGGAAAGTTCATTCTTGCATCTACCGTGTATGTTGATTATGCACATTCCCTAAGGAATAACTACATTTGAGTTGAGACCCTAGCTTGAGGCTTAATGTAGGTAGAGACTAGGATAGCAGGGGTTCTAGATCATGCGATCATACTTTTGCTAACCTAGTTTTTACCCTTATGTTTTTGATGTATTTGTTATTTCATTTGTGTAGATAGACTCATGGTTTGGATATTAAAATAGACATACAGTGAGCTTGGTTGACATTTAGCCTCTAAAATTTCATACACAGGGTTACACTAAGACAATAAATAAAACCTAGAAATCTCAAACCTTTAGGACAACAATGGTAGAAAATAACTATAGAATCAAAGACTAGTGTGGCCTATTCTAATGTTTATATCCTTTCACAAAACAAAAGTCAAGTCTATATTTGTGACACTATCCCAATCCTATATATCAGATTTCAACCTATGAATCATCCATTTCAACCTATTTTTCTAGATAAATTTATTTATCTCCCTATGCAATTGATGCAATTAGTTTTGATAAAAACCTATATTCTACTGTATTTAATTGGATTTTCCCCCTATTCTAGACCCTTTATTGTTTAGGAACTAGACCCTAGTTTCTCAAAAATAATAAATTATTTTGTGAAACTGATGTACTTCGAACAAATCTAAAACCCTAGGTATACTTAGATTTTTTTCTTCAATTTTTATGCACAAATTTAATTTCAAATTTATAATTTTTGTATAATTTTTTGTGCATTAACTCTCTTTAAATATTATTTTGGAATTCAAATTATTTCAATAATTTTCAAAAATTCTAAAACCCTATATTTTTAAACTAGGTCCTCAAACCCTAAGCCTTCCTCCCTTACAATTTTTAGAAAAATATTTTGGAATTCTTGGAAATTGTTTGGAGTGTCAAAAATATTTTCAAAATCTTAATATTAGTAGTTCTTTTGTGCAAAAAATTAAATTTCTGATTTCTAATTTTTATATAATTTTTTGTGCATTTATCCTATTTCACAATTATTTTTAGAATTTAAATTATTTCCGTAATTTTTTAAAATTCTAAAAACCTATACAAAAACCCTAGATTTCCAAACTAGGTCCTCAAACCCCAAACCTTGTAATTTTTAGAATTTTTGCAAATTGTTTAGATTGTTAAAAATATTTTCAAACTTTCCATGTTAGTATTTATTTTTTAATTAATTTTCTTAATAGTAATTTTACATATTATCTTTGGTGAAAGAAATAAAATGCCACTAAATCACTTCTTCCCTCTCTCCCATAGATTATTTTCTAAATTTTTCTCATAATTATGACAATGAATGAACAAATTTACAAAATTACACATTAGATAAAAATGTGGAAAATGATTTCATTTAAATTGAAGATAATTACTATTGTTTTAATGAGAAATATTATGATACATGTGAAAGTGATAGTGAAGAAAAATTAAATGCATCTTCTTCTCTCAAACCTATCTCTTTTATTCCTTCTTCTAAAGAAAATAGTTTTGATAAATGAGAAAGGTACTTTTCACCTTGTTCTCCTATGCACAATGCACTGAATGAAAAAATTATTCATGCACTTCCAAGTGAACCTCTTATTGGTGATAATTTGCTACCATGTGAACCTAATGAGAAATATTATAATACATGTGAAAGTGATAGTGAAGAAAAATTAGATGCATTTTCTTCTCTCAAACCTATCTCTTTTATTCCTTCTTCTAAAGAAAATAGTTTTGATAAATGAGAAAGGTACTTTTCACCTTGTTCTCGTATGCACAATGCACCAAATGAAAAAATTAGTCATGCACTTCCAAGTGAACCTCTTATTGGTGATAATTTTCTACCATGTGAACCTAATCTCTCTCTCTCTCTCTCTATATATATATATATATATATATATAATCAAATTACAACAATATAAACACAATATAATCAAATTACCAATGCATAGTTCAAATGATGTATCTCATGTTCTCAACTCTACTTTATCAAAATAATATCTAAATGATAACTCTCTTACTCTTAATTCTCATGTTTAAAATGAAAATAATGCATAAACTCCATCCATGGATTATATAGATGCACATAATACTCTAATTTCAAATGATAATTTATTGCACATTCAAAAGGAATTAAATTGTTCTATTACACCTCTCCCTAGAAATGATGGAAGTGATAATGAGTATGATAGTGAAAATGCAAATAAATATGAAAATGAGAGTGATTATGAACAATATTTCAATTATGATAATGCATAGAACAATGATGACTATTATGCACATAGTGAAGAATAAAATGCATCTCATGTTTCTAACTCTTCTCTCACTCCTCTTGTCAAACATTGTGTACTACCAAATGTTGTTTCTACTTCTATGAATGATTTTATTTCAAATAGTTCAAAAATTAATGATAACATCACATATTCTACTTAATTAGAATGTGATTCACTAAAACATAAAGATACCAATGAATTTCCCAAGCTACCCCTCACTACAATAGAACCTAGTTCTCGCTCTTCACCTAAAGAGAATGGTAGCCCACATACTTCTAGTAAGGTCTAAGTTACCATTACTCCCAAGGTTAAAGTGAGCAAACTCCCTCCCTTTGATACAATTGCTAAATTTAGCATTCACATGGCCAAAATTAATGATCAAATTCAACAATTAAATGACCCACTTCAAGATGCTAAGATACCATCCCAAGAGATTGTTTTTTGATGCATGTAGTAGGTGAATTACAATACCAATTACACCTCCTTACCTTGGAAAATAAGGATTATAAGTCTTGGATGGAATCCAATGATTTACATGGCAACCCTCTTTCAAAGACATTCACAAAATCTTCATTACCTAAGCATTTCCAGATACCATCATTACCTCACTTTGATGGAACTGGAGATCCATTCGTACACCTTAAATCCTTTCAAAAGGCTTTACCATCTCACAAGATTCCTTTGATTCTAATTGAATTGCTTCAGTAGACATTAGTGGGGGAAGCAAAAAATTAGTTCTTTCATCTACTCCCCATTAGTTATGTACACATATATGATGACTTAAAAGAGGAATTTCTTAGAAATTACATATCAAACATGGGCCCTTGTGTTACATATGAGAAACTCACCACATTGCATTAGAATACTTTAGAGTTAGTTAGTGATTATATCTTATGATTTAAGATGCACATGTTAAGATTGATCTATAAACAAGTAAATTTAGAGATTCTTAAGGGGATTCATCAACCTCTCCTCAAGAATCTATTATATCAGATAGATTCCTCTTTTAGGCACTTATGTTATACAATTCTAGCCTTAGAAAAGAAAATGGGATTGATTGAGGAAGATTCAATAATTACATTACTCTAGATTTCACATCAGTATCTACATCTACAGCTCTTAGCACACAACATCCACCATGTCCTAAACAAGATAGGATACCACAACTAGAAAAGTAACCAATTAAGAATAGAGAGCTAGTTTCTAGAGTACAACCTATAGTATGCATTATAGAGAATAATAGAAAGGCACCATTACAGTTTGATTCAGATCAGGATAGCTTATGTGTCATATTATTAGCACTACTAGATAGGATTTTAATCACATTACCTTGTACTCATTGATGAGATCCACATCTCTTACATAGATAGCCATATCATCTATTTTATAGCTATCATTATATCTTTGGACACAAAGATAATTATTGTTATGGACTCAAAGATTGCATTTATAGATGTGTTGATAATGGTATCATAAGATTCACATATGGGGCATCAATATCTCTTCCATCATGTAACCATAAACTTCATTCATCCATGATTGAGTCATCCCATGACATTCTTTTATATTAATCATCAATCACTCATCATAAGAGTAATGTGGGTTCTAGGATAGAGCCTTATAGGAGATCTCATATTCCACCTATTCATAAGGTTTGGAAACTAGTATAGTGAGAGCAACCTATGTATAGCATTATAGTATGAGGAGTACATAGTGAAATTCCATATACATATCTATCATAGTCACAAGTGCTACAATAGAGTACCACTCCAGAGAGATATTCATTATAACCAGATTTTTAGAGTCCTATCTCACGTAGTAACCCATTATGATTAAGATTAAATGAACCCACATCACAAAATATTATTCTAGATATATATTTACTATGATCATATTTTCAAGGAATTATTTCATGTAGCAACCTACTATTATTAAGATTAAATGAGACTCCATCACAGGTTTTAGCTCCATCTCAATCTATTGCTCAATCATATGCATCACAATAGAGGATATAGGGTGTTATTTCATATAACAATCCACTATTATTATATACAAATGAGCTTTCTTCATAGTAGATAGCTTAAGTTACACATCTAGTAAGGTTACATTTTATAGAGTCTCTACACATAGCTATAGTTAGTGCATAGTAAATAGTAGTAGATACAATGTATGTTATTACACAACATGAGTAGTATGGGCACTTATTGAATTGGCCATCAGGGTTTAGATAGATATATGACACACATTCATACTGGCATTAGTTCATATCTTTACTTAATGAGATAATGATGGAGCCAAAGGGATAGCCTTTGTATTCTTGAGCCACCTACTTAGAGAGATTGGACACATAGTTTAAACATCATTTAACACATACATGATCTTCACTTAGTGGGAACTGATGGATCCAAAGGACCCACCTTTGTATTCTTGATCCACCTTCAAGGAATTGATCATAGAATGTTATCTTACATCCCCTTCTACTAATAAATAACATTCTTAGTTATAAACAACCATCCCTAAGCCAAACCAAATTAACCAACTCTCGATCTTACTACTATCCTATTTTGTCAAGCTTAAACTAGTTCACTTTGTAAAAAAAATTACCAATTACAAAAACTAACAATTTTTTTTCTCACATATGATTCAAAATCAAAACTAATATCACACTTATCAACACATCATGAACAATCAAATCACATCCCAAAAAACATTTTACCAAAACATATGCAACCTCAAAATCAATCCTAAATCAACTACTTATAAATCAATCATTTACAAATTAATATACCAATATATTCCAAAATCCATAACATAGTACATATGATTCAAAATCAAAACAATATCCATAGATATATGAAGTTTTCAAAACATATACATCACATCAAATATAATCAATCATGAATTGGTGCCCTATCCTCGCTCTCAATCTCACTCTCCCCACTAATACTAGTCTCATAATCCACTCTAGCACTTGATGACCCTGTACCTCCTCAAGCTCCCAAATACCTCTAACAATGACCTTCTTAATCCATCAACTAATCATGCTCCTCATGCAAGTATGCATATCACCTATGAAGCTCTGTGTACTCATCCATAATCCTCATACTCACTGATCCATAATTAGGTGGAGGTATCCTATGCCTATCTAACTCAACCCTCAACTCATCTCTCTCACCTACTGCTCTAACATATGCATCTATAGCTATAGTAGATCTATCAAACAAATGAGCATAATCACCAGCTATAAATGTCACTCACTCTATAAAACCTTGTTCCATATCATGATCAAGAACATGTCATGTGAGCTCTAAGAGTGTTGACTCAATAATGATCTCCTAAAACCCATTATCTTCACTCCCTACACCAACTTTAACTTCATCCTGCACACATCCCACTCTACCTACACATAAATTACAACACTACATTAGATATACACTTTCAAATCAAACTAAAGAACAAACTTATACATCATTCAAATAGAATTGCTACTTACCTCCCATTATCTAGATAGGCATGGGATCCTCATACTCAGGATCATCCCTTCCATCAATAGGGTATAATGGAGCCCATCGATGCCTAGCCCACCATATGGTATATGCCTCTGTACATCTAAAATCATCTACATCAAGAATATCTATATCTACATCTTATGTATCCAATGACAATAGTGCTAAGTCAACCTCAATAGGCATTGCACAAGCTCCTACCCTCACTGATACCCATGCACTCCTCACCCATACCCATGCTACCAAGGGCACATCCTATAGTATACCAAAATATCTAGTCATATACTCATACTAAAAGTGCTCATACACTCTAAAATAGTGGTCATGTAACCAACAAATGTCCTTCATATACCATAACTACACTCCATCCTCAACCCACCCAAGAAATCCTCTATAGGGCCTCCATATGATATCATGAGCCACCAATATGTATAAAATTCATTTGTAATGATCTAGCCCAAAATATTGGATAACCAATATACTCATCCATTACTCCCCAAATGGCTATGGATGTGCCCACTCTAGCCTAGGTAATCCAATTGGTTGTATAACAACAATGTGCTCATAAGCCCAATAATGCAATAAAGTAGCTACACTCAAACCACCATTGAAAGCCTCTTGAGTAAACTTGTAAAGATATTTGTATAAGTGGGCAAGCATAGTCCTACCCCATGAAAACACAATGCCATATACCTCTACACTATGAACAATCTTATGCATCTTGTATGCAATTGACACTCCACTTTTATCCATAGTAATAAATGATGCCAACAACATGGCCAACCACTTCATAGGCATGGAACACTAGATTGTACTATAATTGACAATAACACATCACTATCAATACCTTTTTTATGTATTCTTGAGGGTACACCAATAAAATACAAGGATGCATGGTCAATATCATCAGCACCCATGTCATCCTACAATGTCACCCATCATCCACTAACAACTAAATGCAAAATGTGATACACATACTCTAGTGTCATGCTAATCTCCCCTATAGGAAGCTAAAAAGTACATGTGTCTATATTCCACCTCTCACATAAGGAGGTAATCAAATATCTATCCCATTACATAATGCCTAGGTCACACACATGGCCTAACCCTACCCTATCCATCATAGCTCTCTCATCAGTAGACAATGGCAATAGCTTTAATATCTCCATCACTTAACCTCTATGAAACTCCCTCATTCATACCTTTCCTTGAAAAACACTAGAAATAGAATATATATTATTCAACCATGCCAAATTAAATAGCGAAGCTAAACAATAACATGTAATAAATCAGAATCTTAGGAAACTAGCCCCAATAGATAATAACACTACAAAAAGGATACCAGTGCTAGATATGAGCATTAGAACCTGGACAACAACACTAAACCTAGGATAGGATCACTAAATCCTAGATATAATCATTTGAACTAGTCAAAAAATTCCTAGGCTACTTTAAACAACTCAAAGTCATCAAAAATAGGCTTCCAAATAGGCAAAAATCACATGTTTTAGCTACTTACCAAGGTAACATCACCACCAGCCTCTATTTGGGCTACCAACTAATCAAACTAGGTCACAATAGGTGCTCATCTCCTTAGAATATCTCTAAATATAGATATCTAAATATTAAACTAATTAATGTGCAAATTAATCAAGAATCAATCCAATTTTCCTATATCAAACAACTTTTTCATCCAAAGCAAAATACCATTTTGCCTATAACTTGAACCTGATAACTCTATTATGCAAACCATTTTCTTTCATAAAATCATAAAAATAATACCTTTTAAATAATGCCATATTTTATCTCTTACTAATTCATTTTCTTATTATGGAACACACATCTTTATACCTCTCTTATACCCAGACACACAACTTAGCCCTAGCCAATCAAAAAGTCATTCAACTTTCAAATAACTTAGTCTAATCAATTGTTAGTGTAGGATATAATTTTCCTTGTATTTATTAGTATGGATTATTCCTACACTTGTATTTATCTTTCTTAGGTGTTATTTGAGGTCACTTAGGTGTTATGGGAAAATTGTAGTCAAATTGGTGGGTAAAGATACCCTTACCCACCAATATTGACATATGGAGCACACAAACCATTTGGAAAAAGTCTTGTGTTCACATTGCCAAATGTCTTGGCTCTATGCCTCCATTGTACATATAAATACAACTCTCATCTAAGCTATTTTTTAATTATTTATGAATTCAATATTATTATAATTCTTCTCTATTTTATTTTAGTCTCAACAACAGAGTTCTGCTTTTATTTGCTTTGCATTTACAATTCATGTGTTCAATTCTATCTGTTGAATCTTAGACAATTCAATCATGGTATCAGATCTTTTTGCTAGTAACAAACATTATTTTATTGTCAATTTATTGAAATCTTGAGTAGTTTTTTTAGTTTATATTCTAACTAAGATTGTAAAGAAGAAACTTATAGATCTATGTGTATCATCTATAGTCCTTACTTCTCTAATTGGTGAAATTCATTAGTATTTGCAATTATTTAAATTATATTGGAAATATGAGTAAATTTTTATCGATTTGAAAGGAGGATTTAAGCTAGTTGGACAAAAGACTAAATCATTTTTTGATAAGGAGGCAATATTTACAAATTATTTTTGCAAATCCATTTTTTTGATTAAAAATGATTGTTATTTTGCTAACTATGAAAAAAATTGGATAATCACTTAGAAATTTTTATAGGTTATATGAATCTTGGATTCCTTTTTCTATATCATTTTGAAATTTGTAATTTCATTAATAATTATGAAAGTTATCATCTTTTTACTGATTGTGATATAATTTAGAAAAAATATTTTTTTTTTTATGATGGAGAAAATTTAAGGAGTTTTTTTTAATTGTTTTTGTATAAAAATAATATTTTTGTGAGAAATAATATTTTGAGTTATTTATCATTATTTTATAATACTTTATTTCATGAATATGAAGGGTGAGGTTCGGTTTTGGCAGGCAATCAAACCCCCTCACAAGCAAAACAAAATTTATTCTCCTTTGCTTAACTCACAATTTAACACTCTTGTTTTCCTCATGGACATTTTTTTGGTTGATCCTGACATCTATTTTTTATGATATTATACTGTCACTTATGTAATCATTACATAGATTACTCATTTGTGGATGCATTATTGATTGAGTCTAACATCCATTTTTTATGAGCGTGTATTGTTATTTGTGCCTTTGATGTAAATATTTCACTGATTTCTACACCAACCACTTTGTTACTATATGTATTTAATGATATTAAATACTACACTATATTGTTCATTCAACAACCTTGAATAATCACCTTGTTGTTGTGTGTATTGTGTGATGGTGGATACTACACCAAATCATATAATTTGACAACATCGGCTATATATTTGTGGTTTATTGTGTAGATCTGCACCTATAATTCATTGTATCTAAGTGTATATCTATTATGTAGTATCCTATTTGTAGTGTATGCCTCATTTATCCTTGGTACATGAGTTGAAGCCTCAAGAATCAACTATATACTCATGTTTATGGTTGTCTTTGGCCCTACATGATATCTTAAGATTTGATGGGCTTTATATGGCAAAAAAATTGGTGCCCATTGTATATGCACTAAAGTGCTAATTATATACACACTGAAACATAAATTACCAATTGTATGTGCACTCAAGTGCTAATTGTATATGCACTAAAACATAAAGCATCAAACCCTTGTAATTGAGGGGGGGTACTTTTTGATAGTTTTAGGGGGGTTGTTGAGTTCCTTTCCTTCTCTATTGCTCATTCAGTTTTTACTTGCAATGCATGATGGATCATAATTTAGTTCCAATTCTCACTCAATTAAATTATCATGACTATAAATCTAAAATGCAATTTTTTATAAGAAGTAGAGGTTTACATAGGATAACCATGAATATGGAGACTGACTGGAACTTGGTGCAGATAAAACTAAGTGGTATAATAGGTGTGATGAAGCATATAGTCTTTTATGTTTGTCTTTTTCTCCTAACTTACTCTTTCACATGAATCTGCTAAATCATCCTATGAGATTTAGAATACTTTGGAACAACTCTTTAGGAAGCAAGATGTAATGAGGGGTCATGAGCCAAAGAATGAGCTCATTAGTTTGAGTCCAAGTAATTTTGACACTATATAAGACTTTTTCACCAAACTTAAATCACTTAGGTTGTAATTAAAATTGTGTGGTATAGAGAAAAAGGATGAACAATTGATCTTCTTTATTCTTTCCAAGCTAGGTCCTGACTACTCAGTTTTTGTCTCTACCTTTCATAATTTGAAACGTACCCTAGGACTTGCATGGAGTATGTCATCCTTAGATGATTTTTCCAAATAATTAACTAGGGAACAAGACAAAATCATCCAAATGGGTAAATTTAATTCCTTTAAATCACATGCTCTATTGAGTCATGATAAACCAAAGACTTCAATAAATAAGGAGAAGAAGCAAAA
The DNA here is from genome assembly GCA_037957365.1 of Torreya grandis. Taxonomy (NCBI): domain Eukaryota; kingdom Viridiplantae; phylum Streptophyta; class Pinopsida; order Cupressales; family Taxaceae; genus Torreya; species Torreya grandis. Next base: position 1,226,709 of record JARHVA010004059.1, read on the forward strand.
CAAGAAGGACCAAGAGCAACAAAAGGGTCAAAAAATGAATACTAAGCTAAAAGTATCATCTGAGTCCTCCTATTCAAGTTGGAAACCCAAGAAAGAGAGGATCACATGTGCCTATTGTAAGAGAACTGGGCATGATGAAATAAAATGTATGAAAAAATAGATTGATCATTTAACAAATATGCTTGAGAAAAACAATATTAATGTACCTGATATAGTCAAATCAACCTCATCAGCATAGGAGTATTATAAGGTAAAAGAAATTAATAAGGAAAAAGGTAAGGGAAAGGCCATTGTTATAGTAGAATCGTAACCATCCACATGGGTGATTGATTTTGGTGCCTCACATCACATGGCTTCTTCATAAGACTTGTTCTCATCCTTAGAGCCATGTTCTATGCCATCTATTCTAATAGGTGATGATACTTTTTTTGAAGTTTGTGGGAGAGGATTTGTTGAAGTTAATGATTGAACATTTTAAAATGTCTTATGTGTTCCATCACTTTTAACTAATCTCCTATCTATTTAACAAATCACCCACATTAGATCAGGAAAGAAAGTTGAGTTTACTCTAGATTCTATTGTCATTAAGGAACTGCATAGTAATAATATAGTGGCCATTGGGAAATCAAATCACCAATTAAGGTTGTACACCTCAAATTTTTCTCTTAATTATCCTTCTATTGCATTACTCACTCATTTTGATGGAGTGAGAAAACTATGGCATGAGTGATTTGGCCATCTAAACTATTGCTAATTACAACAAATTAGTCAACAAGATATGGTAATAGGGTTCCCTTCTGTCCAAATTTTTGGTGGTGTTTGTGAAGGTTACATGCTTGGTAAACATCCTAAAGAGAAATATGACAAAACTAAATCATGGAGACCTACTAAAATCTTGGAGCTAATTCATAGTGATGTTTTTGGACCATTTCCAAAGCCTTCATTCAATAAGGCTAGGTACATGCTTACCTTTATAGATGACTTCTCTAGGTATACTTGGGTGTAATTTATTCAAAAAAATTATGAGGTCTTTGACCATTTTAAGGATTTCAAGGATCTTTTTGAGAAATAGTCAAGGAAAACCATTAAAATTTTGCATACTGATAATGGTGGTGAGTATGTTAATCATCACTCTAAGTAGTTTTGTACTTTAAAAGGGATTGATCTACAATGACAAGTTCCATATAGTCCTCAATAGAATGGTGTTGTAGAATGTAAGAATAGATCTTTAAAGGAAATGGAAAATTGTATGATACACTCTAAATCACTTACACCACAATATTAGGTAGAAGACATTAATTATGCTCTCTATATCAAAAATTATATTCCTCATAAAGCATTAAAAAGAATCACTCATTTTGAAGCTTGGAGAAATAAAAAACTTGAATTTAATCACTTTAGAGTATTTAGATCTCTAGTTATGGCCTGCATTCCTAAAAAGAAATGTAAGGCCATGGAACGTCAGAGTAGGACTTGCATATTTGTTGGGTATGTAAATGATGTTAAGGGATATAGGCTTCTTCATCCTACCACACATGAGTTGTTCATTGAGAGGAGTGTACACTTTTAAGAGGGTCTATCAGGCTCCACACATGACACTTCTCCCTCTTCTTTAGACTCTTTAGGATATGATGATAGTTTAGATGATTTAGATCATCCAGATCAGATACTTGTTGATAAATATTCTTCTTATAGTTTAGATGATGAGGATAGTGATATAGATTCACCTCATTCCATTCACAATCACATTTTTGAAGTTGAAGAATCTCCCCCTGATTCTTTAATTTTAGGTCCTCTTTGGGCTAGATAGACTCTATAGAGTGCTAGTGATTAGGCTGGGAATCCATCAGATGTCAGACATACTCATTCACAATTCTAGGGTGTTCCACATGTTTTTATTGCTTGTGTTTTTGATCTACAATAATTTTATGAGGCATCTAGAATTCCTAAGTGGGGTATAGCAATGCATGAAGAGTATAGTTCCTTAATTAAGAACCACACTTGGGATCTAGTACCACTTCCTAAGGGAAGGAAACTTGTTTGATGTAGGTGGATCTACCAAACAAAATTTTAATAGATGGGTTGATGGACAAGTTCAAAAAATGATTGGTATCAAAAGGATTTTCACAAGTTCTTGGCATATACTATACTGAAATATTTTCTCCAGTCACTAAAATGAACTCTATTCGACTCACTCTTTTCATTGCCACAACTTATCATCAGGATGTTCATCATATGGATGTGAAGAGTGCCTTTATTCATGGTGACTTTGAGGAGGATATATATATATATATATATATATATATATATGGAATAACCACAAGGTTTTATGGAAGATTCTTCCTTAGTGTGTACACTTTGAAAATCTATCTGTGTCCTCAAACAAGCCCTTTGGGCTTAGTATGCCAAGATGGATTCATTTCTTCTCATAGTTGGGTTCACTAGATGCAATTCTGATCCAAATGCCTAAATTCTATAGCAAGATAATTCACTCTTGATTCTAGTTCTATATGTGGATGACCTATTGATCACATGGATTTATTCATCTTCTATTACAATAGTGAAAATTGATCTACATGATATATTCTCTATGACTAACTTGGGTTTTTTACATTATTTCCTTGGTATTGAGATTTCACAGTCTAACTCAGATATTACCATTGCACAATCTAAGTATGCTCTTGATTTGATTGCATAATTTCACATGGATGGTTGTAAGCTAGCTCTAACTCCCTTTCTTTCTAGAGTCAAACTTGAGGCTAAGTGTTCTTCTCCATTGGTTGATGCTACCTTGTATCAAAAACTACTTGGTAGCCTCACCTATCTGACTCACACTAGACTTGATATTTCATATGTAGCGGGAATGGTCTCTAGGTTTATGCAGACACTACATGAGTTGCATTGGAAATAAGCCAAATAGATTCTTCATTATATTCAAGGTACTCATAGTTTTGGGATTTATTATGGAGCAAGCATTGATATTAACTTGATTGGATACATAGATTCATACTGGGCTAGTGATATTCAACATCACAACTCCACTTTAGGATATAGTTTCTCACTTGGTTCAGGACCAATTAGTTGGTCTAGCAAGAGTCAGAATGTTATTGCTTTACCATCTATTGAAGCCAAATACAAAGGAGCTATCAATGTTACTACTAAAACTATTTAGCTTTAAGGGAATCTTAGTAAGTTTGGTATATAATTCAAGTAACCCATAATCATATTTTGTGATAACCAAAGCACCATTTAGATCTACAAGAATCTGGTCTAACATCAATATACTAAACAAATCAAGATTAATATGCACTTCATTCGAGAGCTCATTCATGGGCAGGTCATTAATCTCAAATTTTTATAGAATATGGAGAAAATAGATGATATCTTCACCAAACCCTTCACTTAGAGTAATTATATTCACTTGCATGCTATTCTTGGGGTAAGGGCTACATCAGCATCATCTTTAGGGGGCATTTTAGTCCTCTTCCTCTTTTCTCTCTTTTTGAGGGGGATTTTTTTCCTACAATTTTTCTCCTTTTCCTCCACTGTGTGAGATTTTCTTTGTACTTGGGTACCTCATCAGGCCATGTTGTCAGGACCCAATTTTGTTTTCCCACCGAAGCTATACTTAAGGGGGGTGTTAGTGTAGGATATTATTTTCCTTGTATTTATTATTATGAATTATTCCTACACTTGTATTTAGCTTACTTAGGTGTTATTTTGAGGTCACTTAGGTGTCATAAATGAGTTAATTAAGGTTCACATGCACATGGAAAAAAGTAGTCAAATTGGTGGGTAAAGATACCCTTACCCACTAATATTAACATATGGAGCACATAAACCATTTGAAAAAATTCTTGTGTTCATATTTCCAAATGTCTTCGCTTTATGCCTCCATTGTACCTATAAATATGCCTCTCATCTAAGCTATTTTTTAATGAGTTATGAATGTAATATTAGATTTTAGTCTCAACAACAGAGTTCTACTTATATTTGCTTTGTATTTATAGTTCATGCATTTGATTCTATCAGTTGGATCTTAGACAATTCCATCATCAATCAAACAAATTCTCAATTAATTCAAACTATACCAACCTTGTTTCTATCATTATGACACTAGTCAGCACTTTTGGATCTAACTCCTCTATCATAGGATCTCATCCCTATCCCTAAAAGGGGGCCATCATTCCTATTATTCTTATTCCTACACTTACCCAACATGCTTATCCACTGTCATAGATGGATACACCATGGTTCATACACATCCAATAGTCATATTATAATATTTAGCTTAGATTGGTCAAAATATATAGTGATTTATATTATATGGGTCACTCAACATTACTTAGGATATTTAGAGGGATATACCTTTAATTTATAGATATACAAACTATTCAGATACAGTGGTTCAAACCATAGGGATCCATAGTGATTTCCATTTATAGATACATAGACTATTCAGATATAGTGGTTTAGATTATATGGATTCATACTAACTTTAATATAGATTCAAACTTAGATATCAGATTGGGAGCATGTACATCACTACACATATCACACATATAGCTTCATATAGTATGACATGGTTACAAGACCAAATAGAAGATTATACTCATAGTATAGAGCACAATGTTTTTATCTCTATATTTACACATGGGACATATCATGATAGGTCATATCACATGTGGTTATATAGATTACCAGAGTATACATACACATCACTCACATACTAGATTTGGGGGCATGGTATAGATGTTCATGCTATTCATCATCCAAGATTATAAATATTGAAATGGAAAGACGTGCCATTCACTTCTTACACATTTACCAGAGTTTTAGATTACACCCAGCTATACCTGGGTTGTCACTAGGTTAGATCACACAACCATCTATAGTGTTTGGCTCATTATATTACCCAAATTCAGACTACATGAGTTTGTGTGAGATAGAGGATAGACATTGGTTTTGGGCCTATAAGAATTTGTTAGTTATAGTTTAGATATTCAAAGTAGGGGCATGACATATTTTCTCTTCACAACATACATATTCTATACACATATTCTAGATTACATGAGTTTATGGGGGATAGAGGGTAAACATTAGTTTTGGGCCTCTAAGTATTTCTCATTATAGTCAGATTTAACATAAGGGAAAGCATTGCCCTCCTTATACATGATTATATAAATTCCACTTCCATATTCAATATAGGGGTCATCCACTTCAGGGATTATTTCTTTCTCTAGGCACTATTTAGCTCTCCATCCACTTCCCTAGCCAGGATATGAGTTAGACCCTTTGCAGCATATTCATCTCCATGCATGTATGTTCATGTATGCATTTTAGTTTCTTTATTTTAATGTAGTACTTCATTTCATTACATCACTAGAATAAAAGGGGGTCAAATTTATACACCCTAAATTGGTCAAGAAACCACACATATCATGTCTTTTCATAGTCCTTTTAGAGGAGACTCTAACTGGAGAATATGAGCTTTTTCACATTTAGCCATGTCTTTCATTTTATTCATCTTGGTCTTGTTTAATACTTGAGTCACCTTTTGTTATGTTTTGGAGCCTATTTATTAATTACAATTTATCTCAAATATTTTACATTAAAATTTATTATACACTCTATATGTAAAATTTTTAGAACCCTTTTAATAGGAAACCATTTTTGGGTTGATTCTACCCATGGTTTTGGTACCCATTGTTGTTTAATACTACGTTATTGATGTATTATGTATTTATGGATATTTCATTGGTAATACATTATGAGAACTAAAGTTTGAGAAGGAAGAATAGAGTGTGTGAATTTAGGTGCAAATTCAAGAGGGTTTGTTGAGCATAGCTCCAAATAATATTTGTGCATTATAATTATGAAGACAGATCTAAGAGTGATTATACTCTGGTGGCTTGTAATAAAATATGAGCAAGTGTTTCTTGGTGTATGTAGCCCAAATTGGGTGGTTCACCTTAAATATTATCTTCTTATTATGCATCTCTATTTATATCTATTATTGTGATTCTGTGAAATTATTTTACATCAATTTTTGTATTTATTCTTAACACCTTTTTGCTTATTAACAATCATACATTAACTTCCAAAACCTCATTCCACCTCAACCAAGTCATATTTCCCATGCTTATTCCATCCCCCAAGTCTCGAGCCTATAGAATAGGAGCACTAGGATTGGATATAGTGCTCTTGTTCAAGGTCATTTTGGACTCCAATGATCAGTTTCCCTCACTTTTTGAGTCCCAACCACTTCTTATATTCTTCCTTAAGTTTTCCAATGTCAGCCTAATGTGAATAAAACTCCTAAATTTAAAATAAAGAGTCTCTTATATAAAGTACTACATAAGGTATTTTATATCTAGTACTTACTACTTTGGCACATTACATAATTAAAATCAGTCAATAATATAGCTCAACATTTCGTAACACACATAGACTTGCATGCTTGATCAAGGAAGGACATAGGTGAATGTTCATTCTTGTATCTAACATGTGTGTTGATTATTCATGTTCCCTAAGGGAGAATGATATCTGATCTGAGACACTAGCTTGAGAGTTAATGTAGGTAGCGATTAGGATAGTAAGGGTTTAGATCATGTGATCATACTTCTCCTAACCTAATTTTTCTTCTTTATGCTTTTGATGTATTTGTTGTTTCATTTGTGTAGATAAACTCATGTTTTTGAGATTGAAATGGACCTACAATGGGATATATTGACATTTATCCTCTAAAATTCTATACATAGACTTACATTGAGACAACAGACAAAACCTAGAAAGCTCAGACCTTTAGGACAATAGTGGCATAAAAAGAATATAGAATTAGACACTAAGGTGTCCTATTCTGGAGCTTCTATCCTTTCATAAATTTAAAGTTAGATCTAGATTTATGATACTATCCCAATCCTATAGTAGATTTCAACATCTAAATCATCCATTTCAACCTATTTTTCCAGATAAGTTTATTTCTCTCCCTATGCAATTGATGTAATTAATTTTGATAAAAACCTCTACTCTATTATATTTAATTGTATTTTTCCCCTATTTCAAACCCTTTATTTTTTAGGAACTAGACCCTAGTTTCCTAAAAATAATAAAACAATATAGTAAAGTGGAAATGGTAAGATAAAAAAATATGCAACATGGATTAGTGCATAATAAGTTGAAAAATAAGAATACCATTATCAGAGTTTACATAATTCACATGCATATGAACACATGTTTATTTTTATTACTCAAGGTGTATGATGTAATAGCATCCATTTCACAAGCAATGTTACATCCACCAATATCATATGTTAGTTTAATATTTGTTTAGTGTCATATTGCACAAGATTTATTACCACAATTTTGTTATGTTATGAATTTGTACAAGTATTCATTGTTGTGTTTATATATTTATGTTTTTGTTTTTTAAATTTGTGTGTGTCTTGTTTAGTAAAGTTATGTGTTACCTGTGAGCAAAATTTTGATTTAATTATGCATGTATCTCTTTTGATTCATATCTATATCAAATTATATCTAATTGAGTCTAAGAAACCTAATGTAAACTATTCTAAGACTATTTTTTAACCACATAGTCATGCATACAACTTTTGTATAGTTTTTTCAATCTATGACTTTTATTTGAACTAAAATATTTGTTAAAAAATATTCTTTTCTACAGAGTAAGATGAGAAGGATAAATTTATTGAGGACATTGGATCATCGATAAGGAAGATGTGCATCAAATTTCACCAAGGACCAAAATCATCCTTGATTAACTAGGTGGGTCATATCACCAAGTATTTCATATCATTGTTGTCTTTAATGATGTGTTATGAAAGGTTTCATGATTAATTTCATGGCAATTAATTAGGTAAGTCACGAAAGTGGATAAGGATTCATTTACTAATGTATATGACCTATTTTGGGATGTGCTAGAATCTAATGTGTTATTGTTCCTTATAAATTTGAATTAATTTAATATTTATGACATTATAAGGCTTGGGACTCACTGAAGTGAGTTAATATTGTTAGTGGGGTAAACACACTTAATGTAAGTAGGTGGGTCTTGCATATATATAAACATTCCCTTGTGCTTATGCATATGGATTTTTTAGGATTTTTTTAAAGAGATAAATATTAGTTATGAGTTAAAATTACATACACTATGAATTAGTAAATCATACATCTACATATCTGATATTGTAAGGCATCTCATTATGATATTGTGATATCATTGTGTCATTGTACTATTGTATTGCCTTTTGGTTTATATAAAATAAATATCTAAGTTATTTTTTCATCTTATTACAAGTTCCACTATGTAATTCTAAGGGTTGGATTGTCTAAGGCATTTCGTAATTTAGATCCCTAACCATAACTGCATCATCCATCTTACCTCTAAAATAATTATGTTTGATTTTCATTTGTAGGTTAAAAGAAGGGTGATGTGATCTTCTAATATCCTTCTCCTCATCTCTTTACTCTTCCTCTTCCTCATTTAGTGGATCCATGTCAAGTTTTCCCAAAATGGTTTCATCTTCCTCTTAATTAGATGGCAAATCTAGCTATTTTCTTGATAAATGAATCTCTTTTCAAACCTATTTAAATAACTCATCAAATAACCCCCTCATCTTATTTTTGGTCATGACTTTTGAGTTTTTTATTGATTAAACTCCCCTCAACACTTTATGAGACTTATCAAACAAAAAAATTGATTGAATCTCTAATACCACTTTCTATGTTCTAAAAAACAATAGAAAACAAAACTATAAAAATATAAATTGAAATGCTAATAAACAAAAAATATGGAGGTACCTAATTCCTCAAGGGTAGATTGTACCTATAAATTTTATTGTAAAAAAAATAGCTCTCACACAATGACATCTATATCTTGCATTAAGTTTATATTGTAAAAAGATACATTCTTTAGAGATTTCTCCCATTTGTATTTAACTTCTATAAACACTAATTAATTTAAGGTTAACTCATGATCTACCCCTTCAGTAACTCTAGGCACCAAAAATATATTATAATAGAAATAATTTTAATTAATTACACACACATAAATATATATTATTTTTAGGTACACACGACTTAGCCCCCTCATTCCCATCTACACCAATTAGTATCATATTAAGGTTTTACTTGTTGGGTTGTGTGTGAAGACTCTTTTGAGTCATTAGAATGGTATGAAAAAAAAGCTTAGAGTTTGGTGAAAATATGGCCTACTAAGATAATCTTGTCAGAGGAATATGAATACCAAGGGCACCTAGAGTTCTAAAATTGGAAGAGATGATGAGAGGAACCCATGTAATGTTAGATATAATGGATATAATACAAATAATATGAAATAGTTTTGAAGATATAATTTATGATGAAATGTTCGATGCTCAAGAGAATAAAATAAAAGAGATAGTGGATGAGCCTACGAATATATTTACATAGATATTGTAAATATGGGAGGTAAACAAAATTTAGACACCCATTATTACAAAGGAAGATTTATCCTTGAGGAATTCACATATTAGATAAAAAATATGAAAAAATAATATGAATACAATTTAATTGATGATCCCAAGAAGGTGAAGTTTGCATGTACCAAGTTGAAAGGTCATGCGTCCTTATGGTGGAATCATGTGTGGTTGGAAAGAGAGAGAAGATGGAAATATAAAATGAAAACATGGGATATGATGGTCAAAAAGTTGAAAGGTAAGTTCTTACCTTCATATTACCAACTCAATTTGTTCAAGTTACATAACTTGAGGCAAAACATTTTTTTTGAACAAATTCATGATGAATTCGACAAGTTGACTATTATAGTGGATCATATTTAAGATGGTCAATAAAAGATATCCAATTATATCAATAAGATTTATATTTCCATTCAATATGTGTTTGGAATTTTTAAGTTGAAGGTGGTGGAAAAATCCTATCAATGTGCATTGAAGGTGGAAAGTAAAGTTGTTTATAAGTTATAAAATTGACTTTAGAGGTAGAAGAAGGTTATATAAAGGAAGAGATAAAAAATGGTGGTTGAGGAAAAAATAATCATAAGTTGAAGTAATCATGTCAAAGAATCATAATCAAACCCAAATATGAAGAGGGATTTCTTCTATTGGTAGAGTTCAATTCAAATGAGGAACATGTAAAATATTCATTGGTACATGCTTAAAATTTGGATATATTGGGCTTAAATAATTTGAATGCCCAAAGGCTTTTAAAAATAGTAGAAAAATTTATTAAAATAAGAAATCATATTTCTCATATATATGTAGATAGTGTTAAATCCCAAACACATATGAAAGGTCTTGAGCTTGGTGAAGCTATTATGATGAAAACAATGTTGTTGTAACCATCCAAAGAATAAAATGATCCAGTGAAAATAAATAAATTATTATAAACTATTTGAAGAGAAATAGGTAATTGTTTTATATTTATTAATGATAGTGGTATTATATATAACTTAGTTTATAAAAATGGTAAATAATGTTTTGGATGAAAATATTAATGCCTCCAATCCCATACAACATTTATTAGTTTCTTAAGGGTCATGAAGCTTTGGTGAATGAGACACATATGGTTAGGTATTATATTTGTTCATGTAAGGATGAATCATCATCTAATTTTATTCCCATGGATGTATGCCATGTGTTACTAATAAGATCATGGAGTTTTTAATAGAATAATAATTAATGATGGTATAAAAAATATATACATTCTTGTATAGTATGGTAGGAGGATTAAATTGAACTCATTGAAGGAAAGAACAAAAGAGGTGGAAAATAGTCATCAATATTTGTTGGTTCATGGTAAATAATTCTTGACGAAGAAACAGAAGGTGAAGGCATGTTCTTATTTCATCCCTAATCCTATGCAAGATATGACTGTAATCAAGGTGAGTGATCTCTCTTTTAACTTTATAATTTTTCAGAAGAGTTTTGTGGTATAGTTTCTAAGGGTTTTTTGGATGGATTAAAACCTATGAGAAATATTAACCATCATATGGATCTAGTTATTTATTAAGTTTTTGAATCAAGGAAGCATATAATATACCTCCTATGGGGAATGAATAAGTGAATATACAAGTGAGTGATTTGTTGAAGAAGGGTTTAATAAGATAAAGTTTAAGACCATGTGCAATTCTAGTATTTTTGGCACCTAAGAAGGGTGGAAATAAGAATATGTGGGTAGATTCTAGAGTAATAAAAAATATCACTATCTAGTATATATTTCCATTACCATATATGGATAACTTGAGAGACTAAATAGTGAAGAAAGGTACTTCAAAAATATATTTTTAAGGAGTAGATATCACCAAAATGAGAATAAAAGATTGTGATGTGTGGAAGGTTGCATTCAATATGAATGATAGGTTGTATGAGTGGCTTGTTATGTTATTTAGATTGTAAAATATAGATAATAAATTCATGAAACTCATGAATGAATTGTATAATCCATAATGGGTAAGTTTTCATTGTTTATCTTGATCTGATTTTTAAATTGGCTCATTCCAATGAAGAACGTATGTTTCATTTGAGGATGGTTTTGTGAAAATTGAAGGAAGAGAAGTTACTTGTTAGCTTGAATAAGTGTACATATATGAAGGAAGATATAATAGATTTGGGTTTTGTGATAAAAAAGGGTTTATAAATGGACCTAAAATAGCTAATAGTAATATTTGAATGGTCATCACCATAAAACATATTTAAGACTAGACATTTTCATGGGATACCAAGTTTCTATATAAATTTCATTAAGAACTTCAATGGTATATGTTCACCCATTAAAAAATCTATGACTAGTGATAAAAATAAGTTTAAATGAAATATTTTAGTAGAGGATACTTTTTTAGTTTCTGATGAAATAATTAATGGAGCAAACATTTTTGGCATTCCCTAATTTTAGTAGTGTTTTAGGTTGATTATGATGCAAGTGGAAATGCCATAGGATCAATTTTGAACCAAGAAGGTAAGCCCATTTGTTAAATTATTGATAAGTTAAATGAAGATAAGAATTAGTATTTGGTATATAACCGATATTTTTATTTCATGCTACAAGCTCTTAAGAAGTAGAGGCTTTATTTATCACCCAAGGAGTTTGTGTTGTATGCAAATCATGAAGTATTATAGTTCATAAACAACCATGGCAAGTTAAATCAAAAGCACATGAAATGGGTTGAATCTCTTTAGAAGTATTTTTTTGAGCCATATGATTGATCAATCTAATAATATTGTGGATGTTTTAAGTTGATAACATTGATAAATTTATTGTGAAGGAAGACACTACTGGTAACCAGTATCATTTAACTGGTGTTAGTTCTATCCAAGATGGAGGAAACAATGAGCTATAAAATGGAAAAATATACTTATGATAATAGAATAATTAGCCATAGACTATATATATATATATATATATATATATATATATATATATATATATATATATATATATATATATATATATATATATATATATATATATATGATTAAAAATTAGGAAGGATAAACCCATAGATAGATGAATGGGTGGGTGCAGTGTAATTGCAAACAAAGCAGTGGAGTGGGGACTTAAAATGCCATTTGTTTTTTAAAACTAGCAAAAATTGAACTTGAAGAGACTTTTAGGGACACTTGAACAAAAAAATATATGATAACATAAGAAGATGAATTGTGGAATTTTGAATTTAGTTTATAAATATATAATTTTTTTAATACCCAAATGAGAAAAGTACGTAAAATTGATGCATTCTTGACAATGACATAGTAGTTTTTTAGGGGAAATAACTAGATTGCATGTGTTCAAACACACTTTTTGGGCATAAATGAAATAATTTTTTAATTAAATTGAATATATGGATAGAGAAAACGTCAAATATTTTTGAAAATATTTTTTTATTAATTTTTCAATATATATGTTTGTAAAATAATTTTACAAGTTAATAAAGATGCAAAATTGAAACCACAAGTGTACAAAAACAAAATTTTAACTTTATATATATCTTTATATATATATATATATATATATATATATATATATATATATATATATATATATATATATATATATATATATATATATATATATATATATATAAAGTTAAAAAAATTTATTAATTTTTCAATATATATGTTTGTAAAATAATTTTACAAGTTAATAAAGATGCAAAATTGAAACCACAAGTGTACAAAAACAAAAATTTAACTTTATATATATATATATTCAAAACATATTCAATGACGTGTAGATTTTTTAAATATAAGTTCTATAAAAACTCATCAATGGTGAAATTTTTATTAAACTATTTATAATGATATATGAATGAACCATAATAAGGCATCTTACACACACACACACACACACACACACACACACACACACACACACACACATCCAGTGATGTGTATATTTTTGAAACATAAATTTTAAAAAAAGTTTACCAACAAGAATTTTTTTATTAAACTATTTTTAATGATATATGAATGAACCATAATGAGACATCTTACATATAAATTAATAAATAATTTAAAATAATGATTTAACATTAGAAACATTTATATAATACAAAAATAGATTATCCATGTTCAAAATATTATATATATGTATGTATGTATGTATGTATACTTAAATGTGCTTGTGAAGATGAAAAAACATATAAATTTAGTAAAAGCTATGTTGGTTGATCTATGATAGTTTTTCAACTATATTATAAGATCTTCAAATCCTAAAACCAAGGTAATTTTGGAGGGAAATTCATGAATTTGATATTTATATGCATTAGAAGGGTGTACACCCTTTATAAATGGTGCATTCCCTTTATAAAAGGATGTACACCCTTTGTAAAGGGTTTGCATCCATCTATAGAGGGTGTATTCCATTCTTAGAAGGACAAATTCACTTAAATGCATAGTGTTGTTGTCATCTATTGATATAAAGACAATGTGTGGTATTTAAAAGGGTGAACACCTTTTGTAGCTCCTTACAATTTTCATATAAATTATTGGGTCCATGATTTTTAATCTACTATTTCACATTTTAAAAGTTTTGAATATATTTTTATAGTTGGTAGCCTACAAATTATTCATTTAATTAGTCTCAAATAGTATATACTCATCCATTTTTATTTTATTTTTATCCTTCTTGGACTTAAAAATGTAAATATAGATCATGGGGTCAGGTAGTCACCATAAAATATAGATTAATGACCTAAAAAATGAATAAATTGACTCCAAAAGAGAAAAATAAATAAATAAATAAAATAGTAAATAGGAGAGTATCCATAAGAGATTCTAGACTATTTCAATTGAAAATAACATGCCCAATTGCATGTAATTTAATTTCGATACATCTTCAAGTGAGATAAAAGTTAATCAATCCTTATTGAATGACAAAAATCAATATGTAGAACATGTACCCAATGAATTTTTATTAAATTATTAAACATATGGAGAAACACAATATAATGAATCATTTATCCATAGAGAATTTTTTAAGCATGATGATAATAAACATCACATAATGACCTCAATTGATGTCTCTTCAAATGAAGAAAACTTTACTTCTATTGTTGAGTCTAATGTTAACATATGCTTTGAATTGATAACAACATTAAATATAAGAAAAAATTTAGCTTATGCACCCACACTTCCAAGGATAATATAATTAACAACAAGGTATTTTATTGAAATAGATGAGAAGATATCATAGCATATACAAGATAAAATGTCAAAATATATAGTTAAACATCATGCTTAATTTGTATGGGACCATGTATTTAAGAATAAAACCAATACAAAATGATGCAATTATTTATTCAATTGATTAAAATGTAAACAATGCACCCTATGATGCATAATTTTGGGTTAAGAATAAGCAACCTAAATAGAATAAATAATACAATAGTAAAGAATCTAAGTAATGCATTTAATGCAATAGGTAATAAAACTAAAAAGAAAGATAATAATGTGAAAAGATGAGTAATAATGGAGTTTATAGTGAGCAATACAACATATAGAGGCCAATTTCTTAGTTAAACAAGTACAACCTTTAACCTAAATAGGTGTTGGTTAAAATTTGGTTTCCTTGAATTTGTGACTCACCCAACCAGAAGTGAAACAAACACACAGACGCTTGGAGATATCACTATAGAGAATGGTGAGTCTCCTCTGCAATTGAGAGGGGCATATCCCTCATATGATATGAATAATTTGGTGGGGGGGAGGGGTTTATTTTCTTTTTACCCAAAATCACAAAAGAAATTAAAATAGAAATAAAAAAAGAAAAGAGAGAGAAACCCACAATGGGATAAACACAATGAACCACTAAAAATAAATTGAGAATAAATAATAGAAATAGAAATATTTCCTCTCAAACAAGAATGAACATAAAGCAATGGGGTTTTTGGGAATAAAATACATGTATGAAATTAAAAATTCTTCTTAAAAACTTGATTACACATACTTGGTATAAGGTTTTAATGAGATCAAATATGCAAAACAACTATGGACATTGAGAAAGATTATACGAGGATTTTCAACAAAAATTTTAGAAATTCCATAGATTGCATTTAATCAGATTAATGTATAATTTTAATAGATTCTTCATCTACAAATAAAAATTTATAATTTGTAAACAAAGGACATTAAATTATATAAACACCTCAAAATATTCTCACTCGCTTGCTTACATTTTATTGTTATAATCTGGAAATAACATGGCTCTAAACAAAGTTGCAGCTAGCTCTCTCCAAGAGCTTGTGAAAAAGAAGAACCTCTAAAAAATCCATATTTTCCCCTTTTGTACAATATTTCATTCACTTGGAAGATAAAAATCCATTATCTTTTTGTACAATATTTCATTCACTTAGAAGATAAAAATCCATTCTTTTACCTCTCTTTAATATTTTCCTTTTTTATTTAGGAAAATTTACAATATTTAAATGAACTTTTCAATTTGCATTTACACACAAATTAAGTCTAAAAAAATTAATCTATCAAATGACTATAAAAATGAGTATACTCATTTATTGACTTTAATAATGTTAATTAATAATAAAATAATTAATAACATAATTAATTCAATAAATTCTCTATCGAGCCTACCATATCAAATCTACAACTTACTACATGTGGGCTAATAATTAAAAAAGGGTTCCTTGTCCATTGGGATATAAAGTCCCATAAAATATCATGGAAAATAAGGAAATAGAAAAAAATGATGGGAAATTCATAAAATGGTGTAGTGAAATTTAGATGGCTAAATTTCACTACAATAATTGGCTCTAGCTATGGGACTACATTCTATAGTAGAATGTAGGAGAACTCCAGAAGATGATATTGACCTATTCCTCAACTATCTTGCTCAATTTACCATTACTCTCATGCCATGATTCAAATGAATGGCACTCAGTTCACCTATCCCAATCGTATGGGAATGAACATGCGCTGCTGGGCTAAATCCAAGATTGAAAATTATGTGTTTACTTACTAAAAATAACCTCTTGCATTCGACAATTTTTATGATGTTTGCATCTAAAACTTGCATATAATCAAGAACAATTTTGACACCAAAATGTTAAACTTATATGAACCAACTAACTTTAAAATAAACATCTTATTTCAACTCTTTTTTATCAAGTTCATTTGGGAGGATGATTCTAACCAATTTTTATTACTGTTCTTATTGGTATATTCAATAGGATTTGGAAAGTCATCTAATCAAATTAAACTTTAGTTGTTGCTTCCACATATCCTAAATAAGACTGTACTTGATCAAGAATCTCCCTGGTCATTTAATAGAAATGTGATTCAAGTGGGATCTCTTTGCTTACACATTATCAAAATTAGCAATAAGATCCATATGATAGTTTGCATCCTCATCCTTTTCAAATTGAATAGGATTCTTTTATAAGCCTAGTGGCAAATTCATAACACCACTTAGATTATTAATATCCTAATTAAATTATCAATAATAATAGAGTCATAAATGGTAGAAGCATTAATGTTTTTAGCTTTCACATATATCATAATTTCACTCCTCATTTCATCTTGAACCCTAGAATATTTTTTAGTTTGTTGTATAATTCTCACATTTGACCCTCACTTTGGTCCTTCAACAAGGTCTTTCTTTAGACTCCTTCTAAGCCAAGAAGTTATTAAATATAAACTCAAATGAAAATTTAAACATGAAACTTGATAATCATTCCATCTAATTCTCTTTGCATCTACACCGTGCCTTGAGGCAACACTAGTTTCACATCTAACAGTGGGGAAGTAAATTTATTTAATTATACCTTAAAGCTATTTTATTTTATTATACAAGGGTAAGAAATTATGTTTTTAATTAATATATTTTAACTTCCCACTCCCTAAAATCTTTAGGAACAAATAAAATGCCTTTGAATTGTTTGAAAAATGTCTAATTCAACATTTTCACCATTTGTCACTTGGCCATTAACCCATCCACTTGACACATAAACCATTTGACAAAAAGAATCAAAGAAAACTATAGTAAATTGAATTATTTGATATAATGCACCATTTCATGCCACTTGGTCTATTAATTCCAAAATATATTTATTACCTCTCTATTATTTTTGTATGCATGACTTCTAATTGGTTATTTTAGCGATGAACCAGTCTATATGGATTCCATCTTCATAACCTACTATATTTTCATGCCCCACATCAATCAACACTACTTCTTTTCCATGGTTTCCATGTGAATTTATATCTTTCACTCAAGATAAAATGCATTATTGCTTAAAATCCCATAAAATGCCACAATATTCCCTTATTCAAACTAACGAATTTTGATCATTTTGTGATCTTCCACTTTTATATCTCTAGAACATATTACAAAAACATGACTATGTGTGATTAGTTGGGACCAAATTATTCCATATTACTCTAACTAACACATAGAAAGATGTAGATTATTTGAAACTATCATGGCCATATCTTTGATACATTTATTTATTGTGTCTTACAAGTTAAAGTAATAATTTTCCCTTCATGATTGCAACACATAAAAATTAGTTTATTACCATGACCATAAAGTTTATGATATTCAAGCTATAAAGTAGTCTAGGTTATATTTTATTCCAAGGGAGGCTATGTTAACACAACAAGAATAATATTTGGCATAGTTTCATTTCATCTAAACAAGACTAGGTTCTTGTAGTGATCGATTCTTTGATAATACTTGGATGATCTTGAGAATACCAATTTGACCAAGATGGAATTTGTTTATCATCAAAATATTTAGATGACAATATGCATTCCCAAAAATATATCCCAATACATGAACACCCTACCTCAATGCAATCCAAACATGTTTATTTTCATCATCTTTAATTTGAAATAAAAAAATTATGACATATTTTCTCCATTTTTGTCTCTCTCTTGAGTTTTTAAATATAAAATTTTGTTGCCAAGAACACAACCAATAAAACACCTTGTGGGCTCAAGAAACCAACATAGGGAGAAGGATAAATACTACAATAAGTAAATTGGGTTTTATTGAAAACACACACACAAATAATGAAAAAATGGAAGGAAAAACAACACAAGCCAAAATTATGTAGAAAGGGAAATTATTTACAAAGGAACATAGAATGCTACCACACTAAAAAAAAACCATTTACCGATTGGGCAAAGTATGATCCATGAATCACCTCTTTTACAAATAAAAGAGTAAGGATAGCACTTTGTCTTTAATTAAATGAATGGGGAAGACATGAGACGTGGGGGAGAGAATAAACATGAATTCATACAATTGGTCATGCATAACCAAAAAGTAAATATTACTTATATTTTACTCATGAATAAATGGATTTACTTTAACTTTAAATATAAAAACTGAACAACATGGGACATACTTCCAACATATTTACCTCTTATCCCACATGCACCTCCAAATTGTGAACTTGGGGTTTAAACCTCTTGGTACTCCAAACAGCCAAAAATTTCTTGTAAATTACTTATTATTTCCTCATCAAAACTTGTTACATGATCATGTTTAACATTAAATCATGTTTTCTCTTCATTTTTATGAAGCCCACTACCTTCATGACTCACCTATTGCTCTTGAAAGGAGGCTAAATTTTCATTTTCCATGCATTTTTCTACTTGAGCTAAAATTTATATTAATAAATTTTATTTTCTTTTAACTTTTACATATCCATAGTTTTTTTTCAAAAACTAAACTCTTATTTTGTCATCAATAATCTTTTAGATAAGATCTTCTTTGAAATATGGTATGAAGAGGCATACATTTTTTATTGTATCATCATTTTCATAAACCCAATCATCCCCTAATTTGGGCTCTTTTAAAACACTTATCTCTTTTATGTTATTTTACCCTTTTTCCACCCAATGTTTCCCAAGTGTGCATGATCTTTTTTTAGCTGAAACCTCTTCATTCTTGTAATAAAAAATGGACCATGGACAACACTAAAAAAAATTGGAAAATTAAAAGTGTGGGTTGAATTCCATCATTTCCAAGCCTATTTTCAATGGAGTTACCAATCTTCTCTTTTAAGGGGAAGATTTACTTCAAAATTTAAGAATCAAAAGGCACCTTTTAGATCCATGACAGAGTCACCAAAAATTTTTGGTGTAAAATTTGGTCACCTTGAATTTGTGACTCACCCAACTAGAAGTGAAGAAAACTAACCAACAATTGTAGATATCACCATAGAGAATGGTGATTCTCCTCTATAATTAAGATGGGTAATTCCCTCATAGGATATGAATAATATGGGGGGATTTTGTACACTTTTTACTTGAAAACATGAAATTAAATAAAACATAATTAAAAATAGAAAAGAAGGATAAACCCAAAATAGGATAAACATAGATAACCAACAAGATAACTTAAGAATAAATAATAGAAACAAAAATCCTTAATCTCACATAAGATTGAACATAGAAACAATAGAGGTTTTAGGAATAAAAGTCATGCATGGAAGAAAAAATTATCCTCATAAGCCTAATTACACACAATTGGTATAAGGTTTTAATGAGATCAAACATGCAAAAACTCAGACATCAAGAAAGATTATACATGGGTTTTCGACACAAAGTTTTGGAAATACCACATGTTGCATATAATAAAATTAATGTATAATTTTAATGGAGTCTTCATATACAAATATAAATTTAAAATTTATAAATAAAGGATATTAAAATATATAGATGCCCCAAAAGAGTCTCATTTGTTTGATTGTAAATCATTTCTCTAATCTACAAATAACATGGTTCCACACAAAGTTACAACTCTCTCTATGAGCTTGCAAAAAAGAAAAACCTCTAAAAAATCCATATTTTTTCCTTTTATATAATATTTTCTTCACTTTGAAGATGAAAAGACATTCCCTTTCCTATCTTTTTAATTTTCCATTTTATTTAGGCAAATTTACAATATTCAATTTGCATGTACACACATACTAATTCTAAAAGAATTAATCAATCAAATGACTATAAATATGAGTATAGTCATTTAATGACTTTAATTAATGTCAATTAATATTAAACTAATCAATAATGTAATTAAGTCAATAAATTTACCATTGATCTCACTATATCAAATCTATAACTTAATTAATGTGGACTAATATAAAAAAGGGTGTCTTGTCTGTTGGGCTATAAAGTCCCATAAAATATCACCAAAAAAAGGAAATAGGAAAAAATTGATGGTAAATGAAGAAAATAGTGTAGTGAAATTTAGATGGCCAAATTTAACTATAATAATAAGAAAATTCTAAATAAATCCATACAAATAATAACAAAGACTTAATGACCCTTTGCTCATAGAGTGTTGGGAATTTTGTGGTACTAATTTAACTATTTAGGGTTTATGGAGTTTAATCCCTAGGTTGTTAAAGGTTTTGAGTATAGTAAATTAGGGTAGAAATATGTAAGAAATACAACCACTAATTTGTAATAGAATTGAACTAGTTCAAAATTTGTAATAGAATTAAACTAGTTTGACCTTTCTAAAAATATCAATAAATGATGTAAACAAGTACTTACTTGGAAATTGACTAAGGCATAAGATCTAAAGGTTAAATCCCAAGACATGATTTGATTTGATTATTATAGATAAGATCCAAGTGTCAAAACCCTTCCTAGAGAATAGCGCCCTAACTAGACAGTAGCACCACTAGTGTCCTCTTTTTGGTGCTAGTGTCCTTTGTGTAGAACTATTTTTAGCTTCTAGGTGCACCTATGTCTGAGTCTACTAAGCTTATTCCTATGCACATGAGTTATGATTCCCTATTGATGACCTATTTTTATTAATTTTACATGTAAACCACAAACTTTTATGTTGTTAGGGTATCCAATTGGCACAAGTAGTAAAGTGTGATGTGATTGGGGTAGGATAAACATCTTCAACACCCCATTGTGATGAGAGTTATCTACATACCAATACTCCAAAGATGGATGAAGTCTGATGTAGTTTTCCCCACCTAATTGATAGTATAAGTGCAAATGAAACTAGTATGAATGTTGGATTGAGTAATTTGAGTGTGTGAGATTGGAAATCTAAATAATCTATATAAGTAAGGTAGTATATGGATTGATAACCTTGATTATGCATAACTTATTCTAAGTTAATTTGTCTTATTGCATCTCATTTCCATCTAGTAAATAATGGTCTAAACATCATATATATACTATTATAGTGCTTGTGTTGGTCTTAAAATAGTTCTAGGCCAACCCTAGGTGGTTTTTTATTTTAAAATATATCTGTTGGTGGCTAAAGGCAAGAAAATGACAATAGTGCCTAAACTAAGACACTAGTGCCATTGGTGCTACTATCCAAATTTTGGTGCTAGTGTCTATGTGGTAGAAACTAAGGAAATAATGGCTAGGATGCTAAATTGAGGGTATGGGACTAATTTAGGGATGTTTAGGGATATGAGTGGCCCTCACAAAGGCTATATGATTGTCTAAATAAGGCCAAAGATAGGTATAGGGCTAAGCTAGGGATAGGTAGTCTCAAGTAACACTCTTATCACTAAACTATATTTTTTAGATGATTACATTTGTGCCCCCCTCTTTTATTCTATAAATGCAAAAAAATGAAATAACTAGGATAAAGGAAAAAGAAGCTTACCTAGACTTGCTTAAGAGGTGAAGCCAATGAATTTGGGTTTAAGTGTGTGAATAATGATTTATTATGTGTCTTGTAAATGAAATATGCATATATCATTACTTAATATATATCAAAATAAAAATAAAAATTTGAGTAAAGAGATAAGATAGGAAAGGAAAGAGTACACCTCATTAGGTATGCAAATGAATGCATAAACCTAGTGACATCTTATGTGTGCCCATGTAGATATTGATCAATCAGTGAATAACTCAAACTAAGATGATGAATTGATCAATACCTATGTGGGTAGATCAAAAAATTAATCTATTTTTGACTCCATCATTGCCTACTCCTGCTTGGTGGATCATGACCTATGAATAGCTTAGATTAGATTGATGGTGTGTCCAATCCTCTCATGTAGGTGGTATAGGAACTCAAGTAGACCATGAATCCATATTTCCCTCCCATGTGTATTAAATGTATCCAAAACTAAAAATATGTGATGTAACTAAAACTATATAAGATGGCTCTAGGCTACTCAAAAACTATGAAATATTAAAGGGCTTTAGGCCACTCATGAATGTTAGGTGGCTCTAGGACACTAGAGAATGCTAACCATTGTAGATGAAGTAAGGCATCACTCTAGTATATAACTTGGAACATGGTGTTTAGTGTGTGTAATTTATATAATTACATGGAGTATGTCATTCCATTTGATCAATTGGTACATAAGTTAACATATAAAAATGATGTGCCATGCACATGCCCCCAAATCTGATATCTAAGTATATGGATTTTAGATTGAGTTTTAATAATCTATATCTGAGTATTTGAATATGAAATTGGAATGGTCAAGCCATACATGATGCCCTAATCTAAGTAAACTAGTATGAATCTATGATAAACTAAAAAAAATTGGTAATCTATAATTGAAATTGTGCAAATCTAGACTCTACTTTTTATACCTTTTTTCCTAATCTAGAATTTATTAAAATTGAGGCTAGTAAATAATATCACCATATATTGGATAGTATCACTAGTGGTACTAGTGTCCAATGTTGGGTGTTAGTTTCCAATTGTATTCATTTCTATGCAATTGAAACTAGTCTCTATATGACCATTTCCCACTATGTTTTCTTGAAACTGATTTCTATATTATATGCTTATGTGCTAAAAACTATACATTGAGTGCATTTAGATAGAATTATATAAATGATAAACCTATATGAATACCCCCTCTTTTGATGAGAGTTATTGAACCTCTGCAAGAACTAGACTCAAAATAAAAAGATCTACAAGATGTGTGTTAGCTATAGTATATATGATATTTGTGTAATAAAATAATCCAATGTGCATACATAACATCAAAATTTAAGATATTATGATCATAAGCTTGTAATATAGGATTTATGTTAGATATAACATTAATAAGGCTGTTAAGATAGATATACCAATGTAATCATGTGTATGGACAATAAATATGAGTAATAAAATGAGTAACTACCTAAAGAGTGGGACATGATGTCCATCAAGGTACCCAAGTAGGGATGGGATATGCATGAGGTCCCTCATGGAATATAAAATTATAGTGTGCAACAAGAAAGAGATAAGTGTCATGGCCATCATGCATACATGGAAATATATATACAGAACACATAAGGCATGTAAGGTAGGCCAGGTAGGCCAAGAGGCCATAATACAAGGGACATGGGCACATGTCACTAAATCTAATAAAACAAATACATACAAGGACATGTTCAAATTCCCACATATGCATAGATTAAGAAAGTTGGATTAGAACCACAAGGAAGGACATGTTCAAATATCTATATACACAATCAATAAGGCACCCACAAAGACATGGGCACATGTCCAAAGTATACATACAATGAAATAAAGTGGCCTAGAGTCATAAAGCAATGGAATATGTAAATACCTTTGAATAGATACAGAATCATAGAGACACAATAAAGTATAAATTAATAAATATAGAAATGAAAGTATGCATGAACATGTAGTATAAATATATATAAGAGTAAATATGTACATAAGCTAATTCTAGAGTAGTAATAGTTGTTAATGAATCTAAGTATTGTTGATCAAATTATATTTATTCATTTGCCTCAAAATATCACTTGAACTTCTAATTGATATTTTCATACTCTTTGAATCACTAGTTGTAGATGCACTTTTTTATGATTTCTTGTTTTGATATGTAACATTGCTTTCCATAAATTGACTAGGTAAAGATGCATATACATGATTAACACTCGTGTGATTGAGAGGCTTTTATCTTGTAATCTAATTTTCTAATGTTTTAATATTTTCATGTAATAGATGATTTTGATTTTTTAATTATATAATTATCTTGCTTATACTGATAATTTGATCACATAGAGTCTCACAGGTGAAAACCCTAGTTGCTTCTGATTGAACATGGAGGCACACACCCTATAGATAAGATATGGGAAGGGAAGGGTTTAAAGAATGGATAGGCTAAGTACAGACATTTTTAATAGTAGTATAGGATGCCTCACCTCATGGAGGAGTGATAGAATGGACCTATTTAGCGGCAAATTAGTTATCACCCTTTTGGAGATGAGAAGGAGAAAAAGAATCTTCTTTATCCATGAAATTTGGCAATGCAACTTAGAATAGGAATATTAGGGTAGAATATATCAGGCCTAAAAACCATAATATAGCCACTAAAAATAGAAAACAAGAGGATAAAAACTCTAATAACATCTAGGGCTAGGGTTT
The DNA here is from genome assembly GCA_037957365.1 of Torreya grandis. Taxonomy (NCBI): domain Eukaryota; kingdom Viridiplantae; phylum Streptophyta; class Pinopsida; order Cupressales; family Taxaceae; genus Torreya; species Torreya grandis. The sequence continues at coordinate 1,251,567 of JARHVA010004059.1, forward strand.
GGGTAGTATTCAAAGTAATTTAAATTCACCAAATGATTTAAATTTTGGGATTTATGGGGTTTAAGCCCTAGGTTGTTAAAGGGTACAAATATATTGAATTAGAGTAGAAATATGCAATAAATACAACCACTAATTTTTAAGAAAATTGACCTAGTTTGAACTTTATAAAAATAGTAATAAATGATATAAACAAGTACTTATCTATAAATTAACTGAGATGGAAGATATGGAGGCTCCAAAATAGGACATGAATTGATCTGAGTGTCACAAACAAGATCCAGATGTCAAAACCCTTTCTGGATAATAGTGCCCTAGCTAGATAGTAGTGTCAATGGTTCTAGTGTCCTCTATGTAGAATTATTTTGAAATTTTTGGTGCACTTGTGTCTAAGTATTATAATCATATTCTTTCATGCAAAAGTTTTGATTCCCTATCGGTGTCCTATTTTAACTAATTTTACATGTAAACCATAGACTTCTATGTTGTTAGCCCATTTAATTAGCATAAGTATCAAAGTGTGTTTTTAGTGGGATAAGTTAAACATATTTAACATCCCAATATGGTGAGAGTTTCCTACATACCAATACCCTGAGGGATCAATCCCAATGTATTTCTCCCCACCTACGTGTTAGTGCAAGTGCAAGTGAAGCTAACATGAATGTTGACTTGAGTGTTTTAAGTATGCTTGAGATTAAAAACATAAATAATATGAGATTATAAATGTTGTATATGGATATATGTATAAGAAGGTAAAAATAGGGATTGATAACTTTAATTATGCATAACTTGTTTTGAGTTAATTTGTGTTATTGCATCTCATTTCCATCTAGTGAATAATGGGCTAAAAGTCATGTATATATATTTTTATAGTGTCTATGTGGGTCTAAAAAGATTTCTAAGCTGACCTTAGGTGGATTTTAATTTGAAAATATATCCATTAATGGCCAAAGGTTGTAAAAAGATAACATATCCCAAACTGGGACCCTAACACCCATTAGTGCTACTGTCTAAATTATGGTGCTAGTGTCCAAGTGGTAGAACCTAAGGCACTAGGGACCAAGATGCTAAAGTGAGGGTTTGGGACTAATTTATGGATGTTTAGGGATACATGTGGCCTACATGAAGGATGGATGAGTGTGTAATAGGTCCTAAGATAGGTCTATGGCTAAGCTAGGGATGGGTGGTCTCAAGTAAACCTATTAGCAATCAAGTGTCATATTTAGATGATTATAGGGACAATCCCACAAAAATACAAGAAGTTAGTTTAAGGAAAAATAAATATTATTAAAAATCATGTCATAAAAACACAGTTATCTCACCTAGTATATAATATGTTGTTATAAGAATAAAAGGTTCAAAATTTTGTTATCCACATGTGAGGCACTTCCTAGACATGACCCATATAGAATTTTATAATAATTTTATTGAAAACATTAATGGAAAATTGGTAATCATCCAAATGTCATTTGATATGTGGAATCCTTTCTACATTAAAATTAACCAAACATGTAGCATATGTTTTTTACTGATCCATGTTGAATTTTTTATATGCATTTTGATGTTTTTGTCATACACATAGTACTCTACATGCTGGTGGCTTATCATCATGGCCAGTAGTTTATCATTTTCCTTTCTTTTTATGCTGGGTAGTTTATCATCATTTTAGTTATAAGCATAAAGGACCTTTTCATTCTTTGAGAAGGTGTTAATGTGCTTATAGCTTGCAATGCCTTCCCAAATAGGGCAAAATTATAGACACCTACAACTGGTCATCAATGTCCTCCAATTAGGCTTTTGGCTAATTTCCACTCAAAATGCACAATTTGGCCTAAAAATACTAAAACACACTAAATGATGTAAAAATGACATATTTAAGTGTTAAATTTTGGCCAAGGTATTCCTAAATAGCGTAATGCAATTTATGGGCCAGCAAACTTTGATCAGTTTATTTCCTATCAAATATTCTACATAAGATGTATGCCTTTGTTATTTATTTTTGGTAACTTCCTAAATGTGAATATGGTTCTAATACATTTGACAATGCCTTTCAATTCTAATCCAATCAAATTTTGGACCAATAACAAGGCATTCTGATCAATCTAAGTAATTTGTGCCAAAGTGCTTAATCATGCTTAAGAGGTAATTAACCCAAATCAATGCCTAATCAAAATTCCATTGAAAATTATTGAAAACTTATTTTTATAAATGAATATTGAATATCTAATGTTAAGGTGTGGAGCCTAAAAGCTTCACCAAGGAGCGCATTTGATAGTTTGCAAGTTTACACAATCACCAGCGTCGATCAAGAGCGACCGACGTTGGTCAGGTGCAGTTCAAGAGATGCCGGCATCGGCAGGGATCAACCGACATCGATCACAGGCAAGCAGGCAGGAACTAGCATCAGTTACCTGTGCATCCAGAAAGCTATTTCTGAGGATAGAATCGAGTGTTTGCATGATGAGATTAAGTTATAGTCTTAAGTCCGTGTCTCTATTATTAGTAAGACTATTTTTAGAGCCCTTGTTCAAGAGGCTTAACTGTTGGTTGTAAATGCATGCTCAAGTCTCCTAATTCTATATGTATAATTAGATCTTCTTAGCTTATTGTATGTGAATGTTGAAGAACAGTATAGAATTGTATAGGTGAATCAATCCAGGTTGTTGGAGTTGATTGTACTTGAGAGAGAGCGCTCTTGAGGGAAAGAGATCTAGAGAGAGATCTATGCATCTGAGAGAGGTGTGGAAGAAAGAAGTTTCCTCAATTGTATTCCTTCTGTAAAGAGTTTAATACAAGTTTTCAAGGTGGTTTCTTGTATCTCTTGTTCTTTGCTATTTATCATTCTAGTTACTTATCTATCTGATTTAATTTCACAGTTTATTGCTTTCATAAGTGTAATCAAATTGTTGGTTGATCCCCAACAAGTGGTATCAGAGCCTTGGTTGTAGGTTTAGAGCTTGATATCCAAAAGTGGTATCAAAGCTCAGGTTCACTAATAGGTGGTTCAGATCTATGTAGTGTGTATTTATTATAGGTTACTCACAGGGGTTTCTACAAGGATTTGTGTTTGAGTGGGAGAAGCAATGGCAGAAGAAAGTAAACTGAGAATGGAGAAGTTCAATGGAAAAAATTATCAACATTGGAGAATGCAGATAGAGGATTATCTGTATCAGAAATATCTATACTTACCGTTAGGTGGGATTGTAAAGAAGCCCACAGACATGGATGATGAAGAATGGGAAGTTCTTGATAGAAAGGCTCTGGGGTCTATAAGACTGAGTCTAGCATCTACTGTGATATCTAATTTATCACAGGCAAAAACAATGATAGAGTTGATGACTACTTTAGCAAATTTGTATGAAAAACCCTCAGCTTCTAATAAGGTATATCTTATGAAGCAACTATTTAATTTGCATATGCAGGAAGGTGGATCTGTATCTAATCACCTGAATGATTTCCATGGAATTGTAAATCAATTAAGTTTAGTCAATATTGTGTTTGATGATGAAATAAAAGCTCTTTTAATATTATGTTCTTTGCCTGAAAGCTGGCATAGCTTAGTAATGGCAGTTAGTAATACTGCATCTGCTTCAAATATTTTAAAAGTAGAGGATGTTGTTAGTGTTATCTTGAATGAAGAGGTTTGCAGGAAAAGCACAAAGGAAACATCAAGAAATGCTTTAAGTTTTGAGAGCAGGGGAAGGCAAAAAGAGAAGAGTAAGAAAGGGAGATCAAGATCTAAGTCTAAGGTGAGAGGTAGATCCAAATCCAGAAATGGCAAGAAGCCACAATGCTGAATTTGTGGAAAGATGGGGCACATAAGTAGAGATTGCTGGTCAAAGCCTAAGGAAGACAATCAGCATGAAGGAAAAGAAGAAGCAAAGGTTACAGGTATTACATAAGATGCTTTAATATTCTCTTTGCATAATAATATAGAATCTTGGGTTTTAGATTTTGGTGCATCTTTTCATGCTACCCCTAATAGAGAATATTTTAGTGACTATATCCATGGAGATTTTGGAATAGCGTACCTAGGAGATGATGAGCCTTGTAAAATTATTGGCAAAGGTAAAGTGCAGCTGAAAATGTAGAATGGCAACACATGAGTGTTGAGAGATGTTATGCATGTTCCTAGCTTGAAGAGGAATTTGATTTCTATAGGAAAGTTAGGGGATGAGGGTTGTATAGTAACTCTCATAGCTGAATCTAAAGGTAAGCTTTGAGATTTGAAAAGCATAGATCTGGATTTTTGTGAGCACTGTGTTTTTGGAAAATAGAAGAGAGTTAGTTTTCTCAAGACTGGGTCAACAAAGAAGAAGCATAAGTTACAGCTTGTTCACACAGACGTGTGGGGACCGGCTCAAGTAGCTTCTATTAGAGGATCACAGTACTATGTTTCGTTCATAGATGATGCTATAAGAAAGGTATGGATCTATTGTATTAAGAAGAAATCTGATGTATTTGAGACTTTTAAGATTTGGAAAGTTATGGTTGAGAATGAAACAGGTAGAAGATTGAAGTGCCTGAGATCTGACAATGGTGGTGAGTTCTGTAGCTATAAGTTCAACTGGTACTGTTATATGCATGGAATCCATAGGCAAAGGATGGTTCCAAGGACACCTCAGCAGAATGGAATTGCTGAAAGGATGAACAGAATAATCATGGAGTGTGTAAGATGCATGAGATTGCATGCTAGTTTGCCCTTAGAGTTTTGGGTAGAAGCTGTTGACACTGCAGTGTACCTGATTAACAGAGGACCCTCTACAGCTCTAGATGGTGGAATTCTAGAAGAGGCATGGATAGGTAAAAAGGTAGATCTCTCATTTCTCAAAGTTTTTGGTTGTGAAGCCTTTGTGCACGTTCATAAGGAAAATAGAAAGAAGCTGGATGCTAAGTCTATGAGGTGCACATTTATTGGCTATGGCTCAAATGATTTTGGTTTTAGATTTTGGAATTTAGGAATTAACAATATAATTAGGAGCTGTGATGTTATTTTCAATGAAAAAGTGATGTATAGTGATCAGTTGAAGAAGTTGAATCAATCTGGGCAGAGCAATGGAGAATTGGATGAGGTGATGATCCAAAATGAGCTCGCAGGAAAAAGAAATAATCAGTTGTAGGAAAACACAGAGACTAACGTCGATAGGGTAAGAATCGACATCGGCAGGACAAAAACTGATGTCGATCATACAGAGACTGACATCGGTAGATCAGGCATCGACGTTGGTCAAGCAGAACCGACATCGGCCAATAACAAGCCTAGAAGTGACTGAGGTCGGTCACTGTCAGAGAATTTGGGTAGACAGCGTGTTGTGGATGAGTCTCAGATGCCTATCAGGAGGTCAGAAAGGGTAAGTAAGCCTCCAATTCAATATTCCCCTTCATTATTTTATTTATTTCTAACTGATGGTGGAGAACTAGAGAGTTTTAAAGAAGTAATACAGGTGGAGTCCAAGAGTCAGTGGGAGCGTGGCATGGTTAAGGAGATGGAGTCCTTAAGAGAGAACCAAACATGGGATTTGGTTGAGTTGCCAGCTGGTAAGAGGACACTAAAGAACATATGGACCTACAGGTTGAAAGAAGGTGAGAATAGACATATGAGATATCAGGCTAGGTTGGTAGTGAAAGGATTTTCATAAAAGCCAGGTATTGATTTTGGTGAGATTTTTTCTCTTGTTGTTAAAATAACTTCTATACAGACTGTATTGTCTTTGGTTGCTATTGAGGATTTGCATCTTGAGTAGCTAGATGTTAAGATAGAATTTCTTCATGGAGATTTGGATGAGGAAATATATATGGAACAGCCGGAAGGATTTGAGGTCAAAGGTAAGGAGAAGTTAGTGTGCAGATTGAAGAAAAGCTTGCATGGCCTCAAGCAAGCTCCTAGACAGTGGTATTTGAAATTTGATAGGTTTATGACTGAGCATGGCTATAGTAGGTGTCAATCTAACTATTTTGTGTATTTTAAGAGATTGGATAATGGTAGATATATTATTCTATTGTTGTATGTAGATGATATGTTGGTTGCAGGATCACACATGTAGGATATCTCTAAGCTTAAGGTGAAATTAGCTCAAACGTTTGCCATGAAGGATTTGGGAGCAGTAAAGAAAATTCTTGGCATGAGCATTAAGAGAGACAAGAAAAATCACAGGTTGATATTATCTTAAGAGGATTATGTGAACAAGGTGTTGAAACGGTTCAATATGCAGGATGCAAAACCGGTAAGCACACCTTTGGCTGGACATTTTTAATTGAGTAAAGAACAATGTCCTAATTCACATGATGAGTTAGAGTACATGAGTAGAGTTCCATATTCTTCTGTAGTAGGGAGTTTAATGTATGCAATGGTGTGTACTAGACCGGATATTGCCCAAGCAGTGGGAGTTGTAAGTAAGTATATGGCCAATCCAAGAAAGGAACACTGGAAAGTAGTTCAGTGGATCCTTAGATATCTGAGAGGAACCAACAGTAGGCATTTATGCTATGGAGGTTTAGATACTTCTCTACATGGTTATGTAGATTCAGATATGGCAAGTGATTTGAATAGCAGGAGGAGCACCATAGGTTATGTTTTCACTATAGGTGCAACGGTGGTTAGTTGGATATCAAAGTTGTAAAAGGTTGTTGCCTTGTCAACTACAGAAGCAGAGTATATTGCAGTCACAGAGGCTAGCAAAGAGATGATATGGATGACATAGTTCATGGAAGAGCTTGGAAAGGAGCAAGAGAGTTGTAGATTATGCAGTGATAGTCAAAGTGCAATTCATTTGGCTAAGAATTCAGCCTTTCATTCAAGAACAAAGCATATACAGCTTAGGTACCACTTCATAAGACAGGTATTGGAGAATGGTGAGTTGAAGCTGGAGAAGATCCATATAGATAAGAATCCTATGGATATGTTAACTAAGCCGGTTACAAAGGAGAAGTTGAATCTTCATTCAACTTCTGTTGGTCTTCATGATTGAGTTGAAGATGGAGGAGCTAGAAGATGTTGTTGTACAGGTACTGGTGCAGCTGTTTATCTCCAAGTGGGAGATTGTAAAGGTGTGGAGCCTAAAAGCTTCACCAAGGAATGCATTTGATAGTTTTCAGGTTTACATAGTCACCGGCATCAGCCAAGAGCGACCGACGTCGGTCAGGTGTAGTTCAAGAGATGCCGGTGTCGGCAGGGATCGGCCGACATCGGTCACAGGCAAGTAGGCAGGAACCGGCGTTAGTTACCTGTGCATCCAGAAAGCTATTTTTGAGGATAGATTCGAGCGTTTTCATGATGAGATTAAGTTGTAGTCTTAATTCTGCGTCTCTATTATTAGTAAGACTATTTTTAGAGCCCTTGTTCAAGAGGCTTAACTGTTGGTTGTAAATGCATGCTCAAGTCTCCTAATTCTATATGTAGAATTAGATCTTCTTAGCTTATTGTATGTGAATGTTGAAGAATAGTACAAAATTGTATAGGTGGATCAATCCAAGTTGTTGGAGTTGATTGTACTTGAGAGAGAGAGCTCTTGAGGGAAAGAGATTTAGAGAGAGATCTGTGCATCTGAGAGAGATGTGGAAGAAAGAAGTTTCTTCAATTGTATTCCTTCTGTAAAGAGTTTAATACAAGTTTTTAGGGTGGTTTCTTGTATCTCTTGTTCTTTGCTATTTATCATTCTAGTTACTTATCTATCTGATTTAATTCTACGGTTTATTACTTTCATAAGTGTAATCAATTGTTGGTTGATCCCTAACATCTGCATCATCAGGTGACCTCATTTCTTGGGAAGACATCAGTAGGCCATAAATGCCACAAATATTAGGATTCATGCCCTCCATGCATCATCAATGCCTTCCATGATGACCTCCATTCCTCTTAATTACCTCTTATTCCAATGTCATGATGAGGATAATTACAAACTTAATTCCAAAAATTGAATTAATCCTCAACTACAGATCTCAATCTTGAGATGGATGGTTAAGGATGATTATGATCAAATCCAAAAATCTATAAATAGAGAGGCCATGAACATCATTTCTAACCTATTTGGTGCAAAGTTATTATGCTCAAATATTTGATTATGCAAAGTTATAAGGACAAATTGATTCCAAGCCATTAGCCAAAAGTGCCAAGGATAGATAGAGATAGCCAAGCTTCTATTGACAAGGACTTCATGAACACAAGCCGAGCAAACCGCCACTACAAAGGCATTTGGAGCATCCAAGGAAGGTGAATTAATTATTATGTTTTAATTCCTTAATTTTTAGTTATGTTTGTCATTTAATTTTGTTAACTAAGTTCTCCCTAGTGTCTAGGCCTAGAGATGTTATGTTATTAGTGTGTTTAGTTCATTTTGTTTTCATTTTAGAACTAACACTATATTAACCATCTTCTCTTGAGTCAAATCCCTAGATCACATAATGGCATGGCTGATGGGACCAGATGCATCTCACACCTGAAGGAGATCATTTTTCAACTCTAAAATATTTATTTGAGCCTTTAAAACTCTTTCAAATTGATTTTCTAACTTTATTTTACCATTTTTGTTTGCCATAGTTTTACATAGTAACTGACATTGGAAAGTAATATCAACATTGGTTACCTAATTAACTAACATTGGTTATCAAAACTAACATCGATTATATCTCACTTAGCCAAAGTAACTGACATCAGTGGTAATAACCAACATCAGTCAGTATGTTTTTCCAAAAAACATAGACCTAAGAGCTGCTTTTTCAAAGTTCATTATTTTAAGATAAAAATAACTTCAAAGTTAAAGGACATGCTAATAATTTTTCTACAAGACCAAGCTTGACATTTGATAAAAATATGTTTCAATCACTTTTTGCATGATTAAAAATCAATTAAGAACCTTGTTTTAGTGTTTAACAAAGGACTTGGATGTTTTGGTGAATGTTTTCAAAGTTTGAAACTAAGACCAAGGGGTAAAATAAACACCACCAAATATTTCATTTTGGGTTTAAAATTAAACACACTTGTAAATTTTTTTTTGTAATAGTTGTTTAATCAAATCTTTGTTTGGCAAAAAGAGGAATGTTGCATGTATGATCTTTTATTTGTCCCCTATATGTAACCCTTGGAATCAAAAGTTTCATTATTATTATAAGTAGCCTAGTTAAAGGCTTATAAATAATCTTTTGATCTAGAAATTTGACTCAAGAGAGGATGGTTAGTATGGTGTTAGTTCCAAAATGAAAACAAAGTGAAATAAACACACTAATCACATAACATCTCTAGGCCTAAACACTAGAGAGAGCTTAGTTAACAAAATAAAATGAAAAACACAAATAAAAATCAAGAAATCAAATACAAGAGTTCCTTCATCTTCCTTGGATGCTCCAAATTCCTTTGTAGTAGTGGCTTGCTTGGCTTGAGCTCATGAATTCCTTGGCAATAGAAGCTTCACTACCTCCATCTCTCCTTATCACCTTTGGCTTATGGCTTAGCTTGGCTTGGAATCAATTTGGCTTTGCATTATCAAGTCCTTTGAATATATTTGAGCATAATAACTTTGCACCAAAATAGCTTTAAAATGATGTTGTGAGGCTTCCTACTTATAGATTTTTGGATTTGATCAGAATCAACCTCAACCATCCATCTTAAGATTGAGGTGTGTGGTTAAGGATTAATTAAATTTTTAGAATTAAGTTTGTAATTATCCTTATCATGGAATTGGAAGAAAGAAAAATTAAGAGTCATGGAGGTCATCATGGAAGGCATTGATGAGGCATGGTTGGCATGAATCCTGATATTTGTGGCATTTATGGCTTAGGGATGTCTTCCCAAGAAATTAGGTCACTTGATGATGTAGATATTCCATATTCATTTCCAAAAATAAGTTTTCAAAAAGTTCCTATGGAATTTTTTATTAGGCCTTGATTTAGGTTAATTAACTCTTAAGCATGATTAAGCACATTGTGCACAAATTACCTAAATTGATCATAATGCCTTGTTATTGGTACTAAATTTGACTAGATTGGAATTGGAAGTCCATGTTAGATGTGTATTTATATTTAGGATGTTGCCAAAAAATAATAAAGACACATGTCTTGTGAAAAGTATTTGATAGGAAAGAGCAATTCAGGGTACCCAGGTGCAAAATTAGCATTTTGACTTGAAATGAATTGATCAAAGTTAGCTAGCCCATAAATTACATTACCCCATTTAGGGATACCCTAGCCAAAATTGGCACTTGAATATGTTAGTTTCACATCATTCTATGTGTTTTAGTTTTTTTAGGCCAAATTGTGCATTTTGGGTGGAAATTTAAAACCCTGATTAGAGGTTATCAACAGCCAATTTTAGGTGTCTACAATTTGCCCCTATTTGAGAAGGTGTTGTAATCTATAGGAAAATCAATGTCTTCTCAAATAATGAGAGATGGTATATATGCTAAGAAAAAGATGATGGTTGAAGAACAAGGCTCCACATGGTTTTGGGAAGCCTAGGATGATGCCCCCTCGAGGGAGTGGCCATTACATTTGTTGATGGATGGTCCCTTAAAAAGAAATAAGAAGAAAGGTGGAAATAACCCATGGTTGAGATTAATCCAAATGAGAAACTACTTGCATACATTGATGTAAAAAGATTACTGATTTGCCTAAAGATGGTTATAATTAGGAATAAAATTAAAAATAATGATTTGCCTATAGGTAGTTATAATCATTAAGAAGACCTAGATTGGTGAAAGATGATTGTGCCCTAGTTAGGGATGATTAAAAATCATAACTCAAGGATATAACCTTGAATAAAAATTAAAGATGAGTGGGTGCAAAGTGATGAAAGAGATGAAGAGAAGAATAAGATTGATCAGTATGAATGATTTAGTTGTACCTACTAATGAGGAGATACTCATCCTGATTAACAATGACACAACTAGAATGGCCAATGGGTTAATTTGATCAAGGGTGGGATGGAAGGATTTGCAAAGGTGCCAACGATAAAATTTTGTGGATCCATTGATTATAGACCTTCTTGAAGCTAATTTTTACTATATCAAGTGATGGTAGGCTTCATGATAGAACACCATCAAGACTTGGCTAAAATATGCATAAGGACTAACTCTCATAATCCAATACTCAATAGAAAATAATGCACTAATGATATAAAATATGATGATAATGTTGACATATGAATATGGATGTACTGAAGAATAATGTGCTTGAGGAATCATCCAATGAACACATATAGACTAAGTCAAGGAAATAGTGTTGAAATCAAACAAACAGTCAAGTGAATAAGCAAACAAATAAACAACCCAAAATAAACAAACACATAAAAAGCCTAAAAATAATAGTAAAAGAAAGCATCTAATAATGGCAATGCTCCAGTAAGGTATATTGAGGATAATTGACTAGGCTTAGATAAGATAGATGTTTTTGGATTTTTTAGGAATCTTAACTTATTAGAAAATGAAAAGATACCTACTCATAAAATGATGAGAACATTTGGTCTAGGTTGCTCATAAAATGGTGAGAGTGTTTGGCTTAGGTTTCTCATAAAATGGTGAGAGAGTATGGAAAGGGGGAATGAGGTGACCTCAACATGAATTGATCATGACACACATAGTCCCAAAATGACCCCAAGTCATAGTAATTCCATCCACACAAAAGGTGGGAAAAAACTAACTAGGTCCCAACAAGTTCTCAAATCTGACAAATGGCCAGTCAAATAAAAATAGTAATGGCAAGGTGATGTGACAATGCATGATAAATAAGTGTTGCCCTTATTTTACCCATAGTAAATTATAAATAAGATACAATGGCATAGTTCAATGATACTAATTTGGCCTTAGGCACTTATAATTAGTAGCAAGACTAGTGAGACATTGATTTGCCCATAGGCAATTATAATCAAGCTCACAGAAATAAATCAATATAGGATGAAAGATATCTTGCCAAATAAACTATCACACAACTTTCATAGACTATTATTAGAAACATGGATTTGATTGATTGTTGAAACTTTATCAAAGTCCTCTCACAAAAGGTGTAGGAAGAATCAAATGAACTCAAATCAAACTAAGATTGGGTAGGACAACTAAAAATAGGATTTGGTTTAAGTAGGAATGGAATGATAAGATGATATTTTATTTCTATGGATAATGATGGCTTTTGATAGATTAGATAAAATGGTAAGAGGATTGGACCCAAGTGGTGGGGTAAATCATTAGGATATTTGACAATGGAAAATGGATATATAACAATGACAATGATAGTGTGAAATGGTATGGTACATTTTTTAGCCTAGGTGTGGTTTTTGATTCTATTGTTCTTGTTGATGGGGAGATGCATGTCCTAATCAACAAATGATAAAAATATAATACTCAATCATGTTAATTGTTAGCCCACACTTCATCTGAATAATTAATCTATCAAGAATGACCTACATATTTGGATGTTGAGAATGTTGTTATGATCTTCATTGGTCATTGATTATGATTCCTTCAAATGTTGAGACTAGGTATCCTTGTATCCTCTGTAAAGGAAAGTGTGGTTGTGGATGGTAAATAATTACAAATAATGGATGGTAGGTTTGATTGTGAAATTTAATGATAGATGATAATAGAATGTGGAATGGTTGGAAAATAAATGAAGATTAAGACGTTCAGTCACACATAATGTTGATAATGTTGGATTCAACATAAATTTAGTTATGGTGGGGCTAAAGACTTGTTCTTTCAATAGGACAACCAAATTTTTAATCCTAATTACTATCTTGGTTGCTATCTTGGTTGGAATTTATATGGAATTTGACTCAAGAGAGGATGGTTAGTATGGTGTTAGTTCCAAAATGAAAACAAAGTGAAATAAACACACTAATAGCATAACATCTTTAGGCCTAGACACTAGGGAGAGCTCAGTTAACAAAATAAAATGACAAACACAACTAAAAAGTAATAAATCAAATACAAGAGTTCCTTCACCTTCTTTGGATGCTCCAAATGCCTTTGTAGTAGTGGCTTACTTGGCTTGTGCTCATGAAGTCCTTGGCAATGGAAGCTTGGCTACCTCCATCTCTCCTTGGCACCTTTGGCTTATGGCTTAGCTTGGCTTGGAATCAATTTGGAATTATAAATTTGCATTATCAAGTACTTTGAATATATTTGAGCATAATGACTTTGCACCTAAATAGCTTAGAAATGATGTTGTGAGGCCTTCTATTTATAGATTTTTAGATTTAATCAAAATCAACCTCAACCATCCATATCAAGATTGAGATGTGTAGTTAAGGATTAATTCAATTTTTTTGAATTAAGTTTGTAATTATCCTTATAATGGAATTGGAAGAAGGGGAAATTAAGAGGCATGGAGGTCATCATGAAAGGCATTGATGAGGCATGAGAGGCATGAATCCTGATATTTATGGCATTTATGGTCTAGGGATGTCTTCCCAAGAAATGAGGTCACTTGATGATGCAAATATTCCATATTCATTTCCAAAAATAAGTTTTCAAAAATTTTCCATGGAATTTTTTATTAGGCCTTGATTTGGGTTAATTAGATCTTAATCATGATTAAGCACATTATGCACAAATTACCTAAATTGATCAGAATGCCTTGTTATTGGTCCTAAATTTGACTAGATTGGAATTAGAAGTCCATGTCAGATGTATTAGATGCATATCCCCATTTATGATGTTTCTAACAATAAATAACAAAGGCAAAAGTCTTGTGTAAAATATTTGATAGGAAAGAGCAATTCAAAGCACCCAAGTAAAAAATTAGCATTTTGACTTAGAATGAATTGATCAAAGTTAACTTGCCTATATATTATATTTCCCTATTTAGGGATACCCTAGCCAAAATTGGCACTTGAATATGTTAGTTTCACATCATTCTATGTGTTTTAATATTTTTAGGCTAAATTGTGCATTTTGGGTGGAAATTGGTCAAAATATTGATTGGAGTTTATCAACGACAAATTTTAGGTGTCTACAAATGTCATTTAAAGCACTCCCCAAAATCTCACCAAAGTTTGGGTGATCTTGAAAACAACCTTAAAGTCTTTCTATTTCATGCTTTCTTTATTTTTATGTAAAATTAGCTTACGAGGGGGAATTCATCACCTCCCATAAGTTCTTTAGGGAAGCTTTGACCTAAGGTTTCATCTCCCGTCATTGACTTCATTTGGATCCTTTAGAGTTGTACATGGGATGTAGTGTCACTTTGGATATCACACTACACTAAGTGAACATTAGGATTTATTGGTTATAAAAAATACTAGACCTTTTTGCAATAAGCCAAGTGATACTGACCCAAACTCTATTCTTTATTTTGCATTGTTTAGCATGAAAGTCATTATGCAATTGATTCCCCTAGATCATTCAAAAACTTGTTAGATCTTAGACAAATCCCTACTTACCACAAAAGTATTATTGGTGCAAGGTGAACCTCAAGGTCCATGTCATATTACTATCATTTGAGAGAATGGGGTGTAAAAACCCTACTATATAATGTGCATTTACTTTTGGATGAACACTTAAAATCCTCTCAAATGATGTATATTGATAGATTCCAACAATACCAAGCAACCTTGTCAGTTTAGGATCTAAGGATGATTAATTAATTTGGTCTTGTCCTAGTTTTAAGTCTTGTTTGAAGTCAAAACTTAGTGTAAACAAACAATCTAAACCAAACACATAGTCCAAATTTTCCTTTGAATAAAGAGGTGTTAGGTTGTCTATGTGAGGTCATCAATTTGCCTTGTTCAAAAGTTCATCAAAAGATTGAGAGTCATATCATCCACTTTGGTGTAGTTATGCTACCCAATTGGGTCTAATACATTTACCAAAGTTCTTTAAGTCCTTCACTTATAATCTAAATTTAGAATTACACATTTACAAGTTCATAGGGTTGATCTGTTAAATGGGTTCACCATTTGCACTAAAAAACTTGAGGAAACTTAGGTTTAATTTCTAATTTATGTTGAAGGCCATTCAAAGACTCATATTCATTATCATCACTTGATAGACTTAATCCATTTTGTGCTAAACACTTGCACTTTAAGTATATGCACCACAACATTTTTTAAGTCAAGAAAAATAGTGTTATGCTATCAAAATTGTAGGAAAATATCTTTGCCTTAGAGAGTTTTTGAAACAAACTTTTTTGTCACACCTTTTTGGGTAGTATAGCATTATTATGCTATCCAAAACATTTTGAATAATGTTTTTTAGACCTTATTCTATATAGTTTCAAATTTGTTCGTACATTTTTATACCAATCTAAGTATACCTTTGTGATCCTTTGTCTATAATAGTTATACTGTTCACTTTTGTCTAGCTTATTTGTTAAAAGAACCCAATTTTATACCATTTTTTGTGAGAAAATAAGTTATTTCTAATGTTTCATTTATTTCATACCTTATACCTAGTACAATTTCATGACTAAAAATCAAATGCCTATTATTTTTTAGAAGTGTTTCAAATCTATTAGATTAAAACTTTTATCTATTTTCAAAATCTAGCTTTTGGCATTGTTTGGCCAAAAGTTCTAGCACATGCCTTGTTTGAGCCTAGATTTTGATGCCATGTTTAGTCAAAAGACCTAGCAAATTTTAAATTCCTAGATTAAATTGATTTGAAACACTTCAACCTTAGAGTTTGGCATTTTTATTTTTGATCCATTTACTTTCTTACCTTTGTGTGAATAGTGAAATGTTAGATACTTCACGCTAACTTGTTTCTTCACAAAACTTTACATAAACCTTTTGATCCTTTTTTAAAAATTTGACCAAGTTAGGACATCATCTATATTATACATTATACTTTTTAAATTTTGTAGAACTCTTTGACCTTTTATTGCAAAAGTGTTGACTATGGATCCCAACGTGTACTACATTCGTAGTGGACTCATGTATGATTTCGGGATTAATAATGTAGTTGCATAGGAAGAAATGGTACAAGACCCCTATGTGGATAATATTAATTAAGATATAAACTCCTATCCCTCTTATAATACTCAATTAGGAGCACAAAGCCAAGATCCATTGGCTAACTATCTAGTTAACACACCACCTTATTCAGAATAGGACCAAGAGCAAACCATGTAATACCTAGCTACAATACCTACAGTGGATGAGCCAGTACTTCAATAGTCATATTATACTAATAAAACTTCCACATATGATCCATTTTTTTAGCAATATTTATTAGAGAATAAAGATGATATTTTGGTTAGATCCATGGAGGTAGGTGCTAAGTTTCCAGTAGACTTCCCCCATGAAAATTTACCAAGACTAGTAAGAGTGCCCCACAATATCATTTACCATCAATGAAATTTTTCTAGCAATCCTATGGCTCTAGTCAAAACAATGTATCAAGACCTCAATATATCCAATCAAGGCAAAAACATCATGGAAAATCACTTTAACTAAATGTAAATAGCATATTAAACCTACCTAAATTTAGCATGTGATTTCAATCAGATGAACATGATAAGTAAGCCTCTCATTGACATAGTTCCTTCAATAAGAGTGTTGATAGAGTTAACTAGACAAGAGAATCTGAATTATGACCAATTCATACAAACCATTTCAATAGATAACTTGATGCATATGCCTATTATTGAAGAAGTGTCTTCAACCTCTACAGTAAATAGTGAGCCAAATGTAGTAGACAATGTGAAAACAACATCTAGTATTGATCAAAGTGGTACTAATGTGTAAATAATTAGCCAATAATATGTGCTTGTAGTTAATCCTATGAATAGATCATCATACCAGGGAGTGGGAGTTTCTACACCCTAGCCTCAACTAACTGCTTCCTCAAGTGTACAACCTATGGGATTAGGTAATAAAAAAATGGCCAATATCATACCTCAATGATAGAATATGACAAATCCTACTCCTCCTTAATATGTAATGAGTAGTATTCCATAATAACAGGCATAATCTAGTGTATCAACACAAAAAAATACAAATACATTTCCACCTTAATTAGGGGCAACAAATGTTCCACCTCATTAGGTAACGACAAGCATACCTCTTCAATCACAGACTAATATGCCAATCCAAAACCAAGTAATGACTAGTCAACAACATGTAAATATTGGTCAATGATACATGCCAAACCTATAACCTACTTTCACTTCCTCACAAGGATTCATGCAACAAGGAGGTCCCCATGTTTCTCAGGTACCTAATAGACAATGATTGGTTTAAAATGTGCCACAAATTCATAGATAGGGTCTTGGTCCACAAGTTCCCACTCAATAGCAAGGTTTGATTAGTTGGTAGCATGTCCCTTTTCAACCACACTAGGCACAATATAGTTATATCCCTCCATCTCAACCACAAAATCCTCTAAGTCAAACTTTATCACCAACCCAAACTAGAATATCACACAACTAAGTGTGCAATTTCAAGTACATCTTAATCTATGTATGCATATTCTTGGCCCATTCCCCAATCGAACCAAGGTACCATAATAGGTATCACCATTATACCCTGGTCAAAGTGTTCCACTTATGACCTCTTAACCATCTATCAAAATCCAAATTCTCCCTCAAACCAATATCCCCTCTAGTTTCTTATCCCAAGAATTGTAATAGATGAAGGATGTAATTATTGCCATTTAAGATGGTAAAAAAACTAAAAAGTTTAAACTGGATGACATATGTTCCTACTTATTTAACATGGAGTATTTTTAGATACCATTTCCTCCAAGATATGAACCACCAAAATTTGATAAATACAAAGGAAAAGGTGACCCTAAGGCTCATTTGATCAAATTCTTTGTCACATGTCAACTAGTGGCATATAGTGACATATACCTTTTGTTGTTGTTTTCAAGAAGCTTGGTTAAACAAGCCTTGGAGCATTTTTTGAAGTTGCCCAAAAATTTAGTAATAAATTTTGATGATCTTTCTAATAAGTTTGTGTATCACTTTTCCTATAATCTTGAGCATGAGATTTCATTAGTGGACCTGACACAAGCAAAGCAAAAATCTGAGGAGTGTTTTGTAAGTTATTTATAGTGATGGAGAGCCCTTGCAAGCCATTTCACCCATAGTTTACTAGATAAATAATTATCATCTATGTTTACCAAAAATTTGCATAGTGAGATAGCCTACCATCTAGAATTGTAATGTGCACATACATTCAAAGAGATTATTGATAAAGGTTTGTTGATCGAGAGGGTGCTCTTAAATAAAGGAGTCATAAAGCTTAATTCAACTAATCAAAATCAAGGTACCAATTAGGGAAATGGCCAATATCAACATCCTAATCAAGCACACGCATCACAACTAGCACAGGCCAATAACCAAGAAAGACCAAAGCAATTCAACTATAATAAGAATGTTGTGGCAAATGGAGTAACCAAATCTAGTCATGTCTAAACTATGAAGACATCATTTGTACCACCTTTTCAGCTTACTCCTACTTAGTGACCTCTCCAACCAATGCTGCAAGCACAACAACCAAAACAATAAATACATCAGCCTTTACCATTATAAACCCTTCTTTCTAAGAGAACCATGCCTATATGTCATGAATTTAGTGACTTAGGAGAACCTATTAAATCTATATTTTGAAGGTTGTTGTTGTTAATGTGATTAGTTGGCCTATGTCAAAGCATTATTTGTAAGGCATTCATTATCCTGATTGGTATCATGAAAATGAATTTTGTGACTATCATCAAGTTAATAGGCATAATCTATGAAGATGTGTCCAAATCAAGTATTTAATTGAGAATATGTTGGAGAATAGGGAGACAAAATTAAATAGTGGTGCTTCCACTTGTAATCAAACTCTTGGAATCTATCAATACCCATTTTCTTGACATAATAATCAACATTAGAAAAAAAATTAGAAACAACAATAATGGCTAGTGTAACAACAAAATCAATAATATAAAAATCAAAGGCCAAACCAATAAAATCAACAAAATCAGTATCAAAACTCATAATGATAGAATGATGGACAAATTAAAGGTCAGAATAGTAACAACCAACAAGCCTACCATGCAGTTTCACATGACTACAACAAGGTTGTACGTCCTATAGAAGGGGGTTGCATTAATACCATCTCCATTAATCCTAGACCAAACACTAACTAATCTAGACCATTGCTAAATAACAACATTCAACCAAATTATATGAATAATCCTTCTTTGATGTGAGAATACATACAGGCAAACTAGAAAATTAGGACTTCCCCTTTTAGATCTTATATCAATAACAACCGAGACTTGCCCTATCTGGTACCATACCATTCTCAAGATTAGTTAGCAACAATTGTCTAATATTTAATCTTGATTATATAATCACAACTCAGAGGTTGAAGATTACTATCTCAGGCCCATGACCATCCACCACTTTGCCTATCATTTAACAAACTATTCAGCATCAAAATAAACCATTCACTACAAACCACGACAAGAAATTTGATATTTTTGAACAATTATAGAAGACACTAGCATAGATTTATATTTTAGATTTGTTTCAAATATCAATAATCCACAAGAACATCTTGAATGATTTTTTGACCCAATCCACTGTTGTTAGTGACATATCCCTTGATAAATTTCAAGCTTTGGTTGGATGCCCAGCTCCAACCCAACAAATCACATTCAACCAAAGTGATATGTCTTCTCTTAGCCCTCTCTATAATAATCCATTATACATATAAGTTTATATAATATGGCATAAAATGAAATTTGTCCTTATCGACAATGGATTTGGCCCCAATATAGTGTCTCTAAAGCTCATCAAGCTTCTTGGGTATACAATGACAGATCTCTAGCTAGAAATAACAACTATCAAAGACTATGATAATCAAGAAAGAGAATCAAAAGGCACCATTAGATTTTAGTTATCATTGGGATTTTAACCCATGATACACTTTTCCATGTGCTTGATCTTGAGTTATCATACAATATGCTTCTAGGGAGGCCTTGGTTACATGAGATTCATGTAGTCTAGTCAACATTGCACCAATATATCAAGTTTTCCCACTCAGAGATGGAAGTGAATATTCTAGGAGATTTACACCCATATGAACACTGCAAATAGCTTGAATTCGAATTTCAAAGCTATAATTATTAGTATGATATGAATCTAAGTTCCAAATCGGAGAAAGGAAAGGCCCTAATTATTGAACCTTAATGAAATAATTGCATAGATCTTAATATCTTGGATTTTCTTTCCCACATGCCACCTCCTAAAGCTTCTAATTATTTCACCATATCAAACAATGGATCAAGAGATTATGTGACCCATGAAACATTTCATATTTCCAAGCTCTCTTAGAATCTTAAAACCTTTGGGCAACCTAAATTCATCCCATATATGCATTAACAACAAAAGAACAAAGATAAGGGACCTATCACATTTGTACTAGCATCTGGCCTAGGACCTGACCCTCTTGAAGGGGATGACTCATGGTTATACAATGACAACCAAGCTGATTGTTATAAAAGTGCAAATTATCCTAATCCTAATAGGATCATGGATCATCATAATTATGAATGAAGAGGCCTCAGACTGAATCAACAAGGAACCATCATGCCAATTTCCATGACTAATTATGAAAGACCTTATGGACTTGGATTTAAACTACCTAGGGTTGACCCCACATATCTTATTCAAACTCTATCACCAGTCACTAGTGATGATGATGCTGATAGTGAAGTAGAGTCTGATCATAGCCTCACCTTTGATAACCTAGTTGAAACCAATTTGTCTAATAACAATGTCATTTTTACCCTTACCTTGGACATTCATCGCAACCATTTTCCATTATATTATTCCCAACTAATAGATTAGGACCAACAAAAATATAGTCTTCTAATTGATGAGTTCTATAATGATGAGGCATTCTATGACTTTTTGGATTAGAGAGACAACATTCCATTGGGAGATCACAAATCAGGGTTCTCAATCACATTGGATCCTATAGCCTATTTTGGAGAGCGAGTGAACACCCTTATCTGAAAACAAATAAGTAAAACATTGAGGTCCTAAAGTGAAAACCTCTTTGAGGTGATTTTTGACCAAGGAAAAAGTAAAGATAAAGGCCAATCTAGTGGTGAAAACCTATTTCAGGCACCATTAGATGGGGGTGTTCATTCTTCTTCGAATTTAGACCAACAAACCACCAAAAATGAACTTGCTTATGGATCAGAGTTCAACTTTGAGCAATAATAAGTATTTGATCAAATTTTTGAATAATTTATAACTATTTTTTTCATATGGCTAGATCTTCCATTAGGGGACTCAGATTCATCATACCTAAGAAAAGTTGAAGAGTAAGTCCTAACAAAGGACCCTAACATAATTCAATAGTTCAAGTCACTACCTACTATCCTAGAAGATGGTTCAACCCTTCTAGTCAAAGATACAATAGAGGTAAATATCAGGACTCCATCAAACTTGAAATGGATAAAATTAGTTGCATCCCTCACTGAGGAGGAATGTGACATATTTGTAGCTCTATTTAGAGAGTTTGTGGATATTTTTGCATGGGCCTATTCTGACATGCTAGGTTTAGATCCTACCTTGGTTCTACACCACCTTATGGTTAATCCTGACACCAAATTGGTAAAATAAAAGTTACATAAGATGCATCCTCGCATTACTATATTGGTAAATAAAGAGTTATAAAATCTCTTAAAAGTAGGATGTATCTGATCCATTGACTACTCTGAATGGATCTCTAATGTTGTACTTATTAGTAAAAAGCCTACAGGGATAAAAATTTGTATTGATTTTTGAGACATCAATAAATCTTTTCCTAAAGATGATTTTCCCTTGCCTAATATTGACATGATCATCAACTCTATGAATAGTTATTAAATGATTTCCCTCATGGATGGCTTTTTAGGATACAACTAGATTAGAATAGCACCAGAAGACCAACATAAAACAACATTCACCACTCCATGGGGAACATTTTGTTATCAAGTAATATCATTTGGCCTTAATAATTCTAGAGCTACATATCAAAGGGACATGACTATCATATTCTGTGATATGATGCATGACATTGTTGAAGATTATGTCAATGACATATTAGGAAAATAAAAAACTAGGGTCAACCATCTAGTAGTGCTATGTAAGATATTTGAAAGATTACAGGAGTACAAAGTTAGACTCAATCCAAAGAAATGTGTATTTGGTGTAACTTTAGGTAAATTATTTGGCTTCATCGTGTCTTGTAGAGGTATTGAAGTTTTTTGGCTAAAGTCCATGATATAACCAAGATACCACTGTTAACCAATTTGAAGTAACTCCATAGTTTATAGGGTAAGATCCAGTCAATCCGATGCTTCATCTCTCAGCTAGCAAACAAGTGCCATCCATTTACACATATTTTGAAGAAAGGAGTTGCATTTCACTAGGATGATCACTACCAAATAGTTTTTCAACAACTAAAGGATTATCTTGTTAATCTACCTATTTTATTACTACCCATGCTAGGAAAGCCATTTTTGTTATACCTATCAGATACTGATCATGCTCTGGGGGCACTCTTGGATAAAGATGATGACAAACGAAAGGAGCACGTTGTATACTACCTAATCCTTACCTTGGTTAGATATGAACATAACTATGTACCTATTGAAAAAGCTTGTCTAACCATGGTTTTCATAGCTCAAAAACTACATCATTACATGTTGAATAATAAAACCATGGTCATTTCAAAAGTAGATCTGCTCAAGTATCTACTATCTAAAATAGCTTTTCAAGGTAGAATGGATAAATGGATCATGCTTCTTATTGAGTTTGACATAGATTATGTCAATCAGAAGGTAAGCAAGGGACAAATTCTTGTAGATCAACTTGATGAAGCACCTCTCATAAACACATAGCCACTCACATTTTAATTTTCTGATGAATCTATCATGACCATCATTGACACACCCCTTGAGGAGCAGCCCTAGAAATTATATTTTGATGATTCATTTACTACACATAGATTGTGGGTAGGCCTATTATTTATTACACCATAGGGTTATCTAATCCCTAAATCATTCAGAATTAGATTTCTTTGTATAAACAACATGGCTAAGTATGAAGCACTTGTTGCAGGACTTGGACAAGTAGTGCATTAGAATATATCTCATCTCCAAGTTTATGGTGATTCATAGTTAATCATCAATCAAGTTACAAATCACTTTTATAAAAAAGATGATAAGCTAGTTCTATATAAATCCATGATCGACACTCTTAAATAATAAATTATCAATATTCAGTTTGAGCACATACTGAAGGCTAGTAATAGAACTATAGGTGCCATGGCTATTATTAGCTCTCTCATTCAAGAAATAGATAAAGTTAGAGAGTATCAATTCCTCATCAAGAATTTGTCATCACCAGTTCATGAACCTTTAACTATTTCCATGATTTGTGATATTGTTGGTCCTAATTCTATCTAGTACTCTAACCTTTAAAACTACCTTCATAACCAAGTTCTTCCACCTAACCTATCTCAAAAACAAACTAAAGCCTTCATTCATCATTCCACTCATTATACTCTTCTTAGATCCACCCTTTATCATCATAGTTTTGATAGAACTTTACTTCATTATTTAAATTCAATAGATTATACACTAGTGTTAAGAGAAGTTTACAAAAGAGTATGTGGCACTCATTCTAGCAGGGTAGTCCTATCCAAAAAGATTTTATGTACTAATTATTATTGGCTCATAATGGATGCAGATGCCACTACCTATGTAAAAAAGTGTGATAAATGTCAATGACATGCTAATCTGATTCATGCCCTAGCAAAAAATATGAAACCAATGTGGACACCATGGCCATTTTCTATATGGGGACATGACCTCATTGGGAAGATTAACCCCACTTCATCTGATGACCATAAACATATCCTTCCTGCTACTAAATATTTCATTAAGTGGGTTGAATCTATACCCCTCACTTACATGACTAGAAATCAAATTTCCAAATTCATTTTTGACCATCTCATTTGCTGCTATAGTATCCCCTCTAACATTATATTTGATAATGGATGATCATTCAAGAACAAGGATGTAGAACAACTATGTATTGAATATAAAATCACACAACATTTTCCTATAACATATTACCCTCAAGGTAATGGTCAAGATGAGGCATCCAATAAAACCATTGTCAACATTCTCAAAAAGATTTTCAATGATGCCAGTCATGATTGACACCTCCATATATTCCTTACCCTTTGGGCATACCATACCAATCATCATACCTCCACAAGAGCCACTCCATACTCACTTGTTTATGATACAAAATCCATCCTTCTTATTGAGGTCTAATTACCTTCACTATGAATCTCTTTCAAGCATGTCATAGATGATCATGACTATAGAGTAGTTCACCTATAAGAGATAGATCTACTTGATGAAAAATGTACAACCACGCTCAATAATCTTCAAGCATATCATAATTGACTCAAAGGTCAATATAATTGGCATGTTAAGTATGGAACATTTGAACTTGGTGATCTTGTTCTTAAATAAAACCAAAAAAATACCATGGTTGAGAAGAATCATAAAGGGAAATTCAAACCAAACTAGATAGGGCCTTTAATCATCACTACAGATTATAGATTAGGAACATATAGGCTTGCCACACCAGATGATGATGAACTTTTGGAGCTAATGAATATTATTCATATCAAGTGGTACTATGCTTGAATGCTAAGGTGTATTATCTATAAGGACCATTTTAGTTATTCCATTTTATCACTATTCTTCTTTATATAAATACCATCTTTATCTATCTTTTTGTTGTATCGACCCAGTGTCTTCTAAAGCCTATCCTGTTTGACCTTGGTTTTTATCATTCATTATGTAGTTTTAGCTGTTTCCAAACAAGTTTTCACTTTTCACATTCAAAAGGAAATGAGAAACTAAGATAAGTGGTCAAGAGCTTGTACGTACCCAGATGAAGTCTTGTGCACCAAATTCAGACGACTGAAGGAACTCCTCTTTGGTTGTGGAGGATGACACCTGTAGAAGAAAGAGACTAAAACACAAAAGTTGTTAGATGGTTAGAAAGTGGACTGCCAAGTGAAAGCTTGGTCCTAGAAGTGTAAAAACTTCTTGGGGGATGACAGTCCACTGATTGTTTAAAAGAATGTTTGATAAAAAGCAGAATGATAAAAGAATGAAATGATTAAAGACTAAAATAAAAATAGAAGTAAATGCTTACCTAAATGCTGTTGTCAGTCTGGTCACAGTCGTCGACGTCGGTGGTTCTTTCGGTGTTGGTAGTCAAGGTCACCGACGTCGGTTAGTCTACCGACATCGGTAGGGGAAATAGTCCTGGTAGCCAGCATCAGTTGGGGTAATGAGACTTGGGACAAGGTCTGGATAGGTTCTTGGTCAATAGAATGGTTTGTGGAGGGTCTATAAGACTCTGATAGCTTGTGCTGAGTTGATTAGATAGAGAGTATTGTCTGGAGAGGGACTAAATGGGTGACAGAGGCAAAAAAGGGGGATAAGGGTGAGAGAAGGCTTTTCAGCCTCTCTGAGAAGAACAGGCAAGGTTGTGTCATGGATGCTTGGAATGGACAGTAGACAGAATGCTAATATATTTGAAATGACACTGAAATAAAAATAGTACAAATATTTAGCTGTGGCATGAGTTGGCAGAGGTGCAGGAGCTGTGTTTTCATTGTGGCTGGTGATGGAGATGTCATGCAATATTCAAACCTATATGGAATGACTGGTGTTGGTCATCCAAGTTTGAAAAATGTTGTAAAAATGTTGATACTTGCGAGAAAATGAGAAGTAAGAATGCTAGGAAGTAAGAGCAAGAGAATTTTGTTTTGCGGGGAGAGGATTCGAGATTCGTGATTAGCCGACTCGTGATTAGCGATTCCTAATTAGCTCGAGCGAGAGGTTAGAACTTAGTTTAAGTAAATTAACATTGGTGATCCTGCTAGTGTCAGCTGACATTTGACCGATGTCAGTGGGTGGAGAATGAGTAAAAGGGCTATCAAGCCCATTCTCCATCCGCCAAGTGCATAATCCGTTGGAGAATTGTCAAAGGTTGGGCTAAATATGCATGAGAGTTGGTTAGGCGGTTAGAAAGGACTAAGAATAGGTCTTGGGTGAGTCACTTAGTCTTAAGGTGAGTCATAGGGTGGGAAATGGTCCAAGGCGAGGTGTCAGATGAGGTGTTATAGGTGATGTGTCAAAGGGGGGTTATTAATTCAAAATAAGTTATTATTTTAAATTATTAAGTGTGTGGGTTAGGAATGGGTTAGGAATGGACCAAGGGGGAGGATGACCAAGGGTTAGACACAATTTTGGTGTCTACATTTGCCCCTTTTTGTCTTGTTGGTTGTTTTGTCGAACTGCAAGACAAAAATAGGAGTTGATTGCCCCAGGTATAGGATGAGATTGTTTTCATCCTGTTGGTTGTTCTGGTGAACTGCAAGACAAAAAATGAATGCAGATTGCCCTGATTATGGGATGAGTTATTCCCCCTCAAAGCGAGAGTCGAGGGAAGGAAACCTGAAATCAAGTGCTGATTTGATAGATAGTGGATGGATATGGTGAAGTTTGAGTGTGAACGCTACAAAATTTTGAGATTGTGTGCATACCACTTCACGAGATGGTCAAGTCAAATTATTGCAGGTCAAGGTCGAGGAGTGCCAAAATGAAAATAACTGGGCCGCAGCATTTAGTCGTAGCTGATTGGGTTATTCGATCCAAGCTGTAGCTCCAATGGTCATCGTGTTCCAAGTATCCCGAGCTCAGGAAGTGCTCTTGGAAAACATGAAAATGTCACAAGTAGTGGGGATCAATTTGCTCATGATCCTATACTTGTGAGGGTTAAAATATGGGTTGTGGACAATTTTGCTAACCATTTGAGAGGTAGCATACATGCAAAAATAACCAAGGCAATGTTGTCTTGGAAGTAGTTGTAGTCGAAGGAGATAGTCGCGATCTCCATGGTCATTGGTCGAGGTGGATGGTCTATTAGATGGACGGATGAAGGAATGGCCGAGCTAACCTCAGAAGAGCCCATGTCAACTGAGTCCTGCCTACATAGCCCTTGTCATTAGGGCCTTAGGTCAATGTAGTTCTCTCAAGAGGGAGGAAAAGGGTCGAAGTGGTTGATGTGTTTGGTTTGGTTATGATAACGATGTAGCACTTCCCATACGTCTGAGGGTACATGCTTGAAATGATGAGGGGAAAGATGATGTTACACCTTGTTCCATTTTGTGTAATGGTGTATTTTATAACATTAGTCGGGGTTTTTCATCCCTAGAAATTGTCCATATTAAGTAATGAATGTATGCTAAAAATGAAATGGGTCTATTTATGCTTCAGTAAGTAATGGTTTATGCTTGACATAAATTGTGTGGTCAATAGTTTCCATGTGTATTGGTGTCCATAGAAACTAGTGTGAATAAGTTATGATAATGTGAGTGGTCTAAAAAAGGTTAGGTTGGGTTGGATGGCAAATGATTTGGTTGAATGTGACCAAAGGTAAGGAGGAAGTGAAAGGCATTGTTTTGCCCTTTCATTGACAAGGACCATAATGATAACATAAGTAGGGGTTTTTAGAAACAAAAGCCCCGTTCATGCATTACGTCATTGACCATTGGTTGTGTTAGAGAGGTAATCGAATCACTTTGATATTTAAAATGAGCTCGAAATCCCTTGACTAGGTGATGTGATAAGTGAGAAGAGGGTAACCCCTTTTAGTAGGGATAACTTTGCCCCTTTTTATAGGAGACCCTGAGACAACTACAAGCCAAGTCCATGACCCAAGATTTTTTTTTTTTAAGCAGACTGATCAATGCGGGAAGTCTACATAGAGATGTCATTTTGTTTTGTGGTCATTTGTGAAGCTGATTGATGCGGGAAGCTTCTAAGAACGTGTTTTTTATAGCAAGATTTAGTCATAGCCATCCTTCGAGGGAGTGGTCTATATTTTTGCTTTATATATATATATATATATATATATGAGGGCTTTAAATAGTTGTCCTTCGAGGGAGCAGTCTATTAGCTACAGTAATGATAGTATAGCTATCCTTCGAGGGAGTAGTCTGCCTTTAGAGTTTATGACCTTTGATATTTTGACATCAATTTATTTTTTTGACAGAATTTTGAGTCATGGACAAGACTATAGAAGTTCAAGGGCTCCCTTTTATTAGGACAAAGCATTCATACTTTATAAAAGGGTTACATAGGGCTTGCTTTAGGGAAATATTGTTAAAAGAAATGAGGATTAAGAGGACAAGGGTTGCTCAAGGGATGAGCTCAAGTTAAATGTCAAGTGAGCAAGTATGTGACTAACAGTAGAATGGTCACAGATGCAAGGCATTAAGGGGCTCAAGTTCTAGTCAGCCTTTAAGAGAAGACAGATGATAAGTCCCTGATCCATACTTGTGCATGATGATGTAAGGTCCGAGCCAATTAGGAGCAAATTTGCCTCGTTTACTCCATTCCATATTGGTCACATGTTGGTTCTCTTTGAGGATGAGGTCTCCGATGTTGAAATCTCATTCTCTCAGATTTTTGTTATAGGCTCATTTGATGCGATTTTGAAAGACATGGAGATGGTTGAGGGTAGCAAGATGACGTTTGTCGAGTAACTCAAGTTGAGCTAATTAATCTTGACAAAAGTCATCATTAGAAAGAATGTCATGCAGAGAGATGCAAAGAGACGAGATCTATACTTCGAGAGGTAGGATAGCCTCTGTTCCGTACACTAGAGAGAAAGGGGTAGCACCTGTAGAGGTTCAGATGCTAGTGCGGTAGGCCCACAAAGTGAAGGGAATGTGAATGTGCCAATCCCTTCTAGTGTCGTTGACCACCTTCATGAGAATTTTAGTTAAGATTTTGTTGGAAGCCTCAGCCTACCCATTTTCTTGTGGGTAGTAAGGTGAAGAAAAGTTGAGTTTGATGCCAAAGGAGTCATAAAGTTTCTAGATAGTTTTATTTTTGAATGACTTGTCGTTATCAGTGATGATTTTGTGAGGTACACTGAAATGATAGATGATGTGGGTGTTGACGAAGTCAACAATTTTGTCGACTTTTGTGGAGATGAGAGGAATAGCTTCCACCCATTTAGTGAAATACTCAGTGGCGGTGATAATGGACTGATGACAAAGAGACGAATGAGGGTTAATCTCGCTGATGAGATCTAAGCCCCATTGTGAAAAAGGCTAGAAATCTTGAGCAACTTGTAGGGTGTGACTAGGGAGATGAAGAAAGTTAGCATGGTACTGACACTTGATGCAATGCCGAACATAGTCGCTATAGTCTTGATGAAGAGTGGGCCAATAATAGCCCAGGCAAAGGATGCGCTTGGCAACCGAGTTACCACTGAAGTGTCTACCACAAATCCCATTGTGGACCTATTTAATAGCATGAGATGCTTCAATGGAGGTTAGACAGTGAAGAAGAAGGCTGTTGAAACCTCTTTTATAGAGAAGACCCCCTAGCATGGTATAGCGAGTGGTGCATTTGATGAAAGCCCACCGTGCATTGTTAGAGAGGTTGGGAAGAATGATAGAATGAGCCAAGTAGTCCACAAGTTGTTTATACCACACATCCTGTGGACTAGATTCTATGGTGTTGATGAGGTTGATGTTAGTGGAAATGTATGAAGGCAATGGCACATGATGCACCATAACGTAAATTCTTGATGAGGATGATGAAGAGGGAATATGCGAGGTGAGGGAAGCCATGGTGTCAGCAAACTTATTCATAGATCGAGGAACAGTCTGCAAGAGGTAATGGTTGAAAGATGCTAGAAGGGTATCAACACGGTGCTTGTACCTTTGCAAAATTTTGTTTTTACAAAGATATGAACCGTTGATTTGATTGACGACAAGTTGTGAGTCGCCGAAGATGTTGATGGTCTTGATGCTTAAAGAAAGGGTGGTTTGAAGTCCCAAAATTAAGGATTCGTATTCAGCCATATTATTGGTACATTCAAAGTCAAGTTTGAAAGACAGGGGCATGGGTTCACCCTCGTGTGGGATGAGGATGACCCCCGCACCCCCACTGAGTTGACATTTGGAGTTGTTGAAGCACATCATCATTTTGTAGAATGTGTCATCAGTCGAGAGAGTGGCAATAGATTCATCAGGAAACTCGCACTGAGAAGGTTGATTATTGGGAAGAGGGGCATCTGCCAGTTGGTCAGCGATTGTTTGTCCCTTTATGGATTTTTGTTGGATGAATTCCAAGTCAAACTCAGTAAGAAGCATGAGCCAACGACCCATACACTGGTTTTGGTATGGCTTGGAATGCATGTATTTAAGAGGGTCAGTGTGAGTGATGACAAAGGTTTTGTGATTGAGAAGATAGTGATAGAGCTTGGTGGCAGCAAAGACTAATGCCAAATAGAGTTTCTCGATATGAGTATACTGAGTTTCATAGTCAACAAGTGTGTGGCTTATATAGTAAACTACTTGCTCACGGTGTTGCTCATCTCAGTGTGCGATCATGGCACCTAATGAATGGTTGGTTGCTGAGATGTAGAGGTAGAAGGGTTGGTCATCTTTAGGTGGAATGAGGACTGGTGGAGAGACCAGATAGCATTTAAGGGCTTCAAAAGCCTCTTGGTAGTCTTTATCCCATTTAAAGGAGACGTCCTTCTTGAGGAGATGATGAAAGGGTTGGCAGCAGTTAGAAAGCTGTGAGATGAAGTGGCGGATGGATTGGAGCTTCCCTTGTAGACTGTGAAGCTGCTTGAGATTGGTCAGAGGTGGCATTTTGATTATAGCACAGATTTTAGCGGGATCTATCTCAATACCATAGAGAGAAATGATGAACCCCAGGAGCTTCCCTGAGAGGACCCCAAAGATGCATTTCTTGGGGTTAAGGCAGACATTATATTGAAGAAGGTGAGAGAAGATGATCTTGAGGATAGTTAAATGGTCATGACAAAGCTTAGACTTGCCAAGTAGGTCATCCACATAGTCCTCCATGATTTTATGGAGGAGATCATCAAAAATGTAAGTCATGGCACATTGATATGTGGCACCTGCATTCTTAAGGCCAAAATGCATGACTCAATAGCAGAAAGTCCCCCATGGGGTGATGAAGGTAGTCTTGTGCTGATCTTCTGGTGCAATCAGGATTTGGTTATATCTTGAAAACCCGTCCATGAGTGATAGCATCTCATGGCCAGCTGTGAGATCAACAAGTTGGTCAATGTTGGGAAGAGGAAAGTCATCTTTCAGATAGGCCAGGTTGAGGTCATGATAGTTCATGTAAATTTGGATCCCCCTAGTTGCTTTGGTAATAAGGACAATGTTAGATACCCACTACAGATAATCAATGGGTTGGATGAAAGAGATAGAGAGAAGACGTTGAAGTTCCTCCTTGACAAGGAGTGCAATGTGAGGATGCATTTTGTGAAGCTTTTGCCTGACAGGCTTAGCCTCTGGGTTTGTGATAATGTTATGAGTGGCAATGTTAGGGTCGATGCCAAGCATGTCACCGTAGGTCTAGGCAAAAGCCTTGCGATTGTTTGAAAGAAATGTGGTATAGTCGATCTGCTCTTGGGCGTCCAAAGATTGACCAATCTTTAAGACATGAGGAACATCAGAAGATGGAAGGTTAATGTCAATGGTCAATTCATTTAACATAACCTGTGTTTCAAAAGCGAGGGAGCATTGAATGAAAGAGTCATCGGCACCCATGTAGGTGAGAATGGCATCGTCATCTATGTAGTGGACAGTGTTGATGGTTGTCGATTCATCATCTATCATGTTAGGATAAATGAGAGGGAGAGACCTAGAGACCCCATTGAGTTGATAGGTTAGGGCTTCCAAGTGGTATGTGTTTATGCAAAAAAAACTAGGAGGGATGGAAACCACCGACTCCGTAGGTGAAGGGGGAAGAATAGGTGAGCCTAGAGGAGATTGGTCGATGGGTTTAAGACAAAGGTTTGCAGAAGCCTCGGTGGGTTCTTGAAAACCTAGACCATATCATTTCTTGGCATTGTCGTCATTGGGTGGTTCGATGGGCTGATGGGAGCCTTGTTCATAACGCCCAAAGCCAAAACCCTTCCATGCACACCTATAAAGGTAGGTATGAGAAAAGGTGGGGTTACTAAGAAAGGAAAAGTTATATGTGAATGGTTGAGGTGAGAGGAAAGGATTCCCATCAGTAAGAGCTTGATCCAGCCCCCCATAGATAAGATTGGTTCAAAAGTTAGGAGGACCATAAAGAATGACCATTCTGATCCGATGGTCATAGCTTGGACTTTGATGAAGCTATCCATACTCTTGCAGAGTCTGTAACATGTCTAGGGTAAGTAAGTGATATTACCCAAGTGAAAGTCGTTGGAAGATATCTTCCATGGGGTCCTTGGTTGTCGCTTGAAAAGGTGATGTGAGGGCAACCGCCGTTTGCATACTGGTTGAAGCTTCCATGGATGGAGGTAGTGTTTGGGTTGGTGTCTTGAGAGGAATGAGAATGTCATTTGGTTGATAGGTTGTGCTACAAGTCTTGAAAGGGGATGGGTCGGTAGGAATGACATGGACTTGTCCGTCGTGTTCAAATTTGACACAATGGTGAAGTGTAGAAGGGATGCAAACCATGGCGCAGATCTAGGGTTGTCCTAATAACATGTTATATTGGAATTCTCCCTCGATGATGTAGAAGAGCTCTGAGATTGTGCACGGGCCAACGTGAATATGGAGGATGATGGTGCCAATAGTGTTAGCGGTGGTGTCATTAAAGGATTGAAGGATTGCATCAGTTTTTGATACGCAATTCTTGGGGAGGGCCAATTGATCAAAGGCGTGGGTAGAAATGATAT
This sequence comes from Torreya grandis, assembly GCA_037957365.1. Taxonomy (NCBI): domain Eukaryota; kingdom Viridiplantae; phylum Streptophyta; class Pinopsida; order Cupressales; family Taxaceae; genus Torreya; species Torreya grandis. The sequence continues at coordinate 1,284,309 of JARHVA010004059.1, forward strand.
TAATGCTGGCACCCCCATCAATCATAACTTACTTAATGCGGGTTCAATCAATGTAGGTTGTGATGAAAAGAGCAGCGTCCTGATCTTCTGAGGTAGAGGTAGGAATTTTAGAATTGCTGAAAGTGATAGAGGTGACGGAGGATAAAGAATGGACCAGGGCAGCTAGTGGTTGGGGGTCTTTCAGTTGGACCTTCGCTGCCTATAAAGCTCTGATTAGAGCTTGACGATGCTAGGATGAGCTTTGGATGAGGTCATATAAGGTCATCTTCACGGGAGTTTGGTGAAGTTGTTTTAACATAGAGTCATGGATTGCCCCTGAAGAAGAGGGTTGGGATGCACCCAGGATGGAAATCTTGGGCTTTGGTGGTTGAGGTGGCTGGACAAAAGGGTAGGTCCAAGGAATAGTAGCTTTTTCTTTTGCCTTATCCTTTTGTGACCTAGTGGTTATGTGGATGGCGTTAATTTTGAAGAGAGGGGGTGAAGGAGGTGAAGGGACCATAGTTTGTTGATGAGATGTCGATGACGATGAAGGGGTTTGAGGGATATGGGAAGGTGTCAGAGGTCTGTCGATAGTGTCCTCAAGAAGAAGAGTGTCTTTCTCCATGTATTGGCGAATGACCACTTTGAGGGCACAACAATTCTCAGTATCATGTCCTGGCGTATGATGATATAGGCAAATCTTAGTATCATCGAACTAGGAAGGTTTTGACTTGAGGGGTTGGAATGGCTTGATAGGCGGAAGGGTTATGCTAGAGGTCTATAAAAGTCAGTGTAATATCAAAGCATATGAGCCCACTAAAGGGTCCATGCTTGTTGATGTGTGAGATGCTAGTGACTTTTGCTTGGGGGGTGTTGAAGGAGGCTTCCGTACCACCTTTTGGGTTGGTGGTGCAGCCACATGCGGAGATGACACTTTCTTTATGAGAGGTGCCAAATTTTTTAGAGAGGGTAGGCTTGTGGTAGGCAAAGGAAGCAGTGGAGGCAACTTGTTTTGGTTAGGAGTTGGAGTAGGGAGCACTCCTATTAGGGTAGAAGGATGAGGGCCCAAAATGGAGGGAAATGGTGACAGTGGAGGAGGGGTTCACTGCTATGGCTTAGCAGTCTTCTTTGGTTTGGTTTGAGGACTGCTATTGGGTGAGGTAAGGTTCAAGTCTACCTTCACTTGTGGGTGAGTGAGGTTAGTGATAGGGCGAACACCAAGTGACTTGATGGGTTTTGATATGGTGGATGAGGTTTTATGTTCTGATGTGAATGGTTGAGGTTTTGAAGGTTTAGAAGTGGAAGTCTGGTTCATGTTAGAGACTTTGGGGGATTTTGTCACAAGAGGGTTGGTGGCATGAGATGAGACAGGCTGGGTAGGATGAGGAGTTTTGAGTAGCTCCCATAATGCCTAATGTTCCACTTTCCTCGATTAGAGAAGTCTTAATTTCTCCACTAATTGAGAGAATGGTTGGGAAGATGTCAAATGAGGCTTTGGTCCTTCAGAAGATGTGGATGGTTGTGGGGCTGAAAATGTGTTAGGTGTGGCAGTCTCAGACCCAAAGTGTGGGGGAGTTATAACTGGATTGTCATTGGTCGAAGAAGATGGAGAGACAGGTTCTTCTCTTGGTGGAGAAGGTACTGGAGAATGTGGCTCCTCAAGAGGGTAGAGGGCAGGGATGATTGTGCCTTCTACGTGTAGTTGAGGAGTAGGAAGGGTAGGGTCCTCCATTAGTAGGAGGAATGATGAAGGTGAGGCTGGTAGTGCTGGTATGGTCAAGGCATCCTCCAATATAAGGGAAGTTGATGGAGAACTAATAGGAGAAGAGGGTTCATCCATGTGTGATGGACTGATGGGCGGACTAACCTCTTGAGACTGTGAGAGAGGTTGGTCAAATATAAGAGGTGAGACCATGTTGACTATACGTATATTATGTTCTTGGGAGTCATTAGTCATGGTCTGCACATTGTTTTGGCTAGGAGGATGATTGGGAAAGGGTTGTTTAAAGATGTCTATGCTTTGATTGGGTGGCACATTTGGGTTGTCTAAGACAAGGTCACCTTTATCAAGCATGTCCTGAATGATGTTCTTGAGAGTCTTACAATTGCCTGTGTCATGGCCTTTAACATGGTGGTAATTACAGAAGTCATTCTCCCTATACCACGTAGGGATAGCACGCGAGGGATCGAATTGAGGAGGTGATCGAATTTGAGGGAGATTGAGGACTCCCTGTTTGACAAGTTTATCCAACATAGATGCGTATGATTCTCCTAGTGGAGTATACTGACGCTGCACATATATTTGCTGGAATTGTTTGGTGATGTAGTCTGATGTGGAATGTTGAGATTGGTTATTTGTTGAAGAAGATGATCTAACGACTAGCATTTTTTGATGCCTTAGATTTGGAATTAGAATAAGAAGGTTTAGAGGAAGAGTCATTAGACTTGGAGTTGGGGTTTTTACTCCACAACTTGACTTTGTTTTCCTCAATGGCATGTAGTTCAAGCTTTCTAGCCATCGTGAAAGCTTCGTCAAAGGTACAGAATGTCTGGACCCACAAGGTAGAAGAGATGTGCTTGGCACATGCTCTTGAAAAGAGCTCAATGAGCTCGGATTGAGGTAGGGAAAAGGATAGTTGATTGATTAGGCCTCTCCAGCAAGCAACAAAATTGGTTATGGATTTGTCGTCAAATTGTCGGATAGAATACAGATCTGTGATTGAGACCTTTTTGGTGATATTGATCGAGAAGTGGTCAAGGAAGAGTTGGGCTAGCTGGGTGAATGTGAAAAGAGAGTGACTGGTGAGAGAGCTATACCAATCAAAAGCAGCACCAGCAAGAAACATGGGGAACATGCGTAACAACAACACATCATCATGTGCTATGAGATAACAAGCATGTTTGAATGCTCGTAGATGTTGTTGTGGGTCTTCCTTACTCTGGAAATCAGAAAATTTAGGAAGCTCCCACTGACTGGGATACAGTCAGATTGGGATGGAGGGATGGATAGGTTCATTGCAAATTTGCTCATACGAGAGAGCATTTCGTGAACCAGAAATAGAGGTCTCGAGACTAGACATTTTGTCCATTAGCATTTTGATTATATCAACTAACGGATTGATGGGTGGAGCGCCCCTAGTTGTAGGGCATTTGAAAGGTATTGAGAGGAGCGTATGACGTGGTTGGTTGCACTTGTGAAAGGGCAACATATGGGTAGCTAGTTATTGGGATGGATGTTGAAGCCAAGGGCACTTATGCTATGGGGTTGGTGGGTACAAATTGGATAGGGGCTGTCAAAGGTGGTTGAGGGGTGGCCACACTTGTTAAAGGGTAGGTAGTTACTCTTGTGTTGATAGGTGCAAGAGTAAGGGGGATATAGACCACTAGGTTTTGGAAGGGTGTAGAATTTGGTTGAGTAGTTTGAGGTTGAGGGGGTGCCAAAACCCCCATGGAGGTAGGTCTAAAAGGAGAGGCTAAATTTTGAAGATAGGACACGATCAGGTTATTAGTCGAAGTGTTGGCTTGATTGTCTATGGGTTGGATGATAGAGGCAATGGATATGGCCTCCGTCTCAACTAAGGAGGTTGGCATCCCATAAATTGGGTTGCCTAAAGAGTCTCACATTTGGTTTCTCGCAAGATAATGTTGAAGGGCCTTGACATTGAGGTCAAGGAACCTTTCGAAGTCTTGGTCCCCCTTAAGGATAGTGGGAGGCTGAGTCGGGGTCGGTTGGGTAGGAGTTCGTTCGATTTCTGAATGATACTCCATTAGAGTACTGGTTATGGATGGTGAAGGTGGAAGCAGTTGTTGCCTCGCGTGGTCAAGAAGAGCCTTGGTTTGACTACGTGTCAAAACCATTCAAGGCAAGAAAGGGTCAGGTTTTAGAAACTATGTTTTTCAATCTTAAAAAACCAGAATGGGTGTTGGACAGCAAGAAAGTCAGATTTTAAGCTTGTTTGATAAGAGGATTTTGGATAGTGATCGACGTCAGTTATAAAACTGATGTCAGTGAAACAGGTTGCCAATGTCGGTCAGATAACCGATGCCGGTGAAGAAAGGTTGCTGACGTAGGTGGTAAAACTGATGTCGATTACTGTGTTTTCTAGAAACTCAAAAAATTTGAGAGTTTTTGGAAAAAAAGAAGAAAATGTCCTCACTAGCTCAAAAAACCAGATGGGAATAGAAAAGAAGATGAAGACAGACAGATCCTAAACGTTAAATCCTAAGAATAAACTTTTTAGAATCTTGTTGGCTTATGCCTTAGAGTGTGTTGGGGAGGTTGGCTTGTAGAACAGGTCCTAGAAGAGGTAGTCTAAAGATGGTTTTAGGTTAGTTTCAGTGCTCAAGAGTCTGTGTTAGGTTCTGTACGTGGCCTGGTGCTAGGAGCTTGCTCCCCTCACTTCGTGAACCCAGAGCCGAGCTGGGCCACTTAGCCAGTATATACTTCCCCTAGAGATTATCCTCTGCCAGAGAATAGAGTGGGCTTTCCCCTTGGTAGTGAAGTCCAAGTGGGATTACCGGGACGAGTAAGGTATCCGCAAGGTGATGAAATCCCAGTCAGGCCTTGTCTCAGGTAAGTTTTGATGTTTGATTTGTGCAAGTGATTTGGTTGTGTAACATAAGTGGCCTATGATTAATTCATGATGCGGTTTAATTACTAGATGTGTGGACTAAATATGCATGTAATCAGGAATGAAATGCAGTTAATTTTAAGCCCAAATAGAAATGTATGTTTGTATGAAAACAAGTTGAGAAAGGGTTGAAGAGTATGAGTTGACTAGTCTAAGATGCAAGAAAAGAAAGAACAAGAGTGATTCTTTTTAATTTTTGCTAATAGTGTCTTTTGGAAGAGATAGAAGAAAGAGGTGAAAAGGAGAAACCTAATGCACCTATATGAAAAGATATGAAAAGAACCCAAGGAAGGCCCTAGGGTCCCACCGGGCATGCCAGAATGTTTCCCAATAAGTTTTCGCTTTTCACATTCAAAAGGAAATGAGAAACTAAGATAAGTGGTCAAGGGCTTGTACGTACCTGGATGAAGTCTTGCGCACCAAATTCAGATGACTGAAGGAACTCCTCTTTGGTTGTGGAGGATGACACCTGTAGAAGAAAGAGACTAAAACACAAAAGTTGTTAGATGGCTAGAAAGTGGACTGCCAAGTGAAAGCTTGGTCTTAGAAGTGCAAAGACTTCTTGGGGGATGGCAGTCCACTAATTGTTTAAAATAATGTCTGATAAAAAGTAGAATGATAAAAGACTAAAATGATTAAAGACTAAAATAGAAATAGAAGAAAATGCTTACCTAAATGCTGTGATCGGTCTGGTCATAGTCGTCGATGTCGGTGGTTCTTCTGGTGTCAGTAGTCAAGGTCGCCAACGTCGATTAGTTTACCGACGTTAGTAGGGGAAATAGTCCTGGTAGCCAGCGTCAGTTGGGGTAATGAGACTTGGGACAAGGTCTGGATGGGTTCTTGGTCAATAGAATGGTCTGCAGAATGGTCTGTGGAGGGTCTATAGGAATCTGATAGCTTGTGTCGAGTTGAATGGATAGAGAGTATTGTCTGGAGAGGGACTAAATGGGTGACAGAGGCAAAAAAGGGGGATAAGGGTGAGAGAAGGCTTTTCAGCCTCTCTGAGAAGAATAGGGAAGGTTGTGTCAAGGATGCTTGGAATGGATAGTAGATAGAATGCTAATATATTTGAAATGACACTGAAATAAAAATAATATAAATACTTAGCTGTGGCATGAGTTGGCAGAGGTGTAGGAGCTGTGTTTCCATTGTGGTTGGTGATGGAGATGTCATGTAATCTTCAAACCTATATGGAATGACTGGTGCTGGTCCTCCAAGCTTGGAGAATGTTGTCAAAACGCTGATACCTACAAGAAAATGAGAAGCAAGAATGCTAGGAAGCAGGAGCAAGAGAATTATGTTTCACAGGGAGAGGATTCGAGATTCGTGATTAGCCGACTTATGATTAGTGATTCCTGATTAGCCTGAGTGAGAGGTCAAAACTCAGTTTAAGTAAACTAACGTCAGTGATCCCACTGGCGTCAGCTGACATTTGACCAACGTCGATGGGTGGAGAACGAGTAAAAGGGCTATCAAGCCCGTTCTCCATCTGCCAAGTGCATAAACTGTTGGAGAATTGTCAAAGGTTGGGCTAAATACGCACGAGAGTTGGTTAGGCAGTTGGAAAGGAGTAAGAATAGGTCTTGGGTGAGTCACTTAGTCTTAAGGTGAGTCGTAGGGTGGGAAATGGTCCAAGGCAAGGTGTCAAATGAGATGTTATAGGTGATGTGTCAAAGGAGGGGTTATTAATTCAAAATAAGTTATTATTTTAAATTAGTAAGTGTGTGGGTTAGGAATGGGTTAGGAATGGACCAAGGGGGAGGATGACCAAGGGTTAGACACGATTTCGGTGTCTACATTGGCATTGATGTATCTAATCGGTTCATTCAATTACTTTATACAAAGAGCATATTTTGGGATAGTGTGATATAAGTTTAGTAGTTGAATCCTTCATTTATTAATCCTTTATTACCACCGGTCTTACTACTAATATAACAACCTTTGGTAAAATTAGTACCATTTATCTATACCATTATGTCCTAGTTATAACCACCTATGGGAAAGCTAGGGGAAATATTAAGCCTTGGTGTACCAACTTACCACTTCATATGCCATACCATGCCTTTTTACCAATTGTGCCTATTTTATTTGAATTGATTGCTACACTAGTTGGGTTCCTCCACTGTAAAGGTAGAACTACAGTGACTTGAGGTCATTCTCTAGAACTATGTAGGTAACACTTAATAATTTTTTACGTCAACTTAGTCACCCTAAGCCACACTCTCACCATTTGGAAAGTAACCTATGTTTGAATGCTATCACCATTTTATGAGCAACCTAAGCCATGATCTCATCATTTTGTGAGCTTGAACCATTTAGTGTCACATCATTCTGGATTGAGTTGAGATACTTCACACAATTTCAAAAACATTTTAAAAATCATTAGAAAAGAACAAAAATATTGACCACTTCTTTACCTTAAAGATTCTGGGAACCCTTACCAAGTTATAAATAAATCATTTGTCATTTAGTTTCCACATCCTTTTTGGCCTTTTTCTCTCATGCACTTGCCATTTTCCAAGACCATTCTTGTTCTTCTATCACATCTATTTTGTTTATTTTTATTAGTTATCATTTTATTCCCATTCCCTAGGAGAAATAGATTTGGCCTGAAGTTCTTTATTGTATATTACATCCATGGAACTATGTAGGCATCGTCTACTTGCCTAGTGCATATAGAGACAGCTCGACCACCCCTACCTTTTCTTCTATTCCCCCATTTTATTAATTTGTCACCTATTTTATAGGGACAATATTCATAGGGTTATTATTTCATTGTTTATTTGTTTTTTTTTCTTATTTTATTTGTTTGTCTGCCTGTTTGTTTATGTTCAACAATGTTGCCTTGATTTGGTTTATGTGTGTTCATTAGGTGATTCCTTACCCATACTTATACTCAAATCCATCCATATTCATATGCTTACATTGTCATCATGGTTTTTATCATTGGTGAATTATTTTATTTTGATTATTGGATTATGGGAGTCAGTCTTCATGCATATTTTGGCCAAGTCTTTATGGTGTTCTATCATAAAGCCTACCATCACATGCTACAATAAACCTTAGCTTCAAGAAGTCTATTCAGCAATGGTATCATCTCCTTTGCACCAACATCATGATTCCATCCCAATTATATCCCAAATAGAGTAATTAAATATGAAAAATTTCCAACCTTTATTAATTCAGATGAGCATCTCCTTAATAGTAGGTTGTTCCAATTCATCATTACCCTCTGTGTTAAGTTATCATCATCCTCATCCAAGTTTATCATGTTTTCCATAATCAAGGTCCAATGATTATAAATTCTTATGAGTAAATCATTACACACTGTCCCTCCTACATTTCTTAATGATTATAATCACCTTTGGGCAATCATTATGCTATCACCACTTTACTTTTTCTGCCCATACAGGGGCATGTTATTGTTTGTATGTCCTAACTGGGGTAGCTCCATCTTCTCAATGATTATAACCAACTTTGGGCAAATCATTATGTTATCATACCATGTTGACACTATTGGGGTATAATGCTTATAACCACCTTTGGGCAAACCATTGTACACCGTCCCACTTGCATTCTCAATGATTTTGACTAAATTTTCAATATCATTGTGTTTTCACCCCATCATCTTTCCTTTCTTTCTTTATCATCATGGCCAGTAGTTTATCATCATTATTTAATAATGCTAAGCCACCATACATTTATGCACAATCCATCAGCATGTAAAGTTCTATGTATATGAAAAAAACATCAAAATGCATATAAAATTCAACATGGATTAGTAAAAAACATGTGCTACATGTTTGGTTAATTTTTATGTAGAAAGGCTTACATATATCAAATGACATTTGGATGATTACCAATTCTCCATTAATGTTTTCAAGAAATTTCTTATAAAATTCTATTTAGGTCATGTCTAAGAAGTGTCTCACATGTGGATAACAAATTTTTGAACCTTTTATTATTATAAAAACATATTATATATTAGATGAGATCCTTTTGTTGTTATGACATGATTTTTAATAAAATTTATTTTTCCAAAAGCTTGATTGGAGGTCATTCGTGGCTAGTTTTAGATGTCTCTAGCTTACACACCTAAAAATTAAAAGAGTTAATTACAAGTCTTTTATGTTAAAGGATAAATGGTTAGTTTTAATATGCTAAAGAATTTTTCAATGGAATATGTAAAACTTGTGGTGGTTTGTCACATTTGACCAGTTGTATATGCAATGAAATTTCACATGAACTCAAAAAGTAACTAATTGATTTTAAGAAGTGAAAAATATGTTAATTATGCTTTAAAATATTTAAAAGAGTCAATAGGATATGTGTTGGTTACAACCTAGGCATATGTATTTAATTTCATGGCTAGATTCAAGAATAATATTATCTACCTATTGTATGTAATGGGTTAGGAACATCTTATAACTATCATATGTATTAAAGATCTAGACTCAGATAAGCTTAATCAAAATGAACCCAATGATACTTAATTATTTAGGATGTGATAAAATAGATTCAAAAACTATCAAGAGGAGCACCTACAACAAAATATCAAAGGAAAGGGTTCTAAATCCTTTATGCCAATAACATAATGAAATAAATCTAACTATATATCTATTTATAAGTAGTATAATACTATAAAAAACCATTGTAAGGGGAAGGGTTAGAAACATATCAAAATGGATAAGGAGCCATGGTAGGCACATATGGGGCTAGACTATGATGAGAATTTCATATGGATCTTCATATCTATATACATATCCATAAAGTGTTGCCTTTGGTTATATATTGCATTGCACTGAATAGTTAAGGTCTTATCTAAGTAGAAAATGAATACAATTTGTCCTTTTGTATGTAATTTTTGTTGATTATTTACCTTTTTATTGTGTATAACTTGGATTAATAACATATTTTTGAGCACATAAACACATCCCAATGGTAGGGTAATTTTGAGAAGGTAATACATAGCTTTGAAAATTCTTTTTGGATACAATTTTGAGGATTCAACGAGTGATATCTAAAGAAATAATGCTCTAAAGATGATATGGAAGTGCTATATATATATATATATATATATATATATATATATATATATATATATATATATATATAGGTTGTTCTAAAGACATCTAGGCATGGTTTGAAGACTTGTATAGAGTGTTCTGAAGACTTCTATAGGTTGCTCCGAAGACATTAGACATGCTCTAAAGACTAGTTGGATCTTAATGACTGAGATAGTAATTATAGAGATATCTATAAATATACTTTATATAATTAGATGTATTTTTTATACATTACCATTCATGGTAATGGCCTAAACAAGTCTAGATATGTTTGTACTTATATTTCATAAAATTGGATAAGTACCTTCAGTCTACATTATTTCTTATCTATAGTTAGTTGAGTTAGTTCCGATGCCTTCCTAAAAGCATGGGATATAACTCTTATATTTTATATATTTTGAATAAATAGCTTTAGGCATTGAGATTTACAAGATTTTTTACCCTGTGAATAGATGTTGAGATGTGTTTAGATACACATGTCCTTCTCATTCTAATTAGTTAGAGAAAGTTAAAAGAAGTTAGAAAAACTAGTAGTTGGTGAATTTGAAATCACAAGAATTTCATATTTGTATATGTTATTTTGAATGAAATATAGTTCAACATTTCTATTTATTACTAAGTAAATAAGTTCATATTCTGAGGAAGGACCAAGGGCCCACTTCTCTCTAAGGATTAGGATAAATTGATACTTTTAGTTTAATAGTTTAGAAGTATTTATTTAATTCAGATATATTTCATTCACTATAGATTGTAATTTCCTTTTAACCATAAACTGATTTATTTTAAATGTAGAGTGATTTCTTTTCAACACAAAGGGTGATTTTTTTAAAATCAAGGGTGAATTTCCTTTTCAAAATCAAGTGTGGATTTTATTTAATATGAGTGTGTTTTATTTACATTGAAGAGTTATTTAAATATAAAACAAGCAAATTTATTTTAAGTAGGATTGCATTTTTTAAACTATAGTATGTTTGTTAATTTATCTAATATTTAGAATTTTCCAAAAGCTATTTAAGTGACAATAGATAGTATTATAAATTTTGGAACATCATGTTGTCCTACCCAAATAAGTAAGTCAAGTGAGGATATTATATATCTTATGCTAGATGTTTAAGTTAAGGATGTTGATGGTGTGAATGTTAATAAGAGATCTTGAAATTAACAAACAACTTAGATTTACTTTCTTATAAATTAGAGTTAAAGTTTTATTTACTATTTTTAGGATTTAAAAAATATATAAAAGTTAAAACCCCCCAAATAGTGAACTGTACAACTCCAATATCAAATGGTCTCATTGTAAATAGTTGTTGGACACTAACTTGGTTGAAAATGACATCAATCCCTTGATTGGTTAAATGATATGTATAATGACAACTTATCATTTTTGACACCATTACCAAGGACATTCATCAATAAGTGAGTGAGATCCTACATTAGAGTTATACCAAAAAATTAAAAACATTCATAAAACTCAAAAACACAAAAATAATTCAAGAATCTTTAGCTTTATGAACCACCCAAGTTATTCTCAAGGATGGTTTATCTCTAAGGGATCCAAAATAATAAAGAAGAAGAAAGGGTCTAATCCTTGTTGGAAAGATTAGGGAGTGAAAGAAAATCACTTGCAATCCATTTTCTAATTTCTCTCCTGAATAAGGTTCATCCTCATAAGCAGATCCTATAAAAATAATCCTATTCAAAACATCATCTCCTATAGGGATTATTGATACTAATATCCTCTTTCTAGAATAGTTGTATTCAATCCACAAGCATTATAAGAAGAAGATATTATCAAATATTCCCCTCCTAAGATAGACCATAGATTGAGAAACTAAAAAGTGAATTTAGATTGGATTGATAATTAAAGTTGGGAAGAAAATATGTGAGATGAACATGCATATGTAAAAAACCCTGATCGGTAACCCCAACAAGACATAACTTTCTCCTATCTAATCAACCTAGGTCTTGATGAAAACTTCCATGAAAAACATTACACCATCCATTTTACCTACTTTGAGAGGTAAATCCTTAGAGGATCCAGATCAGTTCCTCTTTGAGTTTTAGGTTCTCTGTTAAACATATGATTATGTTATAGACAATCAAAAGTTGAAATTATTCCCATCTACACTCAAGGATGCAACCATGAGATGGTTCATGGGCCTTGAGGTTAATTCCATAACCAATTGAGATGAAATGGAAACTACATTTATGGAAAATATTAGGATTATTGTAGAGTTAGAGAATGAAAGGAAGACTTTTTTCAGATCAAATAATATGAAGATGAAACCTTATAAGATTACTTTGATAGGTTTATCTTTACCCATAAATGGAGTGGTAACCAACTCACTAAGGAAGTTGTCAAAATATTTTTTTATTAAAGGGTTAGATGATGATGCACAATATGATTTGAACCTAATGGGAAAGGTTGGCATTGATAAGTTGACCTTCCATCAAATTTTAGCATTATGTACTAACTACTCCAAGACAAGACCTAATATAAGGAAATCAAGGTTAGGAAATCACTTAAAGTTGGCCAATTAATGGAAGAATTTAACAATTTCAAGATAAAAATTCTAGTGTAATTGATATCTACTTTAGATGGCCTCAAATTGAAAGCCAATGTTATAAATAGTAAATAATTGTCAATCTATCATCCTATATGTAGACTCAAACATGCAGTAAAATATTGCCCCTTAGACAAAATAGAGGTTTGTGGTAATTGTGATTTAGATCATGATACTAATAATTGTAAACATATTCCTAATATAATAAATCAAGTGAAATAAATAACACATACTATTGAAGAAGTAAACTTCATTCAAAGATAAAGAAACTAGTACTCTGACCCTCAAAATTAGTTTGCTCTAAGATTTATTCCCAACCTATGGATGGCACTATGGGTTGTAAAAGTCACTATTTATATGGGAACCAACACAACCAAAACCATGGGGTAATCAAGAATGGATGTCACAAATGTGGGGAATTTCTCAAAATCAACCTTGGGAACAATAACAAAATTAACAACTATACTGGGTATAATAATCACCACCTCAATGGTCAAATCAACAGTATCAGCCACAAAGAAGGTTTCCTCCATAATAGGCCTTGATACCTCCACAACCTTAGTCACCACTAATTAAGTAATAGGTTAACCAACCATATTTACCTACCCAATTAGTGGAAAATACAAAGAATAGGCAAAATGCACCTATCTATGGAGTTTATCAAGAAAGTGATATTGTAAGTGGTTCAACGGAATGCAATAATATTAAACTCAAATCAAGGAAGGTAGTAAGAGATACACCAATTAACATTACTAAAATTACCAATGATGAAAAAAGTCTTAAGCCACATGTATTCCAAGAACCAATTGAATAAAATTTATAAGCTACAACCAAACCAACCCCAATTCAAAATCCCCTTGTTGTTCCAATTCCTGAGAGACTTAAAGAAGAGAAACCTAGGGAAGATTTCAAATTTTTATATAGCTTAAAATAAATAAAGATATAAATTACACTATTAAGAGACATTTAATATATTCCTGAGTTGAATCAAAACATCAAAGGATTATGCATCAAATCACTAGGAAGAAATAAGCAATATCCCAAAATAATTCAGGTAACTAGTAAAATTGTTGATTTATTACTAGGAAATGTTAGTGTAGGTTTTTATTTTTCAATATTATTTAATTAGGGAAATTATATATTTGTGCATACATGGAGTTTTCTTGCATTCATGGGATAGGCTAGCTTATGTGGAGATGTGTGTCATAGATGTGTCATAGGTGTCATAAGAATGTCATAAGTAACTCCTTTGACTAGCTATTCCGGGTATGGAAGTTACTTCTCTATTCTTAGCACCCTGTCACCACCTTTCATGGAGGAGTTACAGTCTATTCTTGGGTGCTTTGACCACCTTTTGTGGAAGAGTTACTTACATGCTCTCCTATATGTATTCTTCACTTTGGCCATCTTATGTTAATGGAATATTGGCTTTTCTCCAAATTATCTATGTAATTGTCTCTTGTTTGATTTCATTTACTTTAGCATTTTGTGGTATTCACTTGCTTCATCTCGTGAAACCATGACTTGTGCATCCTTGTTATTCAAATCTTAGTGAATCCTCTGGTATGGTATCAAAGCTGACTCTAGTAACTAGTTGTCTATTTTGATATTGCTTTCATTGAAATCTAGAGCTTTGTTAAGGCATTTTTTTGTGAAATTTGAAAATTTCGAGGAGATATTGCTAGTTCTCCATAGCTTGGCACTTTCAATAGCAACAAAAAGTCTTTTTCCAATAAGTTGGCATCACATTTCTAATCCTTTCATCAAATCTACACATTATGAGTGGCTTGAGGACTCTTTATCCCACCTTGACATCATCTTTTTTTGCTAAAAAAGTGTTGTTTTTGGAATGCAGCTAGAAAATTTGCTGCTGGGCATTGGAATCTCAGAGAAGCCTCTCATTGGCATCCTTGCTAGACATCTGCTCTTTTGTACAATAGAAAAAGGGCATTAGGAATTCTATTAAATAGACTTGCTCTTTGTACACCTGATCCTTGGCTGTACACCTATGTGGAGCAGTCAAACAACAAGTGAAAATCAACAAAAATAGTCCATACTACAATTTTTTTGAAAATGGCACACTTTTTCCCTTTGGTGCCTCATGTGGGACCTCAACAGATAGTTTGATTAGTAAATCTATCTTTGTTCTTAAATTATCAATTGAAATTTGATTGTTCAAAATTTATTTCAGTCAAATTGAGTAAGAAATAAATTTTTAGGAACATTTTTAAGTTTTGGGAATTTGGGGGTTTAAATTTAAACTTGTATCTTCGCTTGTCGAAGACAAAGGGTGAGGCCTAGGTTGGAAGGAAGCTAATTCCCCCTCATAAATACCTCCTTTGGATTCCTCACTCTATTTTGAGTCCAATGAGTGGTTGGAAGGCCACTTTCTCTCTCAAAATAGGCATTTTTTTAATGTTTTAGCGTTGTTTTTTACAAAAACACTAGTTTATGGGAAATTGAATCTTTAATATCTTGTAAACAATAGCTCAGATTTGGGTGCCATTTTTTTAAAAAGTGTTTATATTTCAATTTTTCATAGTGTAGGCTTTTTATTTGTTAAAAAAACACTAGTTTATAAAGTGCCTAAAATTTTGGTCTCCTGAGATACATTTTTGGTTGAGTCCAACATCTTGTTTGTTTAAAGTCTTGCACTGATTACTCTAAGATGCATTCTCAGCTGAGCCTGACATATTTTGAGTGTGCACTTGCATATTTTATGGGGGCTCAATATTTTGGGGGGTGTGATTACTTTTTAGCACTTGCAATCTTTACTTTCATTCTCCTTTCTACATAATTTCACAACTTGCAATCAACACAAATTCACCTAAATTTAGCTTTAAATAGATTATTTTCAACTTAAAATCCTAACACCCTTAAAATATCATGAATGGAAGGTTAAAATTTCAATAATTCTTAGAAGTAAAGGGTTGATAGGATCACCATGGGTACTGAAGTAGAACCCAGTGCTGATGCTGAAAAGGTCAAGTGGTACAACCGTAGTGATGAAGCCTATGAATTATTGAGCTTGTCCATGTCTCCAAAACTTTTCTTCCATTTAGAAACCTCCAAGACTCCTAAAGACCTATGGGACACCCTAGAAACCTTAGTTGGGAAGCTTGATGAGATGAGAGGTCATGAGCTTGAAAATGAACTCATAAGTCTAAGTCCTAGCAACTTTGACACCCTATAGGACTTGTTCACTAAAATTAAGGCCATTAGATTGAAATTGAAAGAATGTGAGATAGATAAGAAATATGATCAACTCATCATTTCTATTCTCATAAAGTTAGGTCCAAGTTATTCAGTCTTTGTCTCCACTTTCCATGCCACAAAAAGTGCCCTTGGTGCTACATGGAAAATGCCTTCTTTGGATTCATTCATTGCCGACTTGACTAGGGAGAAAGATAAGCTAATTCAAATGGGCACAATGAATTCTACTCAACCCAAATATTTTATAGCTAAAAATGGTAAGGATAAGACTTCAATAAAGGAGAAAAAGAAAAAGAACAAGGACCAAGAGAAGAAGAAAGAAAAAAATAATCCTGCTAAAAACAACACTGAGTCTTCCTCCTCCAATGCTAAACCTAAGAAGAAGAAGGTTAAGTGTGCATGTTGTAAGAAGACAGGGCACGATGAACACAAATGTATGAAGAAACAAATAGATCACCTAACTCATCTTCTAGAGAAGCACAACATAGGTGTTCCTGAGTCCATCAAGCAGAATTCATTTACCCAAGATTCTACTAAGGCAAAAGGCAAGGGTAAGGAGAAAGAAAAGGGCAAGGCCCTTGTAGCTACAATAGCTTCTACATCTTCATGGGTCATTGACTCGGGTGCTTCTCACCACATGGGCTCTTCCCTAGTTAATTTTTCATCTTTAGAGCCTTGTAGCATGACTTTAATTAGTTAGGGTGATGACACATCAGTTTCTATTGTAGGGAGAGGGTCAGTTGAAATGGAAGGAGGAACATTCAATAATGTTCTAAATGTTCCTTCTCTTTCAATCAATCTCCTATCAGTGTACCAAATCACTCACATTGGTCGGGGCATGAGAGTTGAGTTTTCACCAGATTTAGTGGCTATCAGGGAGTTGCATAGTGATACTACAGTGGCAATGGGTAGGGCAGATCACCAAGAAAGATTATACACTTTCTCACATTTTTCACCTTATTCTTCTCCAACAACATTGCTGACTCATTTAGATGGAGTTAGCAAATTATGGCATGAGTGGTTTGGCCACCTTAACTACCGCTACCTTGAGAAACTTTACAAATATGACATGGTCATTGGCTTGCCTCGTGTCTAATACTCAACAGGACTTTGTGAGGGGTGCTCCCTTAGGAAGCATCCCAAAGCAAAATTTGACAAAGGCAAAGCTTGGAGGGCTTCACAACCTTTGGAGTTAGTCCACAGTGATGTATCAAGACTCTTTCCCAAACCATCTTTCACAAGGGCCAAGTACATCCTCACTTTCATTGATGATTTCTCTAGGTACACTTGGATATATTTTCTCAAACAAAAGTCCGAAGTGTTTGAAATTTTTCTAGACTTCAAGGCTCTTGTTGAGAAACAGAGTGAGAAATCCATCAAGGTTCTTTGAATTGATAATGGAGGGGAGTATGTCAAAAATAGGTTTGAGCAATTTTGTAGCACATATGGGATTGATTTGTAGCACACAGTCACTTATAGTCCTTCACAGAATGGGGTTATAAAACACAAAAATAGGTTCTTAAAAGAGATGGGTAGCTATATGATTCACTTCAAATCCTTAGCACCATAGTCTTAGGCTGAAGCCATCAATTATGCTTGTTACATTCAAAATAGGGTTCCTCACAAAGCTTTAAAAGGGATAACACCCTTTGAAGCTTGGCATAAAAGGAAACCTAATGTTGATCGCCTTAGGGTTTTTGGATCCCCAGCCATGGCCCACATATCGAAGAAGAAACACAAAGCTATAGAATGTCAGTCCAAGCCTTGCATCTTTGTAAGATACCCAGATGGTGTTAAGGGGTATCACCTTCTAGATCTGACCACTCATGAGTTATTCATTAAGAGAAGTGTACACTTTCAAGAGAGTCCTAAAGACTCAACACTTGTCACTTCTCTCTCATTGGATCTACTTCTTCATGATGATTCCTTAGATTTAGATCAGCCACAATAGGTTCTTGAGCCAGAGACATCTTCTTCTTCTTCGAGTTCAGACAGTGAGGACAGTGATGTAGAGTCATCCACCTCTAGTCAATCAGAGGATGAGGAGTTATCACTTGACTCATCCACTTTCAAGCCACTTTGGGCTAGACAGACACTTGAGAGTACTGGCACTTAGGTAGGAGATCCTGTAAATGACAGATGAACTAGGGGTTATTTTCAAAGAGATCCACATGCCTTCTTTGTTTTAGTTTCAAATCCATAGACTTTTTGAGAGGCATCAAGGGTACCTAAGTAGGATAGTGCTATGGAGGAAGAATATTCTTCCTTAATAAAAAATCACACTTGGGATTTGACTTCACTTCCTAAGGGAAGGAAAATGGTTCAATGTAGGTGGATATATTAGACCAAGTTTGTAGTAGATGGGTTAGTTGATAAGTACAAGGCATGATTGGTTGCCAAGGGTTTCTCACAAGTGGTAGGCATTGACTACTTAGAGACCTTTGCACTTATTGCAAAGATGACTTATATCTGACTTACCTTAGTTATTGCTGCAACACATGGTTGGGATGTGCACTAAATGGATGTGAAGAGTGCCTTTCTTCATGGAGACCTAGAGGAGGAGATCTACATGAAGCAGCCACCAAGATTTGTTTAGGATTCTTATTTAGTATGTAGACTTAGGAAATCTATCTATGGCCTCAAATAGGCCCCTTGGGCATGGTACACCAAGATGGATTCCTTCCTTCTCATAACAGGTTTCACTAGGTGCCATTTTAATCCTAATGTCTACTTTTTATGGCATGATGACTCGCTCTTGATTCTAGTTCTTTATGTTGATAACCTTTTAATCACTAAGAGTTCTTAATCAGCTATTGAAGTGCTGAAGGCATCTCTCTAGGATAGATTTGACATGACAGACTTGGGTTTGTTACACTACTTCCTTGGCATCAAGATCTCATAGTCAGATACAAGGATTTCTCTTACATAGCCTAAGTATGCTCTTGACTTATTGGCTCAGTTTCACATGGCTGATTGCAAGCCATCTCTGACTCCCTTTCTATCAGGAGTCAAGCTTGAAGCTGACTATTCTTCACCATTGGTTGATGCCACTTGGTATCGACAACTTGTTGGCAGTCTTATCTACTTGACTCACGCTAGGCCCAACATATCATATGTAGTGGGACTTGTCTCCAGATTTATGTAAGAACCTCATGAGCTACATTGGAAAGTAGCTAAGAGGATCTTGCATTACATACAAGGTTCACATAGATATGGGATTCATTATAGATTTGGCATAGAGGTTGATTTGGTTGGATATACAGATTCAAACTGGGGTTGGAGATTCACAGACTCACAAGTCCACTTTTGGTTACAATTTCTCTCTAGGTTCTAGTCTTATCAGTTTGTCTAACAAGAAGCAAAATGCTATTGCTATAACATCCATAGAGGTAGAGTACAGGGGAGCTATCAATGTATCTATTGAGGCTATTTGGCTTCAGGTGATACTTTCTAAGTTTGGCATTCCTATCAGGCAGCCCATCATCATTTATAGTGACAACCAGAGTACCATTCAGATTTATAGGAATCCATTTTAGCACTAGTAGACCAAGCACATAGAGATTCACATGCATTTCATTTAGGAGTTTATTCATAGTCAGGTCATTGACTTGATATTTTGCTAGTCTTTAGAGCAAGTTGTAAACATCTTCACCAAACCTTTCACTGAGAGCAGGTTCATTCATCTATGAGCTCTTCTTGGGGTGTAGTCCACATCTGCAATAGCATCATCTTACGAGGGGCCCACTAGCCTCTTCATTTTTTTATGTCTCTCTTTTGGGGGGAGCATTTTCTTATGGGTTTTCACCTTTTCTCTATCTTATGGGAGATTGCATTTGTACAGGGGTACCTCATCAGGCCGAGTTGCCAAGACCCATTTTATATTTCCACACTACCCACCTAAGCTGCACTTATGGGGGGTGTTAGTGTAGGTTTATATGTTTTCCTATTATTTAATTAGAGAAATTATATATTTGTGCATACATGGAGTTTTCCTACATTTGTGGGATAGGCTAGCTTATGTGGAGATGTGTGTCATAGATGTGTCATAGGTGTCATAAGAATGTCATAAGTAACTCCTTTGATTGGCTATTATGGGTGTGGGAGTTACTTCTCTATTCTTATCACCCTGTCACCACCTTTCATGGAGGAGTTACAGTCTATTTTTGGGGTTTTTTGACCACCTTTTTGGAGGAGTTACTTATGTGATATCTTATATGTATTCTTCACTTTGGCCATCTTATGTTAATGGAATATTGTCTTTTCTCCAAATTTTCTATGCAATTTTCTCTTGTTTGATTTCATTTACTTTAGCATTTTGTGTTATTCACTTGCTTCGTCTCATGCAACCACGACTTGTGCATCCTCGTTATTCGAACCTTGGCAAATCCTCCAATAAAAAACATAATTGTTCCTAAATATGGAGATCATAGCAATCCTATGATGACTATGACAATTGAGAACAAGTCTATTCCAAATGTGCTTGTAGATCTAGGTGCTACTATAAACATAATGACTATAAACACAGTAGATTCTTTATCTTTCATAGGGATTTAACCTACCACAACAATCTTGCAAATGGCAGATCAATCCACTACTACCCTTGAAAGAACCATAGAGAATGTACTAGTCACCATTAAATCTTGGTAATACCCTTTTGATTTTTTGATCCTTTAACCTAAACCAAAGAGGGTAGGGCATCTAATGATTCTTGGTAGACCTTGATTAGCTACAGTTTTAGCAAGAATTGACTATAGATATGGAAACATGACCATTTATAATGGAATCCATGCTAAATATATATCTCTATAAAAATATAATATAACTTCATTGTGTCTTTTTAAACAAATATGGGTGGATCAACATGAACATAACCAAACTAGTGAGTCTTCCTTATACCTAGTTACCATCAAAGAACATGCCCAAGAATTTTAAGAACAAATAATAAAAGATTTAGACCAAAAGAGCCTAGCTTTAAATTCTAACAATTTTACTCTGAACACTAACAATTTTTCTCTAAAGTCTGAAGGTTTAGCTCCAAAGACTAGTAGTGTAGCTTCAAAGACTAGTAGCCTAGCTCTGAACACTAGTGGCTTAGTTTCGAAGATTGTTAGCTATGCTTCAAAGATGAAAAATCATGAATGAGAATAATCCACCTACATGACTAAAAATCAAGACTATACCATAAGACCACCAAATATGTTATCCATTCCATAGTACATCCAATAAGCCATACTTGATTGGGCTCAAAATGGAAAGAATTTATTTTTACATGATTTTCATTGTCCAGTGACCAATATGCTTTCCACAAGTAAAACCTTTTACAAATATGTCACCACACTTCACATATTATTACCACACACATGTCTATTGAATTCCTTTATGAGTGAATACAAACAATTGAATTCTATTATCCCAGGCACTAAAAATATTGTAATTCAACTAGGTAAATTGTTAACTATCAATAGTTGGTTAACTAACCATCGAGAAAGAAATTTTTTGATGTATTGGTACAAAACTCAAAATATTTTGTTTGGGATTACACTGACATGAAAGGAATACATCCTAGTGTTTATATAAATAATATATATACTAAAAATGTTAGACCAATCAGACAACCACAATGAAGGATTAATCCAGCCTTAAAGGAAATTGTCAAGAAGGAAATAGAAAAAATGTTGGGTGTTAGTTTTATTTATCCTATATCTAATAACCAATGGGATTTACCCCTAGTTATTATGCTTAAAAATAATGGGAAATGGAAAAAAATTGTAGAATATAGAGAACTGAACAAAGCCACCATGAGAGACTATTTTCCTTTTCATTTCATTGATCAAGTTTTAGATAATTTGGTAGGAAAACAATATTTTTGTTTCTTATATGGATCCAATAGATATAACCAAATTAAAATAGCACCTAAATATCAAGATAAAATAATATTTACTTACCCCTATGGAATATATGCTTGAACAGTCTTTCCTTTTGTATTTTACAATGCACCTACTACCTTTCACAGAGTAATGTTAACAATATTTTTTAATCTTAAAAATGACTATGTGAAAGTGTACAAGGATGTTTTCACTATCCATGGTACTAAAATTTATGAAGCTTTGAACAACTTGGATAAAGTTCTTACTAGATGTGAATAACACTAGGTATCTTTAAGTCATGAGAAATGCATCACAATGACTAATGAAGGGATAGTATTAGGAGAACATCTCTTCTCAAGGAATAAAAATAGATCCTAAAAAAATTGAGGTAATTTATAACCTACCTATTCCATAAACATAAACTGATGTTAAAATTTTTCTTGGTCATGTAGGATATTACATAAGATTTATTGAAGAATTCAACAAGATAGTTGCCCCTATGTTTTATTTGTTATCAAAAGATAGTGAATTTATATGGAGTGATAAATTTCAGTATCCTTAAAACATTAAATAATAAACTCATGATTGATCAATTTTTTAAAGGACCTAATTGGGAAAAACCTTTTCATGTCTATACTAATGCTTCCAATACTACATTAGGAGAAAACTTAGGTCAAATAGATGAGGATGGAAAGATGTATGCCATTTATTATATCATCAAGAATATTACCTCCATAGAGAATAATTAAACTACCATAGAAAAATATTTTCTTATTGTTGTCTATGCTATAAATAAGTTTAGGTATTACATTATTGGTTATCAAGTATTCATCTATACAGATCAATCAACAATTAAGTACTTAATGAATAATCTGGTAGTAGGTGGGATAATAATTAAATGGCTCATGTTGTTGCAATAATTTAACATTACTATCATAGATAAACTAGGGAAGTATAATTTTATTGTTGACTTTTTATCTAGATTGATCACTACATGTGAAGAATGACCTATAGAGGACTCTTTTCCAGATGAACAATTGTTTTCCATATCTACATACTCCCCATGGTTATAAAACATGTAAAATTACTTGGAAATAGGGAAGTTTCCTCATTATTTTACCTCTAAAGAATGAAAATATTTAGTTAGATCTAGTTGTCATTTCAAATGGTTTAAGGCATATTGTTTAAAACTAGACTTGATCATATACTTCATAGTTGTGTCAGAGAAGATGAGGTGTATGACATTATTAGAGGATGCCATTATGAACCAAGAAGAGGACATTATTTAGTAAAAAGGACCATTCACAAGATCCTTGGTGTAGGTTACTATTATCCATCTCTTTACAAGTCTATCAAAAGATATATATGGCAATGTGATCATTGCCAAAGAATGGGTAAGCTTACTTTGTCTTCTGAAATTTCTCTTCATCCTTAAATAAGTTTAGAACCACTTGAAAAATAGGGTTTATAATTTTTTAGACCAATAAACCCATCATATCAAGGAAATTAATATATATTAGTGTGTATTGATTATGTTACTAATTGTGTTGAAGTACAAGCACTCACATTTGCTAGGGAAGAAATGGTTGCATACTGATATTTGGAGCTCTTAGATCTATTGTTTTAGATCAAGAACCCCAATTCATATCCAACATGATCAAATATTTCATAAAATCTAAACTAGATCAATCATATTAAATGTTCACCATATCATCCCCAAGCCAATGGTCAAGTGGAAGTCACCAACTGAGATCTATAAACATCCTAACAAAAATAGTGAATAACAGTAGAAAAGATTGGGTAGAAAAAGTACCTAAAGTAGTTTGGGCATACAATACAATATGGATGAAAAATATAATATTCTTCCCATATGAACTTGTGTGTGGAAATAAACCTTTGTGACCTATAGAATTTGAATTTTAGATATTGAATACAACAACTGACATGAGAATTGATCTTGGTGAAGTACAATAAGAAAGATTAATGCAAATAAATGGGTTGGATGAACTGAGAATGGATGCACTTACTCAAACCATCATGATATAGAAGCAAAGAAAGTAATTTCATGACACTTTAATGAGATAAAAATAGTTTCAAGAGGGTGATTGGGCACTCCTATTTGATTCTAAAATTTAGAACTTCAAGGGTAAGCTAAGGACAAGATGGTTGGGACCACACCTAATCAAAACCATTATTAGTAATGGATCTGTCTAGATTCAACCCATTTATAGTGACCAAAGGACACTTTTGGTCAATGGTCATAGGCTTAGGGTGTACAAAAGACCTCTCAACAAGGAAGAGTTTATTGATAAAAACCAAGATCAATTTGACCTTATGGAAGAACTTGGTTCTTCCACTAAGGCCCAATGATCTTTTTAGTAAGCATCCAATAAAGGAGGAGTGTTTAAAACTAGTAAATGGCACTTCTCCTCCTTTAAAAATTCAAAAAAATATAAAATAAAGAAAATAAAAAAGTATAAAAAATAAAAATACTAAAAGGTGAAAACTAGTAAATGGCACCTTTCAGAAGAATTTTTTTGCAATAAAATAAAAATTATTGTCAACTAACCTATCTTCTTAGACCTTTTTATCACTACAAGATACATGGCATCTCTATATGATAGACATGGATTCATATGAAAAGGTATTATTATATTTATTTTCCCAAAGGATTAGGAATTTTTTTATTTTATGTCATGCATTTGTAATCATTTGGTAATCAACACTTTTCAAAATGAACAAATTATGGTGATGTCATGTGAATATGATGAGTCAGCAACATCATCACCACATTCCAAAATTTGATGTGATGATGTTTTTAAAAGATATTTTCTAATAGATTTGATGTGACAAATGACCTTTTCAAATAGATTTGATGAGATGATGTTTTAATGAATCTTTTCAAAAAAATGACATATGTGTAATTCATTGTAAAAATTATATCACATACTGTCAATTATAGTCTTTATTCCACATCAATAATAATTATAGGATAAATTACCTTCCCATTATATCTCACATGCTCCAAATAGATTGCCATAACTGCTACCATAATTCTTGTCACAATCTCATAATATACCCTAATTTGCTATTCATTGTTGTATTATCATTGTTGTCCATTGTTGAGTCATATCCATAACCTCTTTCCTTCCCCTATTTATTGTGAAAATATGAGCTCTATGTTTTATAGTATAATCAAGTTTTTAATCAAACAGTGTTAGATCCAAAGATGGATGGAAGAAAGAAGAAGCATGGACCAGAATCCTCAAATGCATTAATACAAGATGAGGCAACTAGAGACATCTTTGAATCAATAGGGTGGCTAAATTTCTTTAAAATGTTTTAGGATTTTCCTGAAGAGATTATGTAGGAATTATTTGAGAATTTTGATGAAGACCATGTTTTTATCAAAGGTAAAAACATTCTAGTGAATCCCTCTATAATCAGTGCTCTCTATGGGATTATTGAGGAGGGGGTAGTTGTTATTGATAAGATCAGTTTTATAAATTTTAATCACATATTTGTTGAAGGAAATGAATTCTAACCTATACTAGCCAAATCCCTACAAGGAGTGGTCAGGGTAATCATGAGAGATAGTCTTCCTTAGCCCTAAAAAAATGGTGTCTTTTAGATTATGAAATATGTTACTTGTGATGGTTAGTTTACAATATTTGGTGGAGATGCCATGAGAATCCTTCTTCACCTAATAAAATGAGCTACTAGAGAAGATTACGAGGTAATCTTCCATCTTTTCTTCATGATGCCATAATTTATGTTGCTCAAAAATTGAATAGAGGTACTAGGTCCATCCACCACTATGGGTTGGTTACCCTTATCTATCAACATTATTTTTTAAGTAAACTATGGGGTAAAAAGGTTTGGTCCTCCTTCCTCTAAAGAATTCTCTCTAATTTATCTCAAGAAAACATCATGCCCTGCCTCTCCTCCTTCTACCATAGTATAAATTGAATAATGGCCATCTTCACCACCTTCGGCTTTGAAGATACTACGTTGAAGATCGAAGAGACAAATGGGAATTCCCTTAGATAACCCCAATCCTCCAACTAAGATTTGACACAAAATCAACATATTCTATAAAATAAGAAGAAGAAGATGTGCAAGCCATGGAGACATTGGGAAGCTTAATCTCCCTCATTGACATTATAGATTTTAAAGCAATTATTGTTGAAGAACCCCATGAATAAGATATTGTATTTAAAGAAGAAACATTTACAATAGAATTTATGACTCAAGAAGAAGAATGACCTTTACCCTCTACCATTGATAAGGGTAAATCTCCCTTGATATAAAGTGTTCCATCATCCCCTCATTTTGTTAATAAAGAATAAGACATATAGAATGTCATGGCTATGTCCTACCATGAAGAAATAATTTCACAACAAGTAGAATTAGATGTTCTTCGTTCAACCTTGAAAGGTAAGGACATGATTATTTTTAATTTGGAATAAAGATGTGAATAATATGTCACTAAATCTAAATAACAAGATATAATTCTTACATGAATACAAGTTGAATATATTATGGCCCATAATTTGATGTTTACACAAATTCAAGAATATATTAATTTGAGGAATTATCTTGCTATTAAGGATACTCAGTTTTTTAATCTGCAACATGTTAATGTTGATAAAAATAATCAAATTTATGATCTAAGAAAAATAATTTCTAAAATAAATGCATTGATTATCCAACATACTAATATAATAAGAGAGATAACCACTCAAAATTCTAAGTTATAAGCCTATATATAAGTAATGTAAAGAGAGACAAGAGAAATAGCAGTCCAAATAGAGGGACCGACAAGAGTTGTTCCTTCCTTCCCCATTCCATTACATGAAATGATCTCAATCTAGAACAACACCTAGAAGAAAATATAGAAGTTGAAAGAAGAAAATGCTAAGCTTAAAGAAGAATATCATAAGAAATTGGTATAATCTCAACATTCATCCAACACATTTATGTAATTTCTAAGAAATTGTTGGCATGCAAGCCACCTTCCTCTATTTATGCTCTTTTTCTTCATGAGAAATTTTACAAGTGGAAAATTCAGCTTATTTACCTTGGTTTCCCAAACATTATTTAAAATTAATACATTCTTATGGATATTTTTATCAAAAGCACTGAAGAAAGGAAAGATACAATTGTGAGTTTTATACTTTTAACATGTTATTAGGATATCATTCTAGTTTCCTTGTAAAATTATTAATTAGAGAGACATAATTGCATGCATTTCTCTCCACTTTGAGGAACCAAACAACATGATAGTAAGCCAATAATCAATTTTTGAAATTACAAAGCACCACTAGGATAAGCATGAGACCCCAATTCCCAAAGGCAAGAAAACTTATTTTTATTTTTAAACCAATGTATCATATGTATATGAAGAATAAATATAATTGGTTATTGAGAACCAATATTACAACTTTCAAATATTTTCTGAACCACCATTCTACCAATGCCATTAATTCTAGTATTGCTAGGTGGGAAACCTTACCTATTGAGTTAAATCATAGGGAAGTCCTAAGCCCTACCACTATCAGATGGAATCTAAGAAGAGCCCAAACAATTGCCTAGATTATCACTCAACTGTTAGATGAAATAGGTTTAGATGTATGGATTAGGATGAGGTTCAGGCCTCCAATAATTCTTTATCTACTCTCTCCATGGTATGGTTAGATTACTCAAGTAGAATTTGAGTTTCATTCTTGGTTACATACAGTTGTAAAAGATTTTGGATTCTTGCCTAGAGGCCACCATGATTGGGGCCACCATTTTCAAGTTTATGATCTTAGTCAGAGGTTTGAATCAAAAAATTTGGATTAAAGACCAGTCATCCCACTTATTTGAAAGAGGACTTGAAAAATTTAAAGTGTCAAGGAAAAATAATGATAATTTCATATGTCTCATCATATCTATATAAACTATCCATAAATTTTTGCCTTTGGTTATTTATTGCATTGCATTTAATAGTTAAGATCTTATGTAAGTAGGAAATGAATGTAATTTATCCTTTATTTGTATGTAATCTATTACTAATTTTTTTATCTTGTCATTGTGTCTAACTTAGATTAATATCTTAATTTTGAGTATATAAACACATCCCAATAGTGGGGTAATTTTGAGAAGGTAACACATAGTTTTAGCAACTCTTTTTGGATACAAATTTTGAGGATTCAGTGAACAAGCTCTAAAGAACTGATGCTTTGAAGATGCACTAAAATTACTCTAAATACATATAAAAGTTTCTCTAAATACATCTAGGCATGCTTCAAAGACCTATGCATAGTGATCTAAAGACCTGCATAAGATGCTCCAAAGACACTAGACATGCTATGAAGACCAGTTGTATCCTACTGATCAAGATAGTAATTTTATAGATATCTATAAATAGACTTTGTCTATTCATATGTATTATTTTAGACATTACCATTCATTTAATAGCCTAAAATAGTCTAAATATATTTATACTTCTATTTTTTAAAATCGGATAAGTATCTTCATTATGTGTTAGTTATTTCTTGTCTATAGCTAGTTGAGTTAGTTTTAACACCTTCCTATATGCAGGAGATCCCACTCTTAGATTGTATATATTTTGAATAAATAGATTTGGGTATTGATATCAACAATATTTTTTACTCTATGAATAATTATTGAGATTCATTTAAATACACATCTCCTTATCATTCTAGTTAGTTAGAGAAAGAAGAAGTTGGAAAAACTAGCAGTTGGTGAATTTGAAATCAAAAGCATTTCATATTTGTATATGTTATTTTGAATTAAATAGAGTTAAATTTTTATCTTTATTACTGAGTAAAGTATTTCATGTTTTGAGGAAGGAGTTGTAGACACCTAAAACTGGCCACCAATGACCTTCAACTAAGCTTTTGACCAATTTCTACCAAAGTGCACAATTTGGCCTAAAAACACTAAAACACATTAGAAGCTTTAAACCTTTCATATTCAAGTTCTGATTTTGTCCAAAGTATCCCTAAATTAGGTAATGCAAGTTATGAGACAACTAACTTTAATCAGATCATTTTGAGTCAAAATGACATTTTCACACCTAGGTGCTCTGGATTGTTCTTTTCTACCAAATTTCATGTATGATACATGTGACTTTGTTATTTTGTGTTGGAAATACCCTAAATGGGATAACAATTCCAATTCCACTAACATTTCCTTTCAATTCCAATCCAGTCAAATTTTAAGCCAATAATATGATATTTTGACTAGTTTGATTAATTTGTGCACCAATTGCCAAGATTTGAACCAAAATTGACTAATCACATTTAAAGATAATTAATTAAAATCATGAGACTAATTAATAATTCCATGGAACTTGTTGAATATTTATTTTTTGAAGTTTATTATGAGTTTTTGCATCATCAAGTGGCATCATTTCTTGGAATATCTATGTTAGGTTGTGGAGCTAAAAGCTTCAACCTTTGCAAACTGAGGAACAGATGGTTGCTGAGTTCTACAGGAACCGGCGTCGGCAGCAGGACCGACGTCGGCAGAGTCCAGTGCAGAAGGCCACCGGCGACGGCAGAAAGTCGGCCGACGTCGGCAGAACCAGACAAGCAGGGACCGACGTCGGTCGCCTGTGTGTTCCAGAACTGCTCGTTTCATGGACAATTAGTTAAGTGAACGAAGAGTTTGCATGTTGAGACCAGTTAGAGTCTTGTGCTGCGAGGACAATTGTCTAAATTAAGAGTCTAAGTTAGTGTTTGAGTTAGGGATCTATTTATAGACCCATTGGCATGTATTGTATAAGGCATGAGATAGAAAGGAAGAGTTCCTTCTAGTTGTAAGATCTGTGAGTTGCAGGTTGTTGCAAGCTCATTGGGGATCTACATGTAAGTTTGGTCTTTGAATTGCAAGTTGCAGGTTCATGAGAGATCAGCTTGAAGTGCTATAGAGTGCTTGATGTACCGGCAGGGTTATTACTGACTGGTTGGTGAGGTGAACACCAATTCTGTGTGTGAGTTGGTTGTTGGGACCATTTTTTGTGTAGGAGAGTGTGTGTGAGAAGAATTACTGAACACTTGAGGTGTGGCGAATCTCTGTAAGGTGAAAGAGTGTGGCGGCTCAGTGTTAATACAAGATAGTGTATTGTCTCTCATATTCTATGCTATTGGTGAATTCTAGTTACTTGTGTTTCTGGTTATTTCCGCATATTCAATTGCTTATACTTGGTAATCATACTGTGCTTTTTCTGAGAAGCAAGATCCCAACTAGTGGCATCAGAGCATGTTTGTTGTTCTAGATTCCCATCAACTGGTATCAGAGCCTTGGTTGTAGGTTCTTAAGCTTGATACCAACAATTGGTATCAGAGCTTTTGGTTGGGATACTAACAGATTGGTGTAGATCTGGGTAGTGTGTTTTGATTACAGGTTACTCATAGGGTTTCTGTTTGAGTGGGAGTTGAGCAATGACAGAAAGTAGTCAACTACGAATGGAGAAGTTCAATGGCAAGAACTACCAATTATGGAGGATGCAGATTGAGGACTATCTGTATCAGAAAGATTTGTACTTACCGTTGGGTGGGGTTGCTAGCAAACCCTTGGATATGAAAGATGAAGAATGGGAGGTTCTTGATCGGAAGGCTCTGGGATCTGTTAGATTGAGTCTTGCATCATCTGTGATTTCCAGCTTATCATAGTGTAAGACAACGGTGGAGTTGATGGAATCTTTGGCAAATTTATATGAAAAACCCTCAGCTTCGAATAAGGTATTTCTTATGAAGCGTTTATTTAATTTGCAAATGTTGGAAGGTGGATCTGTTCATAGCCATCTTAGTGATTTCCATGGTTTAGTAAACCAGTTAAGTTCAGTCAATATTGTATTTGATGATGAAATAAGAGCTCTCTTAATCTTGTGTTCATTACCTGAAAGTTGGGAAGGTATGGTAATGGCAATTTCTAATACTGTGTCTCCTTCAAAAGTCTTAAAAGTGGATGATATTGTGAGTGTAATCTTGAACGAAGAGATACGCAGGAAAAGCACAGGTGAATCATCTGGAGATGCTTTGAGTGTTGAAGGAAGAGGAAGGCCAAGAGAGAAGATAGAGCGTGGGAGATCAAGGTCGAAGACGGGCAAGAGATCCAAGTCCAGGTATGGCAGAATAACCTGCTGGAAATGTGGAAAGCAAGGGCACTTAAAGAGAGATTGCAGATCGGGTACAGATCAGCATGAAGAACATGAAGAAGAAGCAGATGCTGTAGGTTACATTGCACAGGATGCTCTGGTATGTTCTTTGGATAAAGTAGAATCTTGGGTATTAGATTCTGGTGCCTCTTTTCATGCATCCCCACATAGGGAATTTTTTCATGAGTATGTCCAGGGAGATTTTGGAGAAATTTGTGTAGGGGATGGTAAGTCTTGTCATATTGTTGGCAAAGGCAAAGTGAAGCTGAAACTGCAGACAGGTAACACATGGGTGTTAAAGGAGGTCATGCACGTCCCAGTTCTGAAGCAAAATCTGATTTCTGTTAGAAGTTTGGGTGAAGAGGGTTGCACAGTAACTCTCACAGCGGACTCTTGGAAGGTTACCAAGGGTACACTTGTTATAGCTAGAGGTAAGAAAGTAGGTACGCTTTATCTATCTACTTGTTTTACTGATTCTTCTTCTGGGTTATCTACTTCAGCTGTAGATTCGGAGATGTGGCTTGATAGGCTTGGTCACATAGATATGAAGGAGATGCTGGTTCTTGAGTCAAAGGATATGCTTTCGGATTTGGAAGGCATGGATCATGGTTTCTGTATGCAGAAGAAGAAGGTGAGATTTCTTGAGGAATCCGATGTTAGTGACAAGAACAGGAAAGCCTTGGTTTTCAAGGAGAAGGTGACAGACAGAGTTCAGCACAAGGTGCAGGGGAATTCTGAGTAGAGCAAGGGTGTTTTGGACAAGGGTTTGATCCAAAAGGAGCTCGTGGGAAAAAGTCAGGTCTCACAAGAAAAACACAGAGACCGACGTCGGCAGGAAAACTAGCGTCGGTGTCTAGACAGGGACCGATGTCGGCTATGTGTAGCCCGACGTCGGTGACTCGAGGCAGACAGAGACCGGCGTCGGCCAGGGAAAAACGACGTCGGCGGAGAGGCAGTCGCAGGGAACCGACATCGGTCGGCTGTAGACTGAGATGTGACCGGCATCGGTCACTGAGACGAATTTTGGGTGGACAGCAAGCTGTCATGGAGTCTCAAGCACCCATATGGAGGACTGAAGGTGTAAGTAAGTTCTTAAATTCGTCATTTCCCTTCTTTACACTACTTGTTGCTCACTTATGGCATAGGACCAGGAAGTTATTGAAGAAGCAGAACAGGTAGATCCAGGAAACAGTGGGAGCTAGGCATGGATGAGGATGTGATTCTTTGGAGGAGAACCAAACAGGTGTTTTGGGTAGTGTTGCCAGCTAGAAGTAAGCACTGAGAGACGAATGGATGTTAAGGATGAAGAAGAGCGGAAATAGATACGTGAGATGGAAGATCAGGGTATTTGATCTTGTATTAGCTGCAGGGCAATGGAGGTTTGTTCATTGTGTTTCTCTTTACCAGGTTGGATAGTACTAGCTACACTATCCTATTTTCTATATGATGTGCTTGTTGCAGGGTTACATATACAGGTATTGCTGAACTAAAGGTAAAGCTAGTTCAGGTGTTTGTCATGGAGGATCTGGGAGCAGCAAGATTCTTTGGCAAGAGTGTGTTCTAGAGACATGGTAGGTCATTTGTTGACTTTGTTTCAGGATGATTGTGTGGAACCGGTTAGCACACCGATGGTTAGACAGTTCATAGAACAGGTGTCTTGATTCACATAATGAGGTTGAGTGCATGGTATGTACTAAACCTGAGTTTTCCCAAGCAGTGGGAGTTGTCACAAGTTAGGAGCCAATCTGAGAGAGAACCATTGGAGGTCAGCTCAGTGGATTCTTACAGGGACTAGTAGCAAGTGCACATGCTATGCAAGTTCAGGTTTATTTCTACATGGTTGTAGGTGTGGATGTGGTAGATAATTTGGATGACAGGTTTTGCACCATGGATTTTGTGGTGGTTGGTCTTCAAGGATGATTTTGAATATGGATACATAGCCAAGGTAACAAACTAGACGGTGTACAGGTATATGTACAGGTTGCAGCTGTTTATCTCCAAGTGGGAGATTGTTAGGTTGTGGAGCTAAAAGCTTCAACCTTTGCAAACTAAGGAACAGATGGTTGCTGAGTTCTACAGGAACCGGCGTCGGCAGTAGGACCGACGTCGGCAGAGTCCAGTGCAGAAGGCCACCGGCGACGGCAGGAAGTCGGCCGACGTCGGCAGAACCAGACAAGCAGGGACCGACGTCGGTCGCCTGTGTGTTCCAGAACTGCTCGTTTCACGGACAGTTAGTTAAGTGAACGAAGAGTTTGCATGTTGAGACCAGTTAGAGTCTTGTGCTGCGAGGACAATTGTCTAAATTAAGAGTCTAAGTTAGTGTTTGAGTTAGGGATCTATTTATAGACCCATTGGCATGTATTGTATAAGGCATGAGATAGAAAGGAAGAGTTCCTTCTAGTTGTAAGATCTGTGAGTTGCAGGTTGTTGCAAGCTCATTGGGGATCTACATGTAAGTTTGGTCTTTGAATTGCAAGTTGCAGGTTCATGAGAGATCAGCTTGAAGTGCTATAGAGTGCTTGATGTACCGGCAGGGTTATTACTGACTGGTTGGTGAGGTGAACACCAATTCTGTGTGTGAGTTGGTTGTTGGGACCATTTTTTGTGTAGGAGAGTGTGTGTGAGAAGAATTACTGAACACTTGAGGTGTGGCGAATCTCTGTAAGGTGAAAGAGTGTGGCGGCTCTTTGTTGTATTCTTTTCTGTCAGTGTTAATACAAGATAGTGTATTGTCTCTCATATTCTGTGCTATTGGTGAATTCTAGTTACTTGTGTTTCTGGTTATTTCCGCATATTCAATTGCTTATACTTGGTAATCATACTGTGCTTTTTCTGAGAAGCAAGATCCCAACTAGTGGCATCAGAGCATGTTTGTTGTTCTAGATTCCCATCAATCTAGGCCATAAATGCATAATATATCTGATTAAGCCCTCCCATTCCTCATTAATGCCTCCCATACCTCTTTAATGCCTCTCTATCCCAAATATTTATGAGGGGATTTATTGAATTTTTCCTCCAAAATTGAATTTATTCTTAGCCACACATCTTCATCTTGAGATGGATTGTTCAGGTTCATTCTGATTATTTTGAAAAAATTATAAATAGGAGGCCTTACCTATTGAATTTTAAGCTCTTTTAAGCCAAAGTTACCATGCCCAAATACCTTCAATACACATCTTGATGTAGAATTTTTATGCCCAAATATTGAGCCAAATCTATCACAAGCCTAACAAATGGTGCCAAGAGGAGATGAAGGTAGCTACACTCCATTGATGAAGACCTCTTAGGAACAATCTAGGTAAGCCAATCAAAGAAGGCTCTTGGAGCATCAAGGAAGGTAAGAAAGGTAAGTTTATTTAATTTTTATTGTGATTTATTCATTTTTATTCTTCACCATGCTCCCACCTTGAGATAGACTTAAGGTGTTAGCATTAGTGTGTTTTTTTTGGATTTGATTTCATTTATTAACACCATACTAATCTCCCCTTATTACAATCCTATGTTCACAAATGGCATGCTTGGTGAGACCTAACATCATTAATTTGGTCAAATGTCACCTACAAGCAACCTAATAACCACTATCATTTAGGATCTTGGAGTGTAGGAACAAAGAGGATAAAAATTTGAACAATAATCCATTTTTTTTGGAAGTTACAGTTTTGTTCTCTAGACTACAATCTTGTAACTCAAACAATCACAATTTTGTCATTTAAAGTCATGCTATTGTGTTTAAATTGTGTTTTCAAACTAATCTTGATTTTTCCTATAGATTCTATAATGATATAATAATACCATGAATAGTTAGTCATGATATTATAATACCATGACTCGACAGTAGTAGGATTGCCTATCTGATTCATGGTATTATCGATAAACCATTAGTGGTTAAGTGATAATACCACAAATCTCATATTAGAGAGATTATCAACCTAAGTAATAAGATTATTAGCCTGATTAACAAGATTATCGACCCAAGTTGTAGGATTTTCATTTTAAGTTATGGGATTGTTAGCTCAAGTAATGGGATTATTAACTTGAGTTGTGGGATTATCAACCCGAGTAGTGGGATTATCAACCCGAGTATCAGGATTGTCAACCTGAGAAGCAAGATTATTAACCTGAGTAATGATATTATTATTTTTATTAAACTAACTCGAGTAGTGATATTTCCTATCTAAGTCATCAT
This sequence comes from Torreya grandis, assembly GCA_037957365.1. Taxonomy (NCBI): domain Eukaryota; kingdom Viridiplantae; phylum Streptophyta; class Pinopsida; order Cupressales; family Taxaceae; genus Torreya; species Torreya grandis. The sequence goes on from JARHVA010004059.1 coordinate 1,318,984, forward strand.
TTTGTAGAGTAGTAGGATTGCACTATGAAGTAGCAGGATTGCACTATGTGAAACCCAAGAGATTATTTTGTAAAGTTGTTTGTTTCATTTAGACAAGTGCTTCAAGTCTAAATGAAACTCCTTTTAAGTGCTTAAAAAAGGATTGGGAAAATTCATTTTGTTTTTTAAGGAAACACTTAGATGTTTGCTTGAATGTTTTGTAGTTATTCTTTACAATTTTTTACATATTAAATCCAAGGGAATAAAGAACATCACCACACATTTCATTTAGTGCTTTAAAATTAAACACACTTCAAGTTTTTTGTAAGTTGTTTCTCATTATTTCTTTAGTTAGTTTTGATTGAGAAAATAGAGAGTTGTGTATGGATGTTCTCCCCTATCCCTATAGGGAACTTGTGGGATCAAAAGTGCCAACTTCATTATGAAGTTCCTTATTACAAAGGTGTAAAATATAAGTTATGAAGGTTTTACCCAAGACTCACATGGCTTGGGTGACGTAGAAATAACCTTTAAATCTCTTTTACTTGGTTTTTTGCTTTCATTGCATTTTGGCTTATGAGGGGGACTTCATCACCTCCTATAATTTTTTAAGGGAAGCTTTGACATGAGGTTTCATCTCCTAACATCATCTCAACCCATTTTCATAGGGGGGTATATAAATTGGGATCACCCCACTAAGATGAAGGTTTAAGTGGTTAAACATCTCCTATCATTGGGGTTAAGCCTAAGATGTTTAAGAACATTGGATATTACACTACACTAAGAGAGCGATAGATGTAGTGGTTATAAAAATATCAAGACCTTTTTACAACAAGCCAAGTATCATAGACTCAATTGATGTGTTACTTCTCTTGAATTTTGATGTGAAATTCCTGTGCATGGGATCCATCTAGACATTCAAAAACTTATTAGTTAGTTAACCCCAATTTATCATACCTTGTCAGTTTAGGGCTTAAGATGATTATTTAGTTAATTTATCTTTGTCTTAGATTACTTGGTCTTGTTTGGAGTCAAAATTATTTGTTAACAAGGGTTACATAACTAAACACTTTTTCCACCATTTCTTGAACAAGGAGGCATTATGTTTCCCAAGTGAAAATCATCATTTTCCTTGTTCAAAATTGTTATCATAAACTTTGTGTCATATATTCTAATTTGGTACAGTTATGTTGCCCATTTCAGTCTAGACCATTTTCCACATTTTTTTAAGTTCCTCATTAATAGTTTAAATTTGAAATTGGACTCTTCCAAGTTTTAAAAGTTGATGTGTTAAAATTAGGTTCTCCACTTTGCACTTGACTTGTTTTAACTCGAGTTCAATTTTCAATTTGCATTGAGGGACATTTTTAGACTCAACATCATTATCATCATTGGTAGGACTCAAGTCATCTTGTGTATCACTCACGCTTTGAGTTCTAGGCTACATTTTGTATCACCCATCCTATTTGTCTATTTGTCTTGAGTCCATTTGATAACACACATTTACCTTAGAAATTTTGTCAAAACTTTATCTGTGGGTATCATTTGAGTTAAGGAGAGTAGTGTTACACTATCAAAATTATGTTGAAACCATTTTAGCCTTAAAGTCTTAAAATAAGCATTTACCACACCTTTTGAGTATTTTTTCATGCTTACATTGCTCAAATTATTTTGAAACTTGTATCATAGGTCTATTCACATAGAGTAAAAAAAAATCCAACTTTCCAACCATTTCAAGTTTCTTTGAGAGCCTTATCTAGCATGGTTACGTTGTTCACCTTTGTTTAAGCTTATCAATAAAAAAATCTAGTTTATGCCATTATTTAGGAGAAAATAAACTATCTCCAAGTGGCTTTTATTTCATACCTCATACTTATTGATCAAATTTTTGTCTGAGAGTCAAATGTTTAGTTTTTGTTAGAAGTGTTTCAAATCTGTTAGATTAAATATCTCATCTTTTAAAGTCTATATTTTGATGTCATTTGGCCAAAATTCCTAACACGTAACTTTGTTTGAGCCTAGGTTTTGACGTCATGTTTGGCCAAAAGTCCAAGAAATTTTTATTTTTCCTAGATTAGACTCATTTGAAACACTTTGACCTAGAATTTGGCATTTTGATTTATGGTCATTTTACTTGAACTCTATCATGTGATACCTGTAAATGTTAGACACTTGACATTAGCTTGTTTTATCACAAGTTATTACACTAATATTTTTGGATATATATATATATATATATATCCATCCTTTTGACCAAGTTAGAACAAGTTTGAACCCCTTTTTAGACATTGATTTTTTAGAGTTTGTTTAACTCTTTTTATTTTTGTCACAAAAATTTACTATGGATCCTAATATGTATTCCTATACTCGTAATAGCCTCATGTACAATATAGGATTTAGTAATGTGGTCACATAAGAGAGATGGATCAAGACCCCTATGCAGTTAATGTTGCTTATGAGATGAATTCTAATCCATCTTATAAAACTCACACACGGCCACAAAACCAAGACCCATTGGATCATTATTTAGTAAGCATGCCTCCATACTTAGAGAAAGATCAAGAGAAAATAGACCAATATCTATATTTTATACCTATAGTTGAATAACCAGTTCTTCAATAGCCATACTATGGTTTTTCACCATCCACGTATGATCCTTATCTCTTTGAGCATCACTTATTGAAAAATAAGGACAAAATTTTTGTTAGAGATATAGAAGTAGGGGCTAAGTTTATAGCATACTTCCCTTATGAGAATTTGCCAAGTTTAGTAAGAATGCCTCACAACATAATTTATTATCAACAGGTTTATTGTAACAATCCTTTAACTCTACTTCAAATGATGTATTAGGACCCTAATATGCTTGTCAAAGGCAAGAACCTCATGCAGGATCACTTGTAAAAATGTAGATAGCATATCAAATGTACTTGAACCTAGAATGCAATTTTAACCAAATAACCATGTCAAATAGGCCTCTCATAGATTTAGTTCCTTCAATAAGAGTGTTAATATAATTGAATAGTCAAAATAATTAGGGTGGGGACCCCTTCATGCAAAACATTTCAATTGATAACTTGGTTCATATGCCAGCCATCGAAGAAGTGTCTTCTACTTCTATGTAAAATATTGATCAAAATGTAGTGGACATTGCACAAGCAACATCCAATCCAAACCAAAGTGGTTTAAATACCCCCAAAACTAGTACACAAATAAGTGTACCTTTAGTTAACACCATGAGTGGTTTTTAAAATTAGGGAGTAGAAGTTTCTACATCCCAACCTCAACCAAATGCTACCACTAATCCTCAACTAGATGCTTCTTCAAGAGCCCAACCAATGGGATTAGGTAGTCAACCAATAACCAGTGCCATTCTTCAACAACAAAATGTGATGAATCTTACTCCTCCCCAATAAGTAACGAGTAGTATTACATAATAATAGGCATAATATAACATACTAATATAGCAGAGGTAGAATATATTACCACCTTAATAGGGGGCAACTAGTGTTCCACCTCACTAATTAGTAGTGAACATACCTCATTCCTCATAGACCAATATACCAATTCAAAGCCAAAAAATGTCTAATCAATAGTATAAATTACAAATATTCAACATAAATCAACTTCCCAACTTGAATTTGTACAACCTAGAGGTTTAAATGTTCCACAAGTGCTAATTAGGCAACTTTTGCCTTTTGTGCAAAATGTGCCACTAGTTAAAAGATAGGGTCTTGGTTAATAAGTTACCCCTCAATAGCAATGTCTAATTTTTTGGTAGAAAGTCCCTATTCAACCCCATTAAGCATAATATAGCTATATCCCTCCATCCAAACCTCAAAATCCCCAAACTCAGACCTATCTATTCAACCTTAACTAGAATATTGCACAACCACAAATATAATTTTAATAATTACATTATAATCCACACATGCGTATTATTGGTCTATTACCTAACCAAACCAACATACCCTAATAAATACCTCCATCATACTCCATTCAAAGTGCTCCACTTATGACTTTTAAACTATCTACCTAAGCTAATATTCCACCTCAAACCAATGTGCCATCTAGTTTGCATTCAACATGGATTAATTGCATGTACCATTTCTTAAAGGATATGAACCACCAAAATTTGATAAATACAAGGGGAAAGTTGACCCCAAGACTCATTTGACTAAGTTATTTATTACATGTTAGCTAGTGGCATATAGTGACATATAATTATTATTTTTGTTCCCAAAAATTATAGCAGGACAAGCCTTGGAGTGGTTTTTGAAGTTGCCCAAGAATTCAATATCTGATTTTGATGATCTTTTAGACAAGTTTGTATAATATTTTTCATACAATATCGAACATGAGATTTATTTGGTCAACTTGACACAAGCTAATAAAAAGGATGGTGAGAGTTTTGTAATTTATCTAAAATTATGGAGAGCCCTTGCAAGTTGATTCACCCTCAATTTAATGGATAAATAATTAGCCACTGTGTTTACTAAAAAATTACATGGTGAGATATCCTACCATCTAGAATTTTAGTATGCATATAGCTTTAAGGATATCATCAAGTGAGTCCTTATTAACAAAGGGATCATCAATCTTACCTCATCAAATCAAAATCAAGGTACCAATCTAGGAAATGGCCAAAACTAACATCAAGTCCAAGTGCAAGAATCATAACCAACACAAGCTAATAACAATGATAAGACAAGGTAATTCATCCACAACAAAAATGCTATTGGAAATAGAGTAATAGAGTCATGACATGTCCAAATGATGAAAACATCATCTGATCAACACATGTAGCATATTTAAATTACTCCTAACCCATAAACTTTTAGCAAATATCACAATCATAACAATCCAAGATCGCCTAATAAATGCAACAACCTTTGCCATTACAAGATCCTCCTCAAAGGAGAATAATACCTACTCATTATGTTTTTAGTGACCATGAAGAGCTTATTAAAACTTTGTTTTGTAAGACTACCACTGCTAATTTGATTAGTTGGCCTATACTAAAAGATTTTCCTTAGGTCATCCCTTATCGTGATTAGTACCACCAAAATGAATTCTATGAATATCATTAGGTTAATGGACATAATTTGTGTTATTGTGTGAAAATTAAACATTTAATTCAAAATATGTTGGAAAATGGGAAGATAACATTGGATGGTGGTGCTTCCACTTCTAATCAAACCCTTAGAATCTATCAAAACCCATTTCCCCAACATAATAAATAACCACAACAATAACAATGACAACCAGTACAACACCAAAAATAATTTCAAAAACCAAATTCAAACTAATAGAATCATCAAAACCACCAACAACTATGAATAATGGATAGAACCAAGGTTGGAATGGCAATAACCAATAAACCTACCATATAGTTTCTTATGACTACAATAGGGTTGTAGGTCATATTTTAAGAGGTTAGATTAACACCATCTCCATTAATCTAAGACCAAATACCAATTATTCAAGACATTTAATAAATAGTGTTAATCCACCAACTCACATTGATAATCTTTCCTTGACCTAGAACCACATACAATCATACTAGAAAGTAAGAATTACTAATTTTATACCCTACATCAATAACTCATCATTGCCTTGTGACCACATATAAGTACACCAATAACTAAGACTTATCCTATCCACCCCCCACCATCACCAGTAATTGTTATCAATTATAGTCTTTTATTTAATCATGATTATGCAATCATAACTCAAAGGTCAAAGATTACCATCCCTAGACCACAACCATCTACCACTTTTCCCATCACCCAACCATCCATTCAACCTCAAAATAAGCCATTTAACACTAACCAAGAGAATAAATTTGACAGTTTGGAATAATTAAAAAAATGCATGCATAAATATCCATTTTAGATTTGTTGTATATGTTAATAATTCATTAAAAAAATTAACAACTTCCTACACCAATCCATAGTTTTAAGTGACATATCCCCTAATAAATTCCAAGCTTTGGTTAGACACCTAACTCTAGCCCAATAAGTCACTTTCAAAAAAAGAGATATGTCATCCCTTGGCCTGTTGCATAATAACCCATTATACATTGAATTTTGCATAAACCAACACAAAGTAAAACATGTCCTTATAGACAATGGATCAAGTCTAAACATAATGTCTCTCAGTCTCATCAATCTTCTTAGATACATAAAAATAGATCTTCAAACAAAAATGATAACCATTAAAGCCTATAACAATGAATAACAAGAATCACAAGGTACCATTTATTTTCCAGTTATCCTTAGGCCCTTAACCCATGATACACTTTTCCATGTGCTATATCTCAATTTTTCATACAATATGCTTTTGGGTAGACCTTGGTTACATTAAATTTGTGTTGTCCCATCAATGTTTCACCAATGTATCAAGTTCTCCCATTCAGGGATGGAAGTTTTTATACCAAGAGATTTGCATCCATACAAGCACTAAAAACACCTAAAGGCCAAGTTCAAGAGATATAACTATCATTTATACATGAATCTAGTGGCCAAGAAAGATAAGGGAAAGTCCATACTCCTTGATTTTCAAGAGGACAACTACGTCGATCCTAATACTCTTGATTCCATTTCCCACATGTTGATTCCTGAGATATACAAGCATTATACCATCTCACTTAATGGCCCAAGAGAGTATTTAACCCATGATACCTTTCACATCAAAAACCTTCCATAAAACCCAAATTCCTTTGGAAGACCTAAATCCAAGCCACTTCATAAAAAATAGCAATAAAAGGGCAAAGGCAAAAAGTATAGTCCAGGACCTATCATGTTTATACCAGCATCTGGCCTATAATAGAACCCTCTTGAGGGAAATGAATCATGGTTATACAATGATAAGCAAGATAATTGTTATGAGAATGCAAAGTATCTTATTCCCAATAGGTTCACAAAGAATCAAGACTATGAAGGAAGAGGCCTTAGACCAAATCAAGAAGGCACACTCAAGCTAATTTCCATGACTAGATATAAAAGGCCCTATAGACTTGGATTTAAATAGAGTCTGATCATAGCCTTTTTTATGACCTAGATGAGACTAACCTATTTAATCATCATTCCATTTACACCCTTAGACCAATCCTTCACACAACCCACTTCCATTATATTACCCCTAGCTGATAGATTAGGACCAATAAGAGTCCAACATGTTGATTGATGATTTTCAAAATTATGAGGCTTTCTATTATTTTATCATCATAAGAGACAATGTTCTATTGGGGGACCATAAATCAGGGTTCTCAATAAAATTAAATCTTGAGGCCTATTTTGAAGAGCTACTGAACAACCTTATCCAAAAGAAAATAATTAAAAAATTGAGGTCCCAAAGTGAAAACCTATTTGAGGTGATTTCCAACTAGGGAAAAAGTAAAGAAAAAGGGCAGTCTAGTGGTGAAAACCTATTTTAGGCACCCTTAAATAGGGGCATTCAACCTTCTTTAAACATAGCTCAGGAGACCACCAATGATGAACTTGTCTATGAGTTTGAGTCTAATTTTGAGGAACAACAAGCTTTTGATAAAATCATTTAAGAGTTTATAATAGTTTTTATTACATGTCCAAACCTTTCATTGGTTAATTATGATTCATCATGCCTAGGGGAACTCAAAGAGGTAGTCCTTACAGAGGACTCTAATATTGCCAATCAGTTCAAATCTTTTCCCATTATCCTTGAATACAATTTGAACCTTCTAGTGGAGGATATAATAAAGGTTAAAATTAGGTCCCTAGATGATCCAAAGTGGATCAAGATAGGTATGTCCCTTATCAAGAAAGAATGTGAAGTCCTTACATCCCTTTTAATAAAATTTGTTAATATATTTCCATGGGCATATTATAACATGCTAGGTTTGGACCCCACCTTAGTTTTGCACCACATTGTGGTCAATCCTAATGCCAAACTAATAAAATAAATTTTTTTTCAAGGTGCATTCTTGAATTACTATATTAGTGAAGAAAGAGTTGGAAAAACTCTTAGAAGCAGTATGTATTTGATCGATTGACTATTTAGAGTGGATCTCTAATGTTGTGTTAGTTATCAAACAGCTAGAAGGGATCAGAATCTCTACTAATTTATATGATATAAACAGATCTTGCCCTAAGGATGACTTTACATTACCAAACATTGACATGATAGTTGACTCCATAGCCAGTTATAAAATGCTTTCATTAATGGATGGATTTTCAAGGTACAACTAGATCAGGCTAACACTAGAAGACCAATATAAAACAACATTCACCACTCCATGGGGAAAATTCTATTATTAGGTTATATTATTTGGTCTTAAGAATGCAAGGTACACTTATCAAAAATACATGACCATCATATTTCATGATATGATGCATGACATTATTGAAGACTATGTTAATGACATTCTTAACAAATCAAAGACCAAGGCTGATCATCTAGTAGTTCTACACAAAATATTTGAAATACTATATGAGTACAAAGTCAAACTTAATCTTAAGAAGTGTGTCTTTGGAGTCACTTCAGGAAATTTTTTTGGCTTCATTATGTCTCATTGAGGCATTTAAGTTGATCCAACCAAATTTCAAGCCATAATAGAGATGAAACCACTAACTACTTTGAAGCAACTCCATATTTTGTAGGGAAAGATCCATTATATATGACACATCATATCACAATTGGCCAACAAATGCCATCCTTTTATGTATATTCTAAAAAAATTAGTCAATTTTCACTAAGATGATCACTTCCAGATAGAATTTTAGCAACCAAAGGACTATATAGCGAATCCACTTGTTTTATTGCCTCATATGCCAAGAAGGCCATTCTTGTTGTATCTATCAACTACTGACAATGCCCTGAGGGCACTTTTGGCTTAGCATGATGATAATGGAAAGGATCATCTTGTGTACTATTTAATCTATATATTGGTACATATGAACATAATTATATGCCCATAAAAAAAATCCTATTTAGCCATGGTCTTCATAGCTCAAAAATTGTGCCATTGTATATTAAACAATAAGACCATGACTATTTTAAAATCTGATCCACTCAAGTATCTACTCTTTAAAACAACTTTGCAAAGATGTATGTCCAAATGGATCATGATTCTAAGTGAGTTTGGCATTGAGCATATCAATAGATCAACTTACTAAATCACCCCTTGTTGATATAGAGCCATTGACATTCTAATTTCTTGATGAATCCATAATGACCATCATTGACACACCTCTCAAGGAGTAACATTAGAAAATATATTTTGATGGACCATTTACTACACATGGATTAGGGGTAGGACTTTTATTTATTACACCATAAGGGTTCTAATCTCTAAATCATTTAGGATCAACTTTTCTTGTACCAACAGCATGGTCGAATATGAAGCACTGATTATTAGACTTTGACTTGTGGTACAATGAAACATATCTCATCTCAAGTTTTATGGTGAATCTTAGTTAATCATCAATCAGGTTATAAACCACTTTTAGGACAAAGATGATAAGTTGGTTCCATATAAGGCCATGGTTGACACTCTCAAGTACTAAATTTTTGACATTCAATTTGATAATATACCAAGGGAAAGTAATATAACTGTAGATACTATGGCCACTATTGGATATTTAATTTGAAAAATAAACACAACTAAATAGTATCAGTTTCTTATCAATAATTTATTATCACCAACTCATAAACATTCAACCATCATGATGATTTGTGATATTTTTGGTCCTAGCTCTATGTACTTAGACTTTTATAACTACCTCCATGATTAAACTATGCCACCTGACCTATCCTAAAAACATTTCAAAGCCTTCATCCACCAAACCACTTGTTATACCTTACTTGGATCAACCCTTTACCATCATAGTTTTGATATAACTCTACTTCATTATTTAACTTTAGAAAAATCTACACTAGTGTTATGGGAAGTTCATGGAGTATTTGGATCCCACACCAATAGGGTAGTCATATCTAAAAATATCTTTCATACTAGTTATTATTGGCCCATGATGGACACAGATGTAGTTTCATATGTAAAGAAGTATGACAAGTGTCAATAGCATACCAACCTAATTCATGCCTTGACAAAGACTCTGAAACCAATGTTGACGCCATGGCCATTTTACACATGGGGCCTTAACCTCATTTGGAAGATCAGTCCCACCTCATCCAATGGCCATAAACATATCCTTATCACCACTGAATATTTCACTATGGGTTGAAGCTACACCCCTAACTTAAATGATCGAAAAGTAAATTTACAAGTTCATTTTCAACCATCTCATTTGCCACTATGGTATCCCTTCTGACATTATATTTGATAATAGATGATCATTTAAGAATAAGAATGTTGAGAATCTATGTACTAAATATAACATAATTCAACATTTCTCCATGGCATATTACCCTCAAGGTAATGGTTAGGTTGAAGCATTGAAAAAAACCATTGTTAACATTCTCAAAAATATTTTCAATGATGTCGATCATAATTGACACCTTTAGATATTATATACCCTTTAGGCATACCATAATAATCATTGTACACCCATAGGGGCCACTCCATATTCACTTATTTATGGTACTAAGTCCATTCTTCGCATTGAGGTCGAGTTTCCATCTCTACACATTCTTTCAAGCATGTCTTAGATGACAATGAATATTGAGTAGCTTGCCTACAAGAACTAGGGTTACTTAAATAAAAATGCATGGATGTGATGAAAAATATCCAAGCCTATCATAATTAACTTTGAGGCTACTAAAATCGACATGTGAAGCATAAAGAATTTGAACCTAGTGATCTTATCCTTAAAGAGAACCAAAAGAATACCATGGTAAAAAAGAATCATAAAGGCATGTTCAAACCCAACTGAGTTCATCCTTTTAATATTATGACAAAATATAGAACATGAGCATATAGGCTTATCACACAAGATGGAAATGAACTTGATGAGCTGATGAACATTATCCACCTCAAGTGATACTATGCTTGAGTGACTTGGTGTATTTTCTATAAGGATTATTTCAAGTTGTAGCATATTATCATTCTTATTTTACATATTATCAACCTATCACTTTTTCCCACCCTACCCATCCCTATGACCTTGGTTTTATTCCATTTTTTCTAAATCCACATTTAGAAAAAGGATTCAAATTTAGTTTTAGTAGTTATTTCTATCATTTTAGACTGAGATAGTATTTTGGAGTAGTAAGATAGTAGTTTGGTAGTTAGATCCTTCATTTCTTGTTCCATTCTCTCTACTAGGTGTTCATAATTATAATCATTTATGGGGAAATTAGTATCTCATTGGTCTTATTACTAATTATAATCACCTATGGGAAAATTAGTATCATTGACCTATGCCATTGTATCCTAGTTATAAACGCCTATGGAAAAACTAGGGGCAACACTTGTTTACCATGCCTTGACATACCAACTAGACATTTCATGTGTCATATTGTGTCTTTATTCTAATTGTGCCTATTTTGTTTGAATTAGCTAGTACACTAGTCATATTCCTCCACTATAAGGCAAAAATATAGTGACTTGTGGTCCCATCCTGGGACTATGTGGGTGGAGCTCGATACTTGTTGAGGTTAGTTCAATTACCCTACACCATGATCTCACCATTTTACATTTAACCTAAGCCATGATATCATTGTTTTATGAACAACCTAAGTAATGCTCACCATTTTATGAACTTGAATCATTTATTATCTCTTCATCCTCCATCCAGTTCAAATACTTAGAAAATTCCAAAAACATATGTAAAATCATTCAAAAAACCAAACATCTTGACCACTTATTTGCCTTAAGGATTTTCGAAACCCTCACTAAGCCATAATTAAATAGCTTATTCCTTAGTTTCCCCATCATTTTTGGCCCTTTTTCCTATGCATTTACCATTTTTCAAGACCATTCATATTCTTCTATCACATCTATTATGTTTTTTTTTTTATCAGTTATCATTTTATTCCCATTTCCTAGGAAAACTACATTCGGCCTAAATTTTTTGTTGGACATTACATCCATGGAACTATGTAGGACATGTCCACTTACCTAGTGCATATAGAGATAACTTGACCATACCCTTCCTTTTCTTCTATTCCCCCAGTCATGTTTTTTTGTTAAGTTATTGCCTATTTTCTAGGGGCAATGTTCATTGCATTATTTGTACTAGCATTAGGACTAATTGTTATTTATTTATTTGTTTCTTTTATTGTTTTTTTTTTAATTTATTTGTATGCTTGTTTTTTTACTTTCAACATTGTTACCTTGATTCAGTTTAAATCTATTCATTGGGTGATTCTTTGTATATTTACATTTGAATCCATCCAATTCATACGTCTACATTGTCATCATGGGTTTTATCATTAGTGAATTATTTTCCCTTGAATATTGTATTATGGTAGTCAGTCCTTATGCATATTTTTGCCTAGTCCTCATGGTGTTCTATCCCAAATAGAGTAATTAACAATGCAAGAATTCCAACCTTTATTAGTTCAAATGGACATATTCCTACTAACAGGTTGTCCCAATTCATCTTTATCATTTGTATCAAGTTACCCATATCATATTTACCATCATTAACCAATCAATCATGTTTACCATAATCAAGGTCCAATGATTATAATCGCCTATGGGCAAATCATTATACACCATCCCACCTACATTTCTCAAATGATTATAATTGCCTTTAGGAAATCATTGTGTTCTCACCAACTTTACATTATTTTCACCCAAATAAGGGAATGTTATTATCTTCTTTGTTTATCCTAACTGGGGTATCTCCATCTTCTTAATTATTATAATTGCCTTTGGAAAAATCATTGTGTTATCATACCACGTTGCCACTATCAAGGTATAATTTTTATAATCGCCTTTAGGAAAACCATTATATACCATCCCACTTATATTCTCAATGATTTTGACTACTTTTTCTACATCATTATGTTCTCACCCCATCATATACATATGTTTGGTCCCCTCCTTTCACTTCTTTCTTTTGAGGGATCATTTGCTAGCCTACTTGTGTCAATCGTTCCCTCGAGGGGGCATCATACAGTTCATCTATTGGCCATTAAATTTGTAGGCATGCAAGACCTTTTAATTATTTGAGAAGATATAAATATGCATATAGCTTTCAATTCCTTCTAAAATAAGGGCAAATTGTAGACACCTAAAATTGGCCACCAATGAACTTCAACCAAGCTTTTGACCAATTTCTACCAAAGTGCACAATTTAGCCTAAAAACACTAAAATGCATTAAAAGCATTAAAACTATCATATTAAAGTGATGATTTTGGCTAAAGTATCCCTAAATGGGGAAATTTAATTTATGAAATAGCTAATTTTGGTTAGATCATTTTGAGTCAAAATGACATGTTCACACTTGGGTGCTCTGTATTGCTCTTTTTTACCAAATTTCTTACACAAGACATGTGTCTTTGTTATTTTGTGTTTTCAACATCCTAAATGGGATAATAATTCCAATGCATCTAACATCACCTTTCAATTACAATCTACTCAAATTTTGAACTAATAATACAAAATTTTGACCAGTTTAACTAATTTGTACACCAATTACCAAGATTTGCACCAAAATTTACTAATCATGATTAAAGATAATTAATTAAAATCATTATCCTAATTAAGAATTCTAGAAATTGTTGAATATTTTTTTTTAGAAATTTATTATGAGTTTTTGCATCATCAAGTGACATCATTTCTTGGGAAGGCATCCCTAGGCCATAAATGCATAAAATATCTGATTAAGCCCTCTCATGCCTCATTAATGCCTCCCATACCTATTTAATGCCTCTCTATCCCTAATATTTATGAGGGAATTTATTGAATTTGGCCTCCAAATTGAATGGATTCTTAGCCACACAAAATCATCTTAAGATGGATGGTTTAGGTTCATTCTAATCATTTTGAAAAATATATAAATAGGAGGCCTTGCCTATTGATTTTAAGCACTTTTAAGCCAAAGTTATGATTCCCAAATAGATTCAAGTCACATATTGATGTAGTGTTTTTATTCCCAAATATTGAGCCAAATCCATCACAAGCCTAGAAAATGGTGCCAAGAGGAGATGAAGGTAGCCACACTCCATTGATGAAGACTTATTAGGCATAATCCAAGCAAGCCAATAGAAGAAGACTCTTGAAGAATCAAGGAAGGTAATAAAGGTAATTTTCTTACATTTTTTTGGTACTTTGATCATTTTTATTCCTCACCATGTTCCCCCCTTGAGATAGGCTTAAGGTGTTAGAATTAGTATGTTCTATTTGGATTTGATTTCATTCACTAACACCATACTAATATCCCCTTATTGCAATCTTATGTTCATAGGAGTAAGGGCCCACTTCTCTCCAAGGATTTGGATAAATTGGTACTTTTAGTTTAATAGTTTATAAGTAGTTATTTAATTTTGATATATATCATTCACTATAGATTGTAATTTCCTTTTAGCCATAAACCAATTTCTTTTAAATGTAGATTGATTTCCTTTCAAAGCAAAGAGTGATTGTTTTCAAAAGAAAGTGTGAATTCCCTTTTTAAAATCAAGTGTGAATTTCCTTTTTAAAAGAAATTTTGGATTTTATTTAATACAAGTATGTTCATTTACATGCAAAAGCTATTTAAATTTAATACAAGTATATTTATTTTAAATTTTTAAACTAGAGTAAGTTTGTTAATTCATCCCATATTTAAATTTTTTTAGAAGCTATTTAAGTGACAATAAATAGTATTCTCACATTTAATAACATCACACTGTCCTACCTAGATGGGCAAGTCAAGTGAGGACATCATGTGTCTTATGTTAGATGTTGATGGTGTGAATGCCAATAAGAAATCTTCAATTAACAAATAGTTTAGATTTACTTTTTTACAAACCAGAGTTATAGTTTTATTTACTATTTTTAGGATTTAGAAAATACAATAGAAGTAAAACCACCCAAATAGTAAACTATACATATCCAATATCAAATGTTCTCATTGTAAATAGCCATTAGACACTACCCTAATTAAAAATAATGCCAATCCATTGATTGGTTAAATAAGAGGTATAATGATAGACTTTCAGACTACCTAAAGTAGATAAATTTAAATTTAAATCAATCCTATGGCATCACTAATTATAAGATTAGAGAGAGATAAAATAAGGATAACACACATGCATTTGCTAAGAAATAAGAAAATTTTATCTACTAAATGAAAGTGTTAGGGTTAGAATATACTTACCTTGATAAATAACCCATTGAGCCTCAATCTCCCCCTTGGACAATGGAACTTTGAAATATATTTTTGTGTTTGTGAAGACTTCATAGGTTTAATGAATCTTTATGATAAAAAAACTCCTCTTAATGAATCACTAAGACTCTATAACATAAAATTCCTTCAAGAAAAGACTCTATGCAATAACTCCTCCAAATGTAGATCATGGTAGAAGTGCAAATGAAAATAGAGATAAATGAGTGTATATGATCTATTGTGATGAAATAGTGACTTATATGTATAATGGTTAATATCCCCAATTCATCATGAAGTTAATTTAATGGTATCAACTAAGTTTGATGTATTTGGGAAGAGTTGGTTGACACAAAATAGTACCGAGTTAGATGATACCATAGGACTATATCGGCCATGGATGATGTCGTATATTGATGGTATCAAATAGGTTGATATAATAGGATAATATGTAAATTAGTATCAAACTTATTGATGCTATAGGATAATATGGAAAAGGTGTTGAAATAGGTAGTATAAGTTGACATTAGATATGGACATCTAGTTTATTATACATTAAGTTATATTATATTTATATATATTCAATATGTTTGAGAATGGTTTTGGGCCTCTAGGAATTACAATGAAAATTATAGGTTTTGGAGGGTCCTACTATATTTTATACTTAACCATTTTTTAGGGTTTTAATATTTGATGGAGACATCATAGGAGGTAAGTGGATAGACACTCTAAGTAAGTTAGACTGATAGTAATATGATATGATCATGCCATGGATAAAAAAATATCTTAAAAAACACCAAAGGCCTACCCACCTCTTTTATGGTGAACCCTTTAAGGTGTGCACTTGGAGAGATTGAAGATTGAAAGTTTGTTACAAGATAAAGTGTTAGTAAATGATAAAAGTGAAAAATGTTATGCCTATACACCTATATGCAATATACACACACCAATAAAAATGGTTAGATGTTCAGTTAAAGTTAAGAAAGGATAAATTCCCACTCAAGAGAATTATTTCAATTATGGACTTTGAAAAATATAGACTACAACCATAAAATGAGGTTCAATCATAGTAATATAATTCAATTCAAGTTGAAATTATCATGCATGTTGCATTCAAATACACACATCATGAGATAAAGGATAGTAGAAATATTTTGAGGGAGTATCATTTTTATGTGAGAAATGAAAAATCACATTATCTAGAATTTGTTTAATATTTTTTGAGATATTTTTATATAAATATGAATGCAAGAGAAATCATGTTCAACACACACTACATTTGGTTGAATAATTATGCAGGACAGTTTAAATTTCTCAAATGTTTTACTAGTTGAGAAAGATACATAAGAATAATGGGGTATAATATTTATATAGTTTCTATGAGGTTGGGCATGGCAAAGGGGAGTGTGATGATGTTGGTGCATTTGTAAAACTAGCCCTTAAAAAGCATAAAAAGTACAAGTATGGTGTTTTTTGATATAAATTGCAAGTATCATGCCTTGGTGTAATGATTTTTTAATCAAGGATCAAATAAATATTCTCATATGTGAAGATTATTTTAATTAATATAATAATAAAATAAGGCAATGTATGGAAATTACAGTATAGTATTATTATCACATTGAAGTTGTACCCTTTGGAGAAGTAGTGATAGGACTTATCTATTCAGATGTTATAATGGAAACACTCTTCAGGTTGTGGGTGACCTAATGTGAGGACTAATCTCTAAAAAGGGTTGGTTCCCTTAGTAAATCACTCAAAGTAAGCATACTCTATGATTTGGTTTGAAAATGGAAAAAATGGGAGAAACCAAAATTAAACATGAGGTGATGCACAAAAATATGTGGTCTCCTCCACCTACCTATAAAAACATAATAGGACTAAAAGAAAGACTAAAGTCATCTTACACACTCTCCAAGAAATTATTATCTTGAATTAATGTTTCATATGGAGGTAGTGGACTATGTAAGAACTATAAGGGATAACTAAAATTCTTATACAAGACATAATCAACCAACTTCCAAAGTTAATCACCCGCATGCCAACTACAACATCACATATGACTTGTACAAGATAGTCTAGTTGTACCAAGGTGAAGGGAAAGGTACATACAAGATGCTAGGAATATAGAACATAGATAAATATTAATGAAATAAAATTAGAGATAAAATTCAAAAAATAGAACACAATAGAGACACATATTCAATGTGGTTCACCCAACATGGACTACATCCACACAAAAATAGTTAGTTTTTCTCTTATTTAGTCCAACAAATGAAGGGAAAAACCTACAATACATCCACTATAATATCATCTTCAATCACAAAAAATGTGACATCATGATTACAATGCCCTCATATTAGATTAGGGTTATATATTAGGTCAAAAATGCACCAACATAATTTCTACCATTAGATTTATGACCTAATAGTGAATTTTCTAGATTTACTATGAAATTACAATATTTTACAATGTATTTTTCAAAAAAAATTACTTTAGGGGAATTTCCCCTAAACCCATACTAGGAGGGATCCAAAGTAGGTCACTACCCCCTGAACCCCCATGGTGACCTTAGTGGGGGGGTTGCCCCCCATAGCCCACCTATCAGGGACTGGGCATTATGATAAGATCAGGCTTCACCATCCAACACAAGAGGGAGAACAATCTTTACCACATAAGTAAATCAAAAAAAAAAACACACATTAATGAAAGCTTAGAGAAGTTATAAAATTATCCTTCATTCAATTCAAAGGCTTAAATCCAATATTATAAGTATCTATAGTGGCATAACCTTGATATATCGAGTAGGGGGATCATTTAAAATGATAATTCTACTTGATTAAATAGGACATTAAAGATATCAAGGTCTTTACTTAGTCTCACCTAGTATTAGGGATTTTTTGGAATAGTGTTTTCATTGATGTCAATCTAATGTCATTAATGTCAAAGTGTGTTATCATTGATGTCTAGATGAGCATGGTGTCTAGATGACCAAGGCCAATTGGTAGTGTATGTTGTGAAAAGCTTATGAGCATTGAAGGTATGTATTAATTGTCATAATAGATAAAGTTTCAAGTCCAAGTGTCTCATATCTTCTTGTTTGATGTTGTGTTAAGGTCATGATGTGGAAGGAATAGGTTAAGGTGTCAAAGTATCTTGCAAAGCTTTGTCTAGACTTAGTGAGAAGGTTTGAACATGATGACCTAGTGAGATGGATGCATAAAGGCATAAGAGACTACATAAAGTTTTTTGAGCATGCATATGAGGAATTTAATCACTCAAGAGAGTTTCAAGGTGAGCCTATAAGGGTGGGACCCTTAGTTTAAGTTTTCAACTAGACTAGTTCTAGACCCTACCTGACCTAATAACATGTCATTAGGTGTTGTCAAGGCCTATGAAGGATGTAAAGTAGTGTTTGAACATGAGATATGTTTCTTGGGTACGTGAGTAATGTGGAAATAACATGGAAAGAGGCTTGAAGGTTAGTTTCAAGGCCTAACGTGACTTACAAGTCAAGGTCTAAGCCAGCAAAGAGAGAGATGGTGGCCAAATGAGGTATGATATTTTGTTTCCAAGATAATAATAAACATTTGAATAATTTTAGTGGTATGATATATTTTAATATGTGTGTTTACCAATTTTGAGGTCATGGTTTGCAAGAAAAGGCCTGAAAAAGTGTTTTGAGGTTTCTCAAGTACAAGGGTTCTCAACTCAAAAAGAAATTTAAAATATTCATTGGAATGTGTAACCTTTGCATGAGAACCTATAATATTCATGGTTCATTGGTAAGGGTACTATCTCAAAGTATTATCTCAAAGTTACAAGCATTGGTTTTTAGACTGAGGGTCAAAGCTTTATGAATGATCATTAAGATTGGAAGATGGTTTAAACCCTCAAAGAACCCTAATAGTAACCTGCTATGAAATAATTTGGTATAGAGTGATAAAAATGGTTTTATATGGATATTTAAGTGATTAGAGTATGTATCCAACTCTCTCAAGCACCTCTAGGTAATATTGGTTTATCAAGTGAGTGAGTGAGTGGATCCTACACAAAGGCCTTATTTCTCAAATATTTATTATCGTAGTCAGGGTTGAATAATTCAAAGTTTCTAAATGGATGGAGGAATAATCTTGATAATTTTATATTATTTTCATGAATTTTTTTGAGTATTTTATATCCCTTATATTTTATAATTTTTTCATACAATTTGAAATGCCTAATGGTGCAAATAGTGAGAAAACTAGGAAAAAGTGAGAATGTGGTTAGGGATGTGTTATCATGGATTAGGGATGAATAAAATTAAATAGAGACATTATTAAAGAATTTTAAGACATTTTAATTTTGGATATAATTTTTTTAGGTCAATATTTATGATGAAAATGTTTCTCATAAGTTGACATGTCTAGTGCAAATGAGACAGTGAAGGTGTAATGTTATGAGACTGGTCTACAAAACCAATATTTCCATAAGACCATATATATATATATATATATATATATATATATATATATATGGTTTAATGATCTCATAGGATTATCTAAATACATTTAAATTATATTAAAGTGACTACATAGGTGTTGAAGGTCATTATCACCATGACTATATTTGAAGGTAAACTGGTAGATCTGGGTAAGCAATTTACAGTAATGAGTTAGAGGCTCTTTGAATTAAGTTGAAGTATGTAATTTACATTGTGTTTTTTTTTTTTAATTGAATTATATATACAATTATTTTCATAATCATGGGAGTCATTGTAATATTTTGGAACATTGAATCCAAAATGGCTTGTCTGGCTGAGTAAGGGCTGTGAGAAATAAGGTCAATAAATTAGTTTGTAGGACTAATAGTTGCGATTAGATATTGTGATATTATATATATATATATATATATATATTATTCTAATGTGTTTTATTATCATTTTAATTAATTTTAATCCCTTTATTATGTTCTTTTATATGGTAGTATTTTAAGTTTTCATGACTATGTTTTGAGGCCAGTTGGCAATTCAGAGCAAGCATCTTGCAGAGAAGAGTTTGAGCTTGTATGCCCTGAGTTGAAGCATATAATGAATTTTGTGATGAAACTTAGGTCATTTTTTTTTTAATATGTGAGTTTTTTTCATTATTATTCATCAAAATTGTGTTTATGCTTCATTTTTTCAAGATAGATTTCATGTGTATGCAAATGCCTATTATGAATAGTGTTTTGAGAAGGGGTTCAAGTGATGGTTGGACATAAAAGGTATTATGGAAGTAAATTGAAGTTGGTTAAGGTGTATGTTAATGATATATGAATTTATCCTATTTTGTATAGAGTTTTAAATCATTTAAAAAAAGATAAAGTGTAATGTGTTCTAATGAAGGCCTAATGGGATTAGGTCTCCTTAAGGCCTAAAAGAGGTTTTGGTCCTATATGTTATGAATGACCTATTATATTATTTTATTAATGTCTAAAACATGTTATAATACCTATTTTAATAGTAATCTAAGTATTCAATTTTATATTTTTTTACCAAGGTGTGTGAGATCAAGTGACTTGTATAAAAGCAAGATTAATTAGGCCTATTTAAGAGTGTGAGACAAGTGTGTGTGCAAGCAAATAAAAGAGAAAAAAGAGAAGTAGGATGAGGTAATGTGGACCATAATATGGGTTTAATTAGTATATACTATAAGGTATAAATATTAGGATCAAGTTCATATGACCTAATCAAGTCAAGAAGAGGGCTAGTTGAGTAAAGAAGGATAGAGGCTAATTTGAAAGGCATAGAAGTGTGTGAAGAGTTAAATAAGAGGACCATCATATATTGAATATTTTAATAAGTACATATATGGAAGGAATAAGTCTAATTATATTATTGTGATTTTGGTGAAGAGCTGGATGATTTGGTGCTAAGTCATTAAGGGAATTGGTGCTTTCTTACAAGTGGATGCTTGACAAAGACTCTATCAAATTAGTGTTTGATAGACTAGGGTTAGTGTTCCAAGTTAAGTGGGTTCTCAACTAAATTTGATTCATTTATTTTTAGGACTAGTTATACAATCTATAGTATATGGTTTTTATTCCCCATGAGGGTTTCTTACATCGATGATGTGTTCATACTTATTTTGTGTATATTCTCTTTACTATGTTAGTTGATATTATGCATTTGATGATGTTTCTTGATGAATGATTAAATGATAAATTGAAATGAAAGTTAAAATTTATAAGTACACTAGTTTACCCTTCCCCCTCTCAATCATCTTACTTCCAATAATTGGCATCAGAGCCTAGTCATTGAGATAAGTCCAACATCTTGAAGGTGATCTTAAGAAGCACAAGATGTCTTGTGATCAACAAGAAGAAGACAACATGTATGATAAAAAAGTCTACCATGACAATGAATAAGGATAAGTTAAATTAGAACTTGATGCTAAGCTCATAAGTGCCCTTGATGATTTGAAACATCAAAATAATACTATCAAGGATCTCAAAAGTTAGTTAGAATGTGTCAACATAAGGTTTAAGTCAAAGGAAGTTGAGTATGACTAGTTGAAGACAGAGCTAGATTTCTTGAAGATTGAACATGAGAAACTCATAGACAAGATGAGAAATTTTGAGAAAGTTCATGATAATATATATCAAGCCAAAAGTAATGCCACAATAAAGAGTAATATGAGAAGGCCAATTAAACATCTTAATGCCATAAGGTATACCAATTTCTCCTATGGTCATTATTTTTTCCTTTTATCAGTTTGGAATAAAGCAAATAATTATAGAAGGATGCCACTTCATTGGATCATGGTAAAGGAAGTAATTGGCCAGGAAGAGATCACATATCACATCAACCAATAGGTATGTTTAACAAGAGTAAGGTTATTTTCTACGAGTGTTAATGTGTTGATCATAGTGCAAGTTTTTATAAGATCATATTAAATAAGTCCTCAAGTCATAACAATATGTTTAAATATCTTAAGAGATAAATCATGGTATGGATACCAAAGAAGGTGAGAACTAGTCATGATCAAAAAATAGATCAAGATATATTGATTGCCAAGGTAGAATGCCAAGAGTGTTTGGTATCTGCTTAGATACAAAAGAAGAAGGATGATGTAGACATCAAGCTAGAGGTGTTAATCATGACCAAAAAAATCTTAAATAAAGACTATCATCCTCATGATCACAAGTTGGTTGAGAAATTTTCTTGTGAAAGTATGAATATTTGGGAATCTCATAAATTTATGTTGTTCTACTTCTCTATGGAAGGGGTAACTCTATTAGGCTTCATGGAGACACTCATTTGTAAGTGGAATCTTGGGGGATGCTTGTTAAGATTTGATAGGTGTTGTATAGAATATTATTGAGTCTGATCAAGAAGTGTGGTATCTAGACATATTGAGAGGTAAGTTTTTGGTATTGGCACCAAAGTGTTTGATCTATGCTAGAATATGGTTGTATAGTTATGTATGATTCTATTGTTTGAGCTAGTTTTGAGAGAGAGTTGAGTTTTATATGTGCATCAAGATGTATTAAATTCATAAAATACCAAGGTACATGTTGTATAGTCTTAGTTTACATATCATGAAGAAGATAAGTTGTGATAGAGGTCTGATGAAACATGTAAGCATAGATCAAATTAACAGAATGATGCAAGGAAGATGTCATGATGATCTATGTGGTGTGATGTCTTGAAAAATATGAAGGAGATATATTGATTCAAGAATAACAGATGAGATACCATATGTACATGATATGAGTGATCTTTTTTACAGCATGGAGGATTAAATTATTACCTTAGAATAATATATTTGATTATAGACAAACCTAATAGACATGGTTGACAAAATTTGATTATAGAGATTGTTTATGCTCATAGGCATTGAGTATGATTGTTATAGGCATTTGAATATGGCCTTTAGGGCATGTATCACATGTTTATATACTTTGTATGCCCTAGTTATGTGAGGTGAAGGTGATAAAGCAATATAGAAGTCTGGAAGATAATGAACTAGGTATTTTTCAAGCCTAATGAGTAGTAAACAAAGGTTGAAGGTCCAATTAAGCATTAAAGAGGTTATAAGAGATTAATATTTATTGTGTGACTCAAAATTTATAAGGATAAAGGGGGAGATATTTAGATAACTCATGAGCCTCAAGATTAGGTGTGTAATACAGAGAAGGTATGCATAATCATAAAGACAAGTTGGTTGTTTATCAAGCTTAAATATAAAAATGAAGTTGGATATCATTCATATATATAGAATCAAGGTTCATAAAGGGAGGCAAGAAATCTTGTATACATGAGTCTATTTGAATAATATCTTTGTCAGATAATTAAAAATGGGATAACCAGTGAGTTTGAGTCATATCAGTCATGTCAAGGACAAGATGTATGGTCTTATGATCAGAGTTCATTGAAAGACTATTCTTGATCTAAGGGGGATCTTGGTAGCTCCAAGTTATTTAGTTATATTTTGAGAATAGTTTCCAAAGGAGGAGAATGAATGGTACCAAGAATTTTTGTGTGTATGATCATTTGTCATTAATGTCAAAGGGAGAGAAATTTTCATGGAAAAAGACCAATTTGGGGGAGAAGGGATTGATCATATTGTAGTGTGTTTTGCCATCAATGACAAAGGGGAATTTTTTTTTCATAGTATTGTCATTGATGTTAATCTGATGTCATTAATGTCAAAGTGTATTTTCATTGATCTCTAGATGAGAATGTTGTCTAGATGGACAAGGCCAGTTGGAAGTGTGTGTTGTGACAAGTTTATGAGCATTGAATTTATGTATTTATTTTTATAAGATATAAAGGTATAGGTCTAAGTGTCTCATATCTTCTTGGTTGATGTTGTGTTAAGGTCATGACATGGAAGGAATAGGTCAAAGCATCAAGGTATCTTGTAAACCCTTGTCTAGACCTAGTGAGAAGGTTTGAGGATGGTGACCTGGTGAAATGGATTCATAAAGGCATAAAATACTATATAAAGTTACTTGATCATGCATATGAGGTATTGGAGCACTCAGGAGAGTTTCAAGGTGAGCCTATAGGGGTGAGAAATTAAGTTTAAGTCTAGAACTAGACTAGTTCTAGACCCTTCCAGACCTAATAAGGTGTCATGAGGTGTTTTTAAGGACTATGAAGGATGTAAAGTAGTGTTTTATCATGAGATATGTTTATTGGGTATGTGAGTAAGGTGGATAACACATGGAAAGAGGATTAAATGTTAGTTTCAAGGCCTAATGTGACTTGTAGGTCAAGGTCTAAGTAAGCAAAGAGAGAAATGGTGGCCAAATGAGGTATGATATTCTATTTCTAAGATAAGAATGAGAATGTGAGCATGGTTAGTGGTGTGATAGATTTTCGAAGGTTTTTTTACTAGGTTTGAGGTCATGGTTTGATATAAAAGGCTTGAAAAAGTATTTTGAGGTCTCTCAAGTGCATAAAATGAAGGGTTCTCAACATGATAAGAACTTTCAAGCATTCATTGGCATGTGTAACCTCTACATGATAACATATGTTATTCATGATATATGGGGAGGGGTCTTAGTTCAAATTTTTAAGCATTGGTTTCTAGAGTGAGGGGCTAATATTTACGAATGATCGTTAAGACTAAAAGATGGTTTAAACCCACAAAGAACCCTAATAATGACCCAATATGAAATAAGTTGTTATAAAGTACTTATAATGGTTTGGTATGGATATTTAAGTGATCAGAGCATGTATCCAATTCTCTCAATCACTTCCATGTGTGATTGGTTAATTAGGTGAGTGAGTGGACCCTATAAGAAAGGCCTTATTTCTTAGAGATTTAATATAGTAGTTAAATTTGACCAATTCAAAGTTGATAAATGGATGAAAGACCAATATTTATGCTTTTATTTTATGTCCAAGGTGGTTTTTGAATAGGTTATAGCCTTTAGATGTGCTAAACTACTCATATAATTTGACCTATTGCTAAAAGGCCTAATGGTGTAAACAATGAAAAAAGTAGACATAAGTGAGAAGGTGATTAAGGATGAATAAAATTACATAGATAAAATTTTCAATAATTTTAATACATGTTCATTTTAAATATAATTTTATGAGGTTAGTAGTTATGATGAAAATGTTGCTCATAAGTTGACTTGTCTAGTGCATATGAGATAGTGAAGGTGTAAGGTTATGAGACTAGTCTACAAAAATAATATTACCATATGAAAATATTATATATCTATCTAATAATGGTATAATTATCTCATAGGACCATCTAAATACATTTAAATTATCTGAAAGTGTCTACACAAGTGTTAAAGGTCATTATCACCATGATTGTGTTTAAAGGTAAATTGGCAGATCTAGGTAAGAAAGTTACAGTAATGAGTTGGAGAATCTTTGACATAATTTTAAGTATGTAATGGACATGGTGTTTTTTTTTTGGGACCTAAATGATCTATCCATGTTTTTTATAATCTTGGGAGTCAGTGTAAGAGGTTGAAACATTGAATCCAAAATGGCTTATCTAGTTGAGTAAGGGTTATGAGAGTGAAGGTCAACAAATTGGTCTGCAAGACCAATAATTACCATTATATATTGTGATATTTTTTTTGGATATTGTTATAAATATGTTTTAATATCATATTCATTCATTTTAATCCCTTGGGAATTTTATTTCAGATGTTAGGAGTTTAAGTTTCCATTACTATGTTTTAAGGCTAGTTGGTAGTTTAGAGTAAGCATCTTGCAGAGAAGAGTTTGAGCCTATATACCATAATTTGAATATATATATATATATATATATATATATATATATATATATATATATATATATATATTTAATTATTTTATGACCATAATATCATGATGTTTCTTTATATGTGATTTTTTCCATGATTTTTCATCAAGATTATGTTTATGCTTCAATTTTTTAAGACAAATTTCCTCTGTATGCACAATCCTAGTGTGAACAGTGTTTTGAGAAGGGGTTCAAGTGGTGGTTGGACATAAAGAAAATTTTTATAAGTTATATTTGAATGATATATTAATTTATCCTAATTTTTATGTAATTTTTAATCATTAAAATAAATATAAAGTGTAATGCACATGGTGATGGAGGATCTTTGCCATAATTTGAAGTATGTAATGCACATGGTGTTATTTTTTGGGACTTGAATGATCTATCCTTGGTTTTTAGAATCTTGGTAGTCATTTTAATATTTTTAAACATTTAATCTAAAATTTATTTTCTAGTTGAGTAAAGTTTGTGAGAGAGAAGGTTAAAAAATCTAGGTAAGCAAGTTACAATAATGGAGGATCTTTGCCATAATTTGAAGTATGTAATGCACATGATTTTGTTTTTTAGGACTTGAATGATATATACATGCTTTTTAAAATCTTGTAGTTAGTGTAAGAGGTTATAAAATTGAATCCAAAATGACTTGTCTAGTTGAGTAAGGGTTGTGAGAGAGAAGGTTAACGAAGTGGTCTACAAGACCAATAATTACCATTATATATTGTGATATTTTTGTTGGATATTGTTATAAATATGTTTTAATATCATATAAATGCATTTTAATCCTTTTGTTATTTTATTTCAGATGTTAGGAGTTCAAGTTTCCATTAATGTGTTTTGAGGCTAGTTGGCAGTTCAAAGTAAGCATATTGCAGAGAAGAGCTTAAGCTTGTATACCATAATTTGAATAATATATTTAATTTTTTTATGACCCTAAGATCATGAGGTTTATTAATATATTATTTCTTTCAATGATTTCTCATCAAAAATATGTTTATGCTTCAATTTTTCAAGACAGATTTCCTGTGTATGTACAAGCCTAGTGTGAACAGTGTTTTGAGAAGGGGTTCAAGTGGTGGTTGGACATAAATAAAAGTTGTATAAGGTATATTTGAATTATATATTAATTTATCTTGATGTTTATGTAATTTTTAATCATTAAAATAAATACAAAGTGTAATGTGCTTTAATGAAGGCCTAATAGGATTAGGTCTCCTTAAGGCCTAAAAGAGGTTTTGGTCTTATATGATATGACTGACTTATTATATTGTTTTATTTATATTTTAAATGTGTTATAAGACCTATTTTAAGTTTAATCCATTTATGAAAGTGTGCATAACATACCAAGGTATGTGAGATCAAGTGACTTGTATAAGATCAAGACTAATTAGGCCTATTTGAGAGTGTGAGACAAGTGTGTGTGTAAGCAAATAAAAGAACACAAAGAGGAGTAGTAGGAGGTCATGTGTGTCATTATATGTGTTTAATTAATATATATTATAAGGTATAAATATGAGGATCAAGTTCATATGAAATAATCAAGTCAATAAGAGGACTATTTAAGTGAAGAAGGATAGAGGCCAATTCGAAAGGAATAGAAGTGTGTGAAGAGCTAAAAAAAGAGGACCATCATCTATTTAATATTTAAAAAATCACATATATTAAAGTAAAAAGTATACTTGGTTGAGTGGGTGCTTGGTTAAGAGGTAGCTGAGTTGGTGATGAGTCACAAAGGGAGTTGGTGCTTCCTTATAAGTGAGTGCTTGCTAAAAACTCTGTCAAGTTGGAGATTGATAGACTAGGGTTGGTGCTCCAAGTTGAGTGGGTTCTCAACTAAATTTGATTCATTACTTTATAAGATTAATTTTTTGAAATATGTTATATCATTTTTTATTCCCCATGAGGGTTTCCCATATAGATGTTGTGTTCATACTTGTTATGTATATATTCTATTTACTATGTTAGTTGATATTGCTCATATGATGATGTTTCTTAATGAATGATTACAAGATAAATTTAAATGAAATTAAAAATTTATAAGGACATTAATTCACCCCCTTCTCATTCATCTTACTTCCAATAGGAATGTTACAGTATTTAATGATAATTGGAAGAAATAACTGAGATATTTATCAGAAGTGAATGTGTCCCCATGATTTGCATTTGAGAAGTGATGTTTGATGTCATTATCCACATTTATGTTTAAATATTTAAACTTGGCTCAAATGAATACACTATTCCAACTATAACATTGATCGAGTTTCAACCCTAAATTTATCAAATTAAAATTAAAATCATTTTAAAGAGGGAAAAATCATATTTCTAATACAATAAGAGGCATTAAAAATGAAGTGGATCATAATGTATGGCTAAAAAACTGATGCAGTCATGCACAACTACATCAATGCCTTCAAAACATAGAAAAATGGAAAATCACAGATTAAGACATGAGTAAAACCCATAATATCTTATATTTATGGAGATATATTGAAAATAATCTCAACTGGTATTCTTATTTTTATTAAATGATCA